>CM034301.1:28630851-29077827 GCA_019925795.1 Dendrobium chrysotoxum | reverse complement strand
GGTTCCTTGAGCTCCCCAGAGACTCCCTATACTTCCCGACCAAAACTCCACCGTCAAACCTCATCGGCGGCAGCTCTCCGGCGAACTCAAACTCAATCCGTCCAAGCCTTCATTCACTTGATCTAAAGCGGATTCGATCGCGACTCCAACAGAGGATTTATACGAGGACAAACCACAAATTCAGAGAAACTAATCCCCCTTCAAATCCCTCGGTAAATCTTCCTAAAACTCTAGCCCTAGGTCACTTTTTTTAGATTTAATTAACTTTTTATCAAGTTCATTTTAAGCTAAACTAAATAACCCACATGATTTCTGTTCACTTAGGGTAGCTATGTTTAAAATTTCATTAAGATTGGTCCATCGGATCAAGAGAACAAGACGAAAAACCCATTCTAGGGTTCATTCGTAATGTTCTGTAACTGGGCGCATTTTGGACCGTTGATTTCATGATCAACGGTCTCGATCAAGCCTTCTCGCGGTCCATCCAACCGCGGATCCGTGGCTGAAGGAGCTTATCTCCGTTCAGCTCCATCTGCGCCGTTCATTTCATAACACGGGGGATCGGATGGCGATGAGAGCTTGCTGACGCGGATAAGTAAACCGCGTCCGCGGTTAATGATCCCGCAATCATTGTTGGCGGCGCAATGATTGCGCCGCCAACCAATGATTGGCCGCGGTTCTGCCTCCGCCAATCGAAAGCGGCCACGTGGCTCCCGCGGTTTGAAACGGCCAATCAGAGCCCGCCACGTGGTCAGGCTTTTTTTTTTTTTAATTCGTTTTAATTTTAATTTTCTTTTAAATAAATATTAAATAATAATATATTATATATTAAAATATAATATATATTAAAATTTATTTCAAAAATTAAATAATTTTAATTTAGAATTATTATTAGTTTAAATTTTATAATTATATTTTTAAATTACATTAATATTAATTATTAATTATTACAAACTAATAATTAACATTTAAATATTAAATATTTTATTTAAATATTTATCATTAAATATTAATTAATTTAAATAATGTACAACTTTAATTAATAATTAATATTAAATACTTTCTAATATTATTTAATATTAAATGGTTTTAAAATATTAATTAATGTTAAATTATTTAATATTTAATTAATATTAAATAGTTTATTATTTTAATTAATATTAAATGATATTAAAATTTTATTAATATATATAAATTATTTAATATTTTCATTAAATATTTTATAATTTTTTTTTATAACTTTTAATATTGTAATTAACATTAAATAAGTTATAAAGTTTAAATATTATTTAAAATGTCTTAAAAGTTTAAAATAATTTTAAATATTTAAATATCATTTAATATTTTAATTAAATAGTTAAATAATTAATTAATGCTTAATTAATCTTAAACTTAATATTAATCTTAAAATATCTGAAAATTTAAATAATATTTAATTGAAATTATTTAATATTATTTAAATAAGTAATAATATTTTAATACTTTAATAATTAATTAACATTCAGTGATTTAATTAATTAATATCCAATAATTAAGTAATTAGTCTTAAATTATTCTAATTTTGAAATTAAATTAATTCAAATTATATCTTATATTTTAATTAACTAAATGTTTAATTATTAATTAATATTTAACTAATGAATAATAATTTAAATATATATATATTTTTTTAATTAGTATATTTATATATACAAATAATTTTAAAATTACAGAAAATTCTTAAGTTTAAATTAACTAAATTTTAAATTATTTTTAGCCTTTAATTAATTTAAAATTATTTAAAAATCCCTTTTAATTGGTTTAAATTTCAAAAATTCATAAGAAATTCATTTTAAATCAGAAAAATTAATATGATATATCAAAATTCTCAGAAAATTAAACACTTTAATTTGAAATCAAATTCAGAGATCAAAACTTGACTAATTTTAACTTATTTTAATTACTTAATTATTTTAATATTTAATTAATATCTAATTAAATATTAAGCCAATTATTTTGAAAATTAAGAAACTTATTTTCAAATGATCTTAGTAGATCAGTAGGTCTCTCAATTAGATATTAACATCACTCTAATCATATCTTAAGTATTTTTAATTTAAAACCTATATCTATATATAATTCTATGAATAAATTAAGTGTATTTTGAAATTATTTTGAAATATATACATAAATACTTAAATATTTTTAGGTTGAGAGATCTACTTTGGAACTTTAAACATAGATTAGCATATTTGAATAAGAAATCTTGTGGGAGTGTTAGTGAATGATTATGCTCTAATCATTCACTAATCTAATTATTATTCACATTTAATTAAGTATTAATTTATGCATGTTTAAGGACATACACACACCACTTAGTTTAAGGTTCTCTTAGACATAGGATTGATTGTGTTTATGTGTGTATTTATCATGCATATGCTATATTGAGGGTTAGTAAAACCTTAATTTGAACCCAATTAACCTAGTGTCATTAAGGACAACAATTAAGGACTCATCTAGAAAACTTAGAAAAATTCTAATAATTAGGATTCAATTCCAATTGATTTGAAACTCAAACCATTTGAACATAGTGACACCCCCAGTCCATAGGAATTTCCCCACTGACTTTTGAAATCATTAAGCCCCTTAACCAATTTAATCAAAATTAAAACCTTAATTAAGCCTTAAAACCTTCCAAAAATTATAATAAATCAAATTTAAATCCAAAAAATACAATTAACCCCTCAAACTGACCAGAATTGAACCCTTAATCAATGAAAAATAAAATCCCCTTGACTTGACTTCAAAATTGAGTTTAATTTAAGTTTAATTTAAATTTAATATTTAATTAAATTAATTAATTAAAAATAATTAAAAATTCCAGAAAATTTCCAAACACTTGAAAATCACTCCTTAGGTCATTCCTGACCTTTGGAGTTGATTTCAAGGAGTTTGGAGATCATTTGGATTCAAACCATAAAAATGGCTTTAATTAAACAATTTCAATAATTCATTAAATAGCAAAACTTCAAAAATTCATAACTAATTCAAATGAACTCCAAATTGAGCAAACTCAAAGGCATACAACTCATCTTAAGGTCTAATATTTATTAAAAATGTTAAGTTTCCAGAAATCAAACAAATTTGAAAAAGTCAACTTTTGGTCAAATTTAGTTCAAATTCAAGTCAAAACTTCAAACTTTCATAATAAAATGTAGAAAACTCCAATTTCAGTGTACTTACTGTCTAACTGATCGCATTAAGGTCTAGTATTTTAATAAAATATTGAATTTCCAGAAAACACTTTAAATCAAAAAGTCAAATTTTGACCCTTTAATTAAATCATTAAAATAATCCAAAAAATATCAAAATTCAATAAATCATTAAAAATTCCAGAAAACATCAAATCAACATTAAACCAGCAACCAACTAATTCTAATTAAAATTTAATCAACTTCAAACCTTAATCAAACTCAAATCACTTAATTATATCGGGTACCACTGGGTAACCCAGGCCTACGAGGGCTATTAAATTAGCCCCAAGGAAGGTGAAATAAACTTCACGGCCTCGGTGTGAAACAAAGGTGATATCCAACAAACAATTAAAATCAATTTTAAAATCAATTTCAAGTCATTAATATTTAAATTCAAATTAAATCTTCCCTTAAGCCTTCAACCAACTAGAACTTTAAACAACTTCAATCAAATCATCCTATTTAGGACACATCAAAGCCACACAGCCTACCTCACACACTTTAGATGGTTTGCTAGGACAACCAACTCTAGTCTTAGGCTAGGCAGGTGTTTACTTTTCTGCTGTGTGCCGGGTTTTCGAGCTTTTACTGCATGCTGTTTGCTAGTAGTATAATTGATGTGATTGTTTATTTATTTAATGCACTCTGTGATGTGATTGATTGTACGATTAGATCTACCCCTAGGCTAGGAACGATTTGTACTAATTCAATCTTATGCAGGTGGCCATGCTCATACAGGGCATAAATTAAAGGGGGCAAAATTATAATTATCAAATTGCACAGGTGCTCCAGAGAACTGCTAAGACCCCCTTTAAAATTAAAAGAGCATGGCCAAGCGTGGCTGGTTTGAGCATTTAAATTTCAAATATATTAACTGCTTGGGATGTAAATATAACTGTTGATTATTAGGATAACCCTGCAGGTTGTTGAGTCTAGAATTTTAATTTCAATTGATGTAATTTGATTCAAATTGAGTTGTAAACTATTTAAAATGCTTTGAGATTGAGATGTTTGCACATCCAATTTGGAATCCAAAGAGGAAGGAACATCCCTTAGGGAGAGTTCCTATCCATTTGGATATTCAAATTAGGATGAATTTCAAATATCCAAAGAGAAAAGATAACACCCCTATTCAGGGAGAGTTTCTTTTCATTTGGATATCCAGACCCGACGATCCAAGGAGTTCTAAGGAAATGAAGAAGTGAAGAACGAGAAGAATCTCAAATCTCAAAGGTCACTTGAGTCTTAGGAGTAGAATCCGGGTTGTAGTCAGTGGTACCCGGCCACCTTACTTTACTGCAGACCCTGGGTTGTATTATTAAGGGCACTTGCCTATGGACTTTCAGTTTGAGCATTTATTTAATTAATTTAACTATTTAATTGATTTGATTGATGTGTTGATTGCGATTAAGGACCCACATGTTTTTAGTAGTTTATTTGGCGCTATTGCATGTCGATTTTGATTTAGCCTGGAACCCGATCGGAGGCTCGGAGGGTACGGTCATTAACTTCTTCTACTTAAACAAAACTTAAAATTTTAAAGCTCAGATAGAAACTCTAACGCTTTTAAGAAGTAAGCCCGGACTCGCCGGGAGTTTTTCATGCATACATATTGATTTTTCTCATCCGTGTTAGGCACCTCCCCGCCTGCGGGTTTTGGCAGACCACCTGACCTATTAGGGTGCAGTTCTGTCCAAGGGGATGTGTGCAATCTCTAGGATAAAACTTATTTTTAAGCCTATTTTAAAACTGCTTCATATTGATTTAAGCATCTCATCGAGTCAACTAGCATGCATTGCATTAGATACAAATTAAAAATCGAGTCTAAATCTTAATTGCATTTTATTTAGACATTTAACCCAACATATGTTAAGGGGTCAATTAGGATTTGCTCTAGATGTCGACCCCAATTCTTTAAACCAATCTTAATCAACATCCCCTAACCATTCTACATTTAAAAGACTCTGACTCATGGTTTTAAAAGCGTTTAGGTGGTTTAGCTGGCTCCCCAATCCAGGCCGGGGTAAGTCCAGATTATATTGCATTAACTAGGATTCGGGTCACTGATTTTCAGTACCCATTTTTAGACTTAGGTTCTGAGGCATATCTTTAATCTTAAGACCTCAATCTTCCGGGAATCTAATTCCCACTTTCTAATAAAATAGATCATTCAAACTAAATATCCCTTTCAATCAAATTCAAGCCCAACACTTAGAATAGTTTGGGGTGTTTCTGAAGCAATTCAGAATTTCAAAACACCTCCTACTCTTCTTCCTTTGACTCCAGAAAGAACTGTTCAAATTTGATCCAATCCCATTTGAAAATTCAAGTCCTTAACCTTCTTTGATATCAATCTTTGAATTCTTAAATAAAATTCGTATCGCTATTTTAATCGAGAGTTTTCGTAGGAAATTTTCTGGTTTCCTACGATGTAATTAACTACGAGGGCTTGCGCTCGTAGGAGATTTAGAAACCCAGACCAGATTTTAAAATCAAGTTTTCAAAACCTTCAATTGATTATCTTTGGGAAATTCAAACCTGACGATCATTATCGTCATATTCAAACCATCGATAGTGATTGGTATTTTCTTTCTTCGGATAGATATATCAATTACAATCGTAACTTTGATTATGAAATTAATGATCTTTTATCTTGATTATTATAATCAAACAATGGATTAAATATTATTTTGATTCTTCGGGATCAAATATTATTTCTCCTTGAGTTTGATTACGATAATTAGATAAATCTAAAGATTTGTAATCTGAACCTATTAGGGAACGATGTGTTCACCTTTCGAGGTGATATATCATTCATAATAAGTGTTCGATTTCAAATATTCAAATTCCAGAAATTTAACTTTCCAAAGAAAATTAAACACTCTTTCAAAAAACCATATATTTTTCAATCACAATAGTGGCACTCCATTGACTTAGTGGCATTAGAATTTGGCATCATAGTACTGTGCAGATAGAGATTGGGCTTTGTGATGTTGATTCCTCTGACACTATGGCGCTGGGATAGTTGGCTGGACTTTGCGACATTGACTCTTCTAACATTGCGGCACTGTCAAATAGAGATTGGCACCATCATGTCCATATTCGAGAGCTCCGATGGTGTTAATGATGATGCTGTGATAGTAATTATGCCGATGCTGCGGCGCTGTACCATACTTAAAAATTTTGACCATTTCTTATATTTTTCTGCATAAACACAACTAAAATAAGATATTTTTACTACCAAGTTAACACATAAAATATAATATTATTTACACTTATCAAGTATCAATGTTTGAGAGAATTTGTTGAGATTATAGTGAGGAGGGATATTTGGTATCAAAGTATTGTTACTAAAATAATTAAATTATTATCAGAGCATTAGAAATTAATTGTGAATCAAGTAGATTGAGTAAATTAAGGTACATTATTTTGCATTTATAATTGATTACAAGTGTGAATTATTTAGATTAAAATTATGCAAGTGAATAGTTAAAATGGATTTGCTAGATCTAAATGCACCAAATGAGCAACACAGTGTAGCTCCAGAGCCATTAGATAGTGTTATAGTCTGGACACTTTTATAACATAGGTGATAGGGGATGTATAGAGTAAGTCAGCTATGAGAGTAAAGAAGAAGTGGGAGATAAGCATTTATAGATATTCCATAAGCTGAAACCTTCCTTGTTCAAAGGAGTTGTAGGACCCCCAAGCTATAGAAGATTGGTTACTAAAGATAGAAAAGATATTTAATAGCATGCAGTGTCCAAAGAATAGGAAAGTATAATTGGCTATGTTCCTCTTTAAAGGAGAGGCTGAGAGATGGTGGATTGGATAATAAAGAGAGAAATTCTAGGGGAAGACCAATGCTGAGATCACTTGGGATGAGTTTACTACAGTGTTCAGGATGTGATTTATACTTCTTTTAGCTCGATATAAAATGCATGAAACATTTATTAAACTGGAGTAGGGACGTAAGACAGAGATGTAGTATGAAGCTGAGTTCACTATATTGGCTAGGTGCGCTCCTCACTTGATCCCTACTGCTGAAGATAAGTATTATATATTTTACAGTGTTCATTTTATAGGAATTGAATAGGGAGCTGAGACATTCGTTAATATATCTATGGATTCAGGAGTTTTTTGAGTTGGTGGAGCGGGTCAGACTCATAGAGATTAATTTGGCAGCACCAGCATCCAAATATGAGGTGGGCTCCAGATATGATGTTAGTAAGATTAGGAGTAGAGATGATACAAGTAGGGATGGAGATGGTGACAATTATAAGAAAAGTCACTATAGTGATTAGAGGGGATCTAAATCAATAACATCTATCGATGGCTACGATGAGTGTATTCATTATGGTCAACGATATTTGAGTCAGTGTTACTTGTTGATGGGGCAATATTTTTATTATGGACGGTAAGTACACATAGTAGCATATTATCCATAGAAAGGAAGGATCAATTATGGTGCAGGATAGTCCAGACAGACTAAGGGATAGATGAATACATGTTTGAGAGCATACAATGAAAGATCAATGAATAGAGCTAATAATAGAGTTATCAGTGGCAATTAGAGGGACTCCGTTATACCAGAATCATCTATACCTACTCTAGTGATGCAACATGTGTATAACTTATAGTATCTGGAAGACTAATAATAACTTGAAAGTTCTATTGATAAGAAATTTATTTGAATGATTGAATGACATAGCATATCATACATAATTGAATGACATGTGATAGAATGAACTGTACGACTGTATATTTTTTTAGATGAGTTTGGATTTGAGTTTTGATCATACCGATTTTATTTATATCGATTTTAAGCCCAAATCCTTAAGAAAAATGTTGGAGATAATATTTTTTTAAGGTGAGTTGTTTGTAATAACTCATATTTTAATTCAGTGAAATAAATTTTTTTAGAAGCCATTATAAGTTTAAATTATAAACTGTCATCGCCATACATAGATATTGTAGTATTTTAATTATACTAATTTTACTGTAACTTTTGAACATTTGTGCAAATCCTTAAAAAATTGACACCTATCAATATAAGTTGTGATTTTGGGACCGTTAGATGTCTTTTTTGCAAACCAATTTCATAAAAAAATTTTTAATAAATTGGGCTATTTTATGAATATTTTTCTATAATTTTTATGCCTCAAAAGGATTTATATGAATTTTATATTGAAATTGATTAAATTTTATAATTAAATTAATATTATATTATTATTTTATTATAAATATCTAAAATCACTTAACAAGATCCATTAAAAATCCTTAAATCTCTTAATCCTTCAACTAACAAAGAGCAGAAAGTGAAATTTGAGAGAAAAGAGAGGGAGGGAGAAAAGAAAACCTAGGATTTAGAGGCGGTAGAGTGATTTTCGTCAGTCAATCCTATTGGGAGATTTGCACATCTCATTATAAAGAATCATTATCTTATTTTTTATTTCAATAATTTAATATTTTTAAGATTTTTTCAATCAAATTTATGTTTTTGTTATAAAAAATGAGAATAACTTTGTTTTGATAAAACTTTCATATCGTAACTTTTATATGTTATAGAGTTTAATATTATTAATATTTTGAGTATTTTCTAAAATTTTTTGTCACGTGATTTTAAAAAAGTAGCAATTTACTAATTCAAAATTTTATTTTGATATATAAAAATAATATTTTAGTTCAATTAAAGCTTCAAAATATTATTTTATACGATCTCTAGAAATTTGATTAATTTCTAAAAATATGAATTTCTGCTTAGTAAGATTTTTGTTGCATATCGTTATGATATTTTGATATTTTTTAATTAAGCCCAATTATGCTTTATTTACTATAATTCATTAAAAATAAATGTGGATATTTTATTGAGTAATAAGTGGTCGATATTACTATTATAATATTGTGATAATAATGTATGTGAGAAAAAAAGTAAAGACTAATTATTCACTGATGTTGACTGGAGACTGATTGATTTGTACATAATGGTGGGCCACAGATTTTTCTTTAAATATTATAATTTGATATTATCCTCTATTGATTCATGCGATACTAATTGGGAGTTATAATGAGATAATTATTGTGCTGATTGACAAAGAGTGATAACTCTATTTACTGAGTCAATAATTTACTGATATTGATACGATAATGAAAAAACACCGATTAAGCCAAATTTCCTTACTTTTTTAATGTGACTACTGAAATGTATATTATTAAGATATTCTTTCTATTATGATACAGATTTATTGTTACTGCACGAATTTACTATTATTGTATTATTTTATTATTTTTGATATAGACACCGATATTGTTTGACACTACTGATTCACTGTATTGATAATGAGTATGTGACATACTAAGCACGTAATATATTGAGCATGTGACATATTAATAGCATTATAGACTATTTTAGGGTTTACTATATTGATATAATTGTGATGGTTTTCATTGAGGCTGTGGTTTTACCAATTATTTGAAATCTTTATTGATTGATAGTACTAATATGATGATTGCTTTAGATATTCGACACCCATACTAGTTACTAATTTCTCCATTGCATTGCTTTATTAGTTTTTGTATCATATTGCTTTACAGCTTGTTATAGACTTTACTGCCACTGCATATATGTTTTACTATTTTCGTATTGATTTGTAATCATATTAATGTTACTGCAATGATTTGACTATTGATATGTATATTGCTCATTTGTCATACTTTGAGTTCAATTGTAGGATTTAGTTATTTGTTGTACTCTTAAGCTTATTATATGTGGTTAAATAATTTCTAAGCATGGTAAGGGAGCAAGAGTGTGAGATTGACCATGATCCTTTAGGTTTATATTCTTGTTATTTTAGTTATTCTTTTGTACTCAGGACATAATAGTTATGATATGATTATATAAATCATGAGTAGTGTATATAATTTTTTTTTAATGAATATAGATGTCTATATTGATGTTTTGATCAATAATTTTATTTTACTGGTATTATTACTGATAAATAAAATTAGATAGCTCTAATTATTATTTAATAAAGATGAAAAAAGAATTCTTCCAAATTAGATTCTGGAACGTGACAGACAAGGGGGTTGCATCATAATGATGAGGATGTACTAAATGAGTGGCATCAAATGGATCATTCTCAAACTATTATTGATTTTATAGTGGGTGTACTCCATCTTACTGTGATGGTGTTCTTTATTATCCAACCTCTTCTAAAAGTTAAGAGATTTAAACTTGAAAATCTTCTATCTAATTAATATGATCCTCCAAAATAAGTCTTGTGTGGCCTTCACCACCTAAATAGTGCTATCATGAATTGAGGGATTGATTCTTAGCTATTGAAAATAAAAATTGTAACATGTTGGGAATATATTTTACATATAGTGCCAAACTATTATATATTAGAAAATTTACTGTAGTAAACTATTTAGTATCTTAGATTTATACAAAGATCCACCATGCACACATAAAGTTTTAAGAGACAAGAGTTTTTATGTGAAATCTCAAAAGAGGAGAAATCATGAGGCTTAGCCTAGTAAAAACAGTCCACTATATAAATAAAAATATGAGAATATACTCTTCCATAAAATTAAAAAAGACTAAATTACACAATTGATAATAATTATATGATTTTATTATAAGGATTATAGAAGAAGTGATGGTGGTGGAGACATTTATACAATGTTAGTTGAGTGACGATAATTTAACTAAGATTTTGCATTAACAGTCAGACATTTGAAGTCAAATTACGAGGTTAGATGATAGCAATTAGGCGTCGGTGATTGGGATTTTTGATGGTAATCATTAGTGGCAATCATTGAACATTAATGCAATAGAGTTTTTAGATATCTTTGATCTCATACCTCTTTTATGCAGAAAATGAGGTCCCATTTATAGAATTTTGAGAGGAAAATTTTAATAAATTTGGCAAGAATACAAACTACTATGTTGAATATATCATATTAATCCCCCTGAACAAAGAATATTTCTTTAATATTTGAATACCTTAATGACTTTTGAATTTAATGATTTTGGGATTATTGGATTTATCTTGTGGAGCTACTCAATTGGAATATACACAAGATTTGAAGACCATTTGGTATTTTAATTAATATCCTAACACTTTCAAATATGTCTAAAGTGCTTGATTTGAGTTCATATCGACTTAGATTGGATCACTTGTAGTGCCGATAGATTTGTCTTATTTAGATGTTCAAGTTGGCAAAAAGCTTTTGAAATTAGAGTTTATGATCAAAATTAGAGTTTAGATGATCATAAATTTAACTCTAGAAGTTCTAATTAAATTTGCATCAAGATTCATATTGTATCAAGCCAATTTTTCTAAAGATACGTCAAGAAGTAAGATTATAAAATCTTGCTTTTCTCATCAATTGTAGATGATGGTTTTATAAAGTATGAGTCACTAGCTTGACCTCCTATTGCTATAGTAGAATGTTGAAGAAATAATGAAGGATGATGATAATAGTTAAGAGATGGGCATCAATCAGTATATATCATTATTTTTTATGGACAATGGTGGTGATAAAAAGGTCGTCAGGTAGGGGTGCAAATGAGTCGACTCGTTAACAAGTTTGCGATTGAGCTTATAGAGTTTCAAGCTCGAACTCGAGCATAATTTTGAGCTCGTTAGATTATCAAGCTCGAGTTCAGCCAATATAATGCTTAGCTCGATTACTCGTTGAGCAGATCGACTGCCAAAGCGGAACTGTGGGCTGGGACGCGAAAGGTAGAACCGTGGGGGTGGGCTCGGACATGGTCAAAATCAGAACCACGAGGGTGGGCTCGGACATGCTCATACACGAAAGGTGGAACCGTAACTATGGGCTCGAATGCCGAAGGCAGAAGCGAAAGTGAACCACGAACGCAAAACCGGTAGCCTCGCAAGCTAGCTCGCGAGTTAACATCCACTGCCGGGAGCCAAGCCCGAGTTCGCCTTTTGAGATTGACTCGAGTTCAAGCTCGAGTTCAAGCTCGAGTTCGAGCTCGGTATTTGACTCATTAGTCGAGCTCGAGTTGGGCATGACTCGAGCTCGACTCAACTCATTCGCACCCCTATCATCAGGTGATACATCAAGCAACGGTGGTCGAGTGACAACTGTTAGGTGATGACATTCATGTGACAATAATTGGGCAATGGCATGTGGGTTACATCGGCTAGATCAAGTGATGGTGATTTGATGACAAAGATTATCGACATCTATCGAGCAATGATAGTCATACAATAATTGTTGTTGGTAGTAATCGTTGACGTCCAATGTTAAATATGGCTCTAGAATTCTTTAGATCTTTATGCGCTCTCTCTCAAATTTGAGATCCCTTTAACGTAGAAAATGAAGGTTTATTTATTATTATTTTGAGTGTTATTTTTATAATTTTAGTCAAAATATCCAAACACTCCATCAGATGACCCACGTTGATTCCCTCTCTCATTACTATTCTTTTAGTATTTAAGTGTTTAATGATATCATAATTGAGTGATCTTAATATCATTTTGAGTATATGCATGTAAAATTAGGAGATCATTTGGTCCATTAAATAGTTTTATAAAATTTTTAATTACTCTTTAGGTGTTAGATTTGGGCTTATTTTGACTCAAATTGAAACGCTTGTGTCGTCGTTATAGTAGTCTCATCAAAATGTCCTTTTTAACTATAAATTTGTTGAAATCAAAGTTTGGGTGACCTTAAATTTAATTTTGGAAGTTCTTAATTAAAGTATTGTATTGAGACCAAGTACTATGTCGTTAATCATAATTGTAACCAAGTACTATATCGTTAATCATAATTTTAGCCTTTTCTGAAATTGTTATCAGTTGAAGAAAATAACTATTGAAAGTCTTAACTTTAAACTCCCCAATTTTTTTTTAAAATTTATTGCTATGACTATCGGGTTTTGAAAGTATCAAAATTGAGTTTTAAATTTCAAAAAATAAACTTGGGAATTTTAAATGCCAAAAAGACATAACCTGGCCTAGACACACATGGCGCGTTGGGCAAGCCAACTGGCCTGCTAGCCACCGCCACCGCCACCTTAGCGTAGTGTTTCTTTAAAATGGCTTTACTTTGTTTTTTAAATGAAAAATGTTTTAAAAATCCATTAATTATAAGAAAAACTTATAAAAAAGTCTGCAAAAAAAATTGAAAATTACAATAAATCATT
Organism: Dendrobium chrysotoxum; assembly: GCA_019925795.1. NCBI lineage: Eukaryota > Viridiplantae > Streptophyta > Magnoliopsida > Asparagales > Orchidaceae > Dendrobium > Dendrobium chrysotoxum. The sequence continues at coordinate 29,064,414 of CM034301.1, read as the reverse complement.
CCTTCACCTATAAATACCTCCTATGAAGGTTAAACTCATACTAAGACCAGCAATCCCTATAGAGAAAAAAAAAAAGTTCAATTGTCTCCTCTTATCTAAGAATATATTTGCATATCTAAGAAGATGTTAATTATCTCCGCTTGGATGGATCACATCTGAGGATAGAAGATTTTTTTACCTTATTTTGAATCTCTATTTTTCCTCCAACAAATTCAATTGTCCTCAAAATTACTAAATTAGTCATGAGTGAACACGAGATAAAGTGGCTATGTAGAAATAAAAATAAGTAAAATTTCCCTAAAAAATATCAATAATATGCATAATATTATGATTTCTCCCCATTTTGACCTTTTTTTTGTTGCATGACCATATGTATGTGTATGTTTCTCAAAATAAAATTTTCTTGTAAAATGTTCTCATTTTGATCTATATTTATATCATAAGTGAATTTTTTAGAACAAATCAAAATGGATGTATTTTGATTTAACTAGTTTAATATCTATGATTTGACAATGATTCAACGATCGTCATTCTAGAAGGAAAGCTTATGCTATGAAATAGTCAACTCATAAGATAGAGGGTGAATCATCATAATCGTGTAAGACTGATCATGAGTAGTAGTCGCAAATCCTGTTAGAAACATCAACTATTCCTACAGTGCTGCTGGCGGATGCACAAAGAGTAGGTCGTGCGTAGAACTTAATGAAAATCATTTTGAGTGTAGTAGATTTGCACTATGAACTTATTTTCTCATATGTATTTTTACTTTATGAGACAAATGTGATAATTTGAATTTACCCTTAGATTATCGCTAATATCTTATTTCTTTTTTATGATTGCTCTAATGAAAATGATCAATTGTTCTTGTTGCGGACTAGAACATTCGTGGCGGTAGAGAAATATAAAGTTTAACGTCCTAGCTTTGTATGAAAAATCTAGCACACAATCAGATAAAAGAGAAGGGTGTAGCATCATAAGAGATACCAGAGTTTTTATGTGAAAACCCCTGAAAAGGGAGAAAAACCATGGGGTCTTACCCAGTTTAAATGAATCAACTAATATTTGCAGTTGATTACAAATGAGGCTCTTCCTTGGGTAGAAGGACTTCGCTTAATGTAGCAAATATACATCATGTAGAGTGCATTACATGGAGGGAGTTGGAAGAATCAGTGTTGACATGTTCGTTTGGTCTGCAGGACTATAATCAGGTGACAGTGGTCAGAAGGACCAGAGTCGGGCGATGGAGGCCAGGAAGATCGTAGTCGGGCGACAATGATCGGAAGGACCATAGTAGACAAGCAATGGAGGTCGGAAAGACTGTAGTTGGGCGACGGTGGTCAGAAGGACCATAGCCAGGTGACAGAGATCGAAAAGATCGTAGTCGGGTGAAGGTGGTCGGAAGGATCATTGTCGGCAGGCGATGGAGGTTGGAAAGATTGTAGTCGGGTGACGGCTGGTGGCCGGGTAGAAGTCCGATGATGACTGGTGGCCGGGTAAAAGTACAGTGACGATCGGTGGTTGGGCGTAAATCCTGCATCAGTTGGTGGAAGTCCGGTGACAGCTGGTGCTCGGGCAGAAGTCTTGCGATAATCGGTGGCTGGGTGTAAGTCTTGCGATAGTCGGTGGCTGGGAGTAAATCCGACGTCAGTTGGTGGCTGAAAAAAAAGTCCGATAATAACTGGTGGTCCGGCGAAGGTCTGGAGATAGTCGATGGCCTGGCGGAAATCCGACGAAAGTCCGATGACAATCGGTGGTCGAGGAGGAGTCTGGTGGCAAGAGAACTCTGATTTCTCTTCCTTCTCTTCCTTGTTTTCTCCTCCATCAATGAAAAATAAGTGGTCTATTTATAATTTTTTGGGAGTTGCATGACCAGTAAATAGGAAGAAGATCAAGGGCATGTTGGGAGGATTTCGAATGGACGGCCGATATCGACTCCTTTGACTGTGGGCCGTTTATCAAGTAGTTAAGTGTCTTAATGATGTCATAATTTGGCGATCTTGGATTCGTTGGATTCATCTCGTCGAGTCGCTCGATTTGACTATAAGCATGTCACTTTTAAAAATCATTTGATTGCCCAATTTAAGATTTGAGCCTTCAAATTGTGCTTCGGGTCCTTGATTTGAACCCATTTGGCTCTGATTGGGTCAAATTTAGTGTCGTTGGGTTCGTCTTTTCGAGATGTTCAATTTGATTATAAGTTTGTTGAAATCAAATTTCACATGGGGCCGAATTTAAATTTAAAAGTTTTCAATGCAAAATTGCCTCAAGATTTGTGCTCGATCAATATAATTTTTTAATGATATATCAGTTCTATATTTCTTATATTCTATGTTGAAGAAATTCAAGACATCAAAAATATTCAATTTGCTAAAATATTAGTTATTTTATTATTAAAATAATGAGAAGGCAATCTTATCCCTACACTTCAATAATGTACCATACACCTAACCAAAAGAAAATCTCCAAATTCGTTTTACAAACAATCAAATAACTCAAAATATTCAGCCTATTTTTCATGCTTAAATTCAAATAATTACTAATATTTTAGAACCATTCGGCTAACAAACTAAGGTTTTGTTTGGAAGGGCTTTCTTATTGCTTCTTAAAGCAGCTTTTTAGTTAAAAATTTAATTTTTTTAACTATAAAGCTGCTTTAGGAAGCAGTAAGAAAGCCGTCCCAAACGAAGTCAAAGACTTCATTTGGGATAATTTTTTACCACTATATTTTAATATTTTCAAGAAATTTTTTATGAGAAAAATATTTTAGAAGTAGTAAGAAACTGTTCAAAATGAAGCTTCACTCACCCTAATTTTTTTTTTAATCCTGTGCGTTCATTTTGAAATATAAGAGCAACATATTGTGAACTTCAAAATTATTAAATGTTATGAGATAAAATCACAATAATGAAGATATTATTAGAATATGAATGACACTTTATTGCTCCACCTGCATGAATAATTTTAAATAAGATCACGTGTTCTTTGGTGTGGGTCCCCCGTCCTCTTAGCCACATGTGTAAGAGAGATATTCATCTAATAATATTAATTTAATTAGAACAATAATATAGCTCAATTTGGTCTGTTGGTTGTGTAAAATCTCTTAAGTAAAAGAAGTTAAACTCTTAATAAAAGAAGTGTCTTTTGATATAATTGTTGAAATTTCATTAAGAAATTTTACAGTTAAGTGTACTCAGTTCGGAGAAATTCTGAGCATGTGCCCCCCCTAAAAAAATTACTTTTATATTTTTTTTTCTTTTTTTCACATACACAAAAGCTATTTTTTTTTTCTTTTTTTTCTTAGCTTGTATGTGCCTTGCTCCTTGGCTCCCACACCCTCTCTCTCTCTCTCTCTCTCTCTCTCTCTTTGCCATTTTATTTTTATGTAGCAAACTCCTCCACTAGCCCCTTGCTCTCCCTCTTTCCTCTCTCTCTCGCTCTCTCCCCATGAGGGGTGACACTATTTTAAATATTTATTTATTTATTTTCTCTCTAATGTGAAATTTATTATTAATTTTTTAATGATTTTTATTAGACTATTTTAAAATTATTTTTACTATGTTACTTTTCTCTCTCCATCTTCACATTACTAGTTTTTTTTTTAAATAAAAATTTCATCAAATTTTTTTACTATTTTTAAAACTCCAAATTCTAGTTTATAGAAGATTTATATAATTAAAGCCAACAAATTACATCAGAGGAGAATTATAATATTTAAAGTTAAATCAAGTAGCTTAAAATATGTTGAGTATGATAATATATAGTTTAAATAAATTTATGTTGAAATTAATTTAGATGAGCATTGAAGTAAGTTTTTTCATTATCATAAATTTTATCTTTTTATAATTAACAACTATAAAATAAAAATAAAAATAATAATGTCAATTTCAAACTTAAATGAAAAAGCTTGAGAGTATTTTTAAAAACAAAAATTTGTATCCCTGCAGATAAAAGTCCTGGCTCCGCCACTACTTGAACATGTATGAGACAAAGTGCTACGTGGTGGGAGTCACCACTTAAACTTGTAGGGGCCACTTAGAATCTTATCTGCCCAATGGATGATTTTGGGATAAATATATTGACGAAGACGTCAGTTACTTAAGTTGGGGGATTGTGAAACCCTTAAATAATAGAAGATAAACTCTTAAATATCGAGATCATTTTGGTGTAATTGTTAGAATTTCATTAAGAAACATTGCAGTTAAGCATGTTCATCCCGGAGAAATCCTGGAATGGGTGACCTCCTGGGAAGTTACACCAAAAGGAAAAAATCGTGAGGCCCTTAGGCCAAAGCAGATAATATCTAGATAGTTAAGAGTTTGGGTTGTTACAGGTTGGGAGCTTTGGCTATCAATCAAAAAGTCTAGATTCGAGTCTTGTATATATGATATGTGTATGAATTTGTTAATTAACCTAAAAATCTTAAAAAAAAAAATTCTATTTTTGCTGATGCCTAAAATGATCTTAGTCAAAGGAAGGCGAGTGAAAAAAAAGGGTAAGTGTTTGAACAAAGATTGGCGGAATAACAAAGTAATGATATAAAAGAAAAATTATAAATTGCACCCTTTCTTTTAAAAAGTATGAAAAAAATTGTATGCTTATGTCACAATATTTGAAAGGCTATCGGCATGTTCAGTGGAGAATGAAATGTGCGCTCATAGTGAGTTAGATGCAGGGTCTTAGAAATAATAACAGATTAAAATTTATTATTATTATTATTATTATTATTATTATTTAGAATGGGGTATCTACCCGCTGCCACTTCAAAGGGAGGAGTGTTTGGCGGTGTAACTAATCCCTCGACGGAACCTAGCGAGTCCACCCACCGGCATCGGGCCCATACTTGCTTTGGCCTACTGAAGAGGTGAGACCGTAGTAGAGGGGAATCGAACCTGGGATGGGGGGTTCCCAACCGTGCTCGCTCACCAACCAAAATTTACTAATTTGATTTGATTGGACATCAACATAACTTAGGTTTCATTTAAGACAATTTTCTAATTATTTTTTAAAACAATTTTTTAGAAATAAAATTTCTAATTCAAGAAAATTTTTAACTAAAAAGCTATTTATAAAGTATTAAGAAAGCCATCCGAAACAAAGCCATAGTTTTCATTTGATTTTTCATTCTATTTTCGCTTGAATTTTCATATTTTGACAAATATTAGTTTGATAGGACATCAATCTCAATGCATATTTAAATTAAAAAATATCAAAATTAAATTCAAGATCTTTCAAACTCTAATTTCAATAAATTTATAGTTGAACGAGACATCTCAATAAGAGGAACCTAACGATACCAAAAGCTATCTAAATGAAGTTCCAACTAGCCTAAGGCTTCGTTTGGGATGGCTTTCTTACTGCTTCTTAAAGTAGTTTTCTAGTACAAAAATTTAAAAATTTTTGCTAGAAAACTACATTAAAAAGTGGTAAGAAATCAGTCACAAACGAAGTCTAAATCAAGCACTTGAAGAATAATTGAAAAATAAATGATTTCCAAACCTTGCATGCTAATAGTTAAATTGAGTGTCTCAACGAGATAACTCCAATGAGCCTAAGATTGCTTAATTCTAACATCACTAAGACATTTAAATTGTAAAGAAATTATTTATAACTGAGAGAATTAACATGGGTCGTTTGATGGAGTGTTCCCAACTCTCTACATGAACACGGGAGGGACTTAGAGCTTGGACTTGTGCTTTACAATTTAAAAGAGCTCAGAGACTATAACAGTCTTGAAGCTCCACTTGAGCATCACTGTCGGGCCACCGTTCGATCGTTGTCATTGAGCCACCACTTGATTGTCATTATCGAACCACCACCCAACTGTGAACATTGAACCACCTCCCAAACTGTCATCGTTAGACCCCTGCCTGACTGTTGACATTCAAACATTGCCCAACCACTGCCATTGAAATACCGTTCGATCGCCCTCGATGCACTATCATCGACGACTATAGTTCTTCCAACCACCGTTGCCCAATTATGGTCATTTGACCATTTTTGTTTGAAACGATCCTCCGATCACTGTTGTCTAAATATAATTCTCCGACCATGTCTGTTTGACTACGATCCTCTAGCCATCGTCGTCATCGTCTCACCATTGTCACTGATTACGATTATGTGACCACCTTTGCCCAACTATAGTCCTTTGGTCATCATTGCCCGACTTTGATTCTTCAGCATCATCGCTTGATTACAATCCTCAAACCTTTTCACCTAAATACGATCTTTCGATTCGACCATTATTTTCTGATTGTGGTCCTTCGACCACCTTAGTCTAACTATGATCCTTCGACCACCATCGTTTGACTATAGCCCTCCGGCCTCCATCTTCTAGCTCTGATCTTTTGAGTTCTGACTATTGTCATGTGATTATAGTCCTTCAATCACCATTGCACATAAATTTGACCACTATTGTCCGAGTACGATTCTTAGACTTCCATTGTCGACTAAAGTCTCTCAATCTCTACTGCCCTACTATAATTATTCAACCGACTATGATTCTCCTTCTACTTGAAGACAACTATTGATGGAATCAAAAGTAGTGGCAGGTTCTTCTACTTGAAGACATCTCTTCTAAAAGCATAAAAAAAACTCATTCCTTTATTCTCTTAATTGGAAGCCCCTCCTCTCCCCATCTTCTCTCTATTTGCTTATGGTTGCAGAGATGTCAAACCCTTCTAACGTATTATTTATTGTGATAGCAAGAAATTATTTTAGAGGCATGAAATCCATCTTTAAAGTCCCATAAAATATTATAAAATCTTTCAAAGTACTCAATAAAGAGCACACAAAATCTTTCAAAGTTAAGAAACGATCTCTTCAAAATCCTAACATTAATAAAAGATCTTAAAAAATATTCACGTACCACAAAAATGAATTAGTCAGATCTTTGCATTTAAAGATGAGATTCAACTATACCTTATTAAAATTGTATAGGAGAGACAAATTTGGCTCTATAATTTCACCAATTTCCCACTAGAGATTGAAATTTTGATTTACAAGTTTAATGGTTATATTTGAATATTACTTTGCTCAATTTTTAATCACTAAGTCTTTGTTTGGGACAACTTTCATACTGTTTTATCAAGCAGTTTTTTACTTCGAAATTTTTTTGAATTTGAAATTTTGGTACTAAAAAGCTGCTTCATAAGTCAGTAAAAAAACTGTCCCAAACGAAGCCATAAATTGAAGATAGGGCCTTATAACCTTATAATATAACTAGTAATTTTGGAGATGCCGCATGATTTTGATTTTGAATTTTTTTTGGCGTAAATTGCGAGGTATTTTTTAATTTCAATTCAACATATTAAAAACTTAATTTGTGGTGAGTTTTTTACTGTTTTCTAAAGCAATTTTTTAGTATAATTTTTTTTAAAAGCAACAAAAAAATAGTGGTCTAAAGTTGTCCTAGATGAAGCCTTACTATCACATCATATGATTATTATTTTTTTAAATTAAAATTAAATATAACCCATGATCTATGAATTTAAGGTAATTTTTTAAATTAATATTAATAATTACATCATATATTTTTAATGCTAATTGCATATTCAAGATAATACTCCTGCATTGCTAAAATACTTTGTTGTATTATGTAAGATCCATAAGGCAATTCCTCCATATATTACCTATTGTAAGAAATCCCCATATATATAAATATATATATACTTGTTTTCTTAAACATACTACATAGACCTTAGCTCACCTTAAGGTGAACTCACATAATCCATTTTCATTAAAAAGAGATTAAATTAAACCACCTTCAATTCACCTTAATTACAGAACTAAACCAACTTGATTAAGGCTTCGTTTGGGATGGCTTTTTAATTGCTTCTTAAAGCAGCTTTTTAGTATAAAAATTTTAATTTTTATATTAAAAAGTTACTTTAAGAAGCAGTAAGAAAGCCGTCCCAAGCGAAATCTAAGGCTTCGTTTGGGACAACTTTTTTACTGCTTCTTAAAGATGCTTTATAGTACAAAGATTATAAATTTTATACTAAAAAATTATTTTAAGAAGCAGTAAGACAACCGTCCCAAACGAAGCCTAAGGCTTCATTTGGGATTGCTTTCTTACTGCTTCTTAAAGCAGCTTTTTAGTACAAAAAAATTATTTTTTATATTAGAAAGCTGCTTTAAGAAGTAGTAAGCAACCTATCCCAAACGAAGCTTAAATTCTTCCATATATCAACCTTAATCTCAAAATACAATATTTTTATTGGTACGCAATCCGAAAAGTTTCTATATATACTCTTTTTGTCCATTAGTGAGACATAGTAAATATCATGACAAATATAAAAAGATTCATTGTTATCACCACCACAACCACCAGCCATCTAAATTAAGGACACCAATTTGCAAGCCACAGCCAAATTGATGGTGATTGGCACATAATAACACTTTAGTGGTCTGTGAACCACATCCACCACTTTGTGGCCAAGAGAGGCTCTCTCATTTTTTTGTTTTCAACTTACATTGGCACTAATGTTAGCAAGCAAACAAAAGGAGAAATATGTAATTTTGAGTTGAAATTGATTTTGGTTTGGTGGTTGTTTGATATGGTGTAAGAACATAAATGTAATTTATATTTTCTACATAAATAAGATTTTGATCGTCTCAATACCAATGAGGTTTAGCGGCACGCAATCTAATCGCATTGGTCGATGTTTCAATCTAGCTTATAACTTGCTTGTGCCTGCAAATGCAATTATAAAAAATCTATGGGCAAAATTTGTAAAAAAAAAGAAGGGTTTTTTTTATTCTAATAGATTGTTTGATTTGATGAAAATTTAATATAATGAGAAATATTTTTATTTTAAATTTGTTTTGTGCTTGTTTTAAAGTAAAGTTAGTGAAATAACAATGTTGTGTGCTAGAACATTCACAGTGGTAGAGAAAGAATTTAACATTCTTAGTATTTGTATGAAGATTCGACATACGCCCAAATAAAAGATGATGCAAAAGATACCCTAATTTTTACATGAAAATTTTATATAAGAAAAAAAAAATCACAAACACTATTGAAAAGACTATGCCAGTGTTTATTATCATTTACAAATGTTGCTCTTTCTCTTTATTGGGAATGTATGGATACAATATAGTAGGCATAAATTGTACTAAACAAATTTCATAGTGAAAGTTGGAAGAACTATGTGGCAATAGAGTTATCTTTAAGAGATTATTTACTGTTTGTTTGGTTATTCTCCTTTAAAGAGAGGAGATTAGAGAATAAGAAGTTCAACATAAATATTGGTGTTGATGTCATGAGTCAAAGTTGGTGTCGAAGACATACATCGACTTATGGAAATGGCATGCATTGACATTGTTGGTGAAAATAGGTGATGAAGTTAGCAAATGTCATTGTTGCTAGGAAATGTTTAGAGGATTGTAGTCAACTGATGTTGTTCAGGGGACTGTAATCGAGTAAAGATGATCGAAGGGTTGTAGTTGGGCGACAGTGGTCAAACGATGGTAATCGGAGGACTGTAGAAGGGCAACAATGGTCAGAAGACTGTAGGTGGATGATAGTGGTCGAAGAATTGAAGTCGGACAATGATGGTTGAAGAACCACAATTGGGTGATGGTGGTTGGAGAATTGCAATTAGGCGACGGTGGTCAGAGGACCAATCAGAAAATGGTGGTAGGAGACTGTAATTTGGCAATGGTGATAAGGTGAATATAGTTGGACAACCATGCTCTGAGAATTATAGTTAGATAATGGTGATCAAATGATCATAGTCAGGCACTGCAGGTTGAAGGATCGTAGTCAGGTATAGGTGGTCAGAGTATCAAAGTTGGGAGATAATAGTTGGAAGACCATAACAGGATGGTGGTGGTCAGATGATAATAGTTTGATGATGATGGTAAGAGGACCACATTTATGCGATAGTTTTTGGAGGACTATAGTTGGGTGATGTTGATCGGAGGACTATAGAAGGCTGATGATCCAATGATGACGGTGGATTTGTGGTCCAACAGTAGTGTTTAGGTGGAGCTTTAGGATTTTTTGAGGCTTTGAACTCTTAAGAATCTCAAGGTAAGGTTCGAGTACTTCATTATTTAGATAGTGATGATCTATTTATAGATTTTTTAGAGTGACATATCCAACAAATATAGTCAAAATCCGAAACACTTCATCTGATGGCTCATATTGGTTCACTTAATCATTATACCATTCTTTTAGGATTTTGGTCTCACTGGATTTATCTTGTTGAGATGCTCGATTTGATTATAAATAATGAGATTTGGAGATTGTTTGATCATCTAATGACTATCGATGTGTTTCAAATTATGCTTCTAATTATACTAGATTTGGCTATAAGCAATGATTCTTATTGCACTTCACATATTATATTTGGGCTCATTTAGAGTCGGATTGAATTACTTTTGGTGTTGATGAATCCATCTGGTTGAGACATTTAGTTGGATTATAAATTTGTTGAAATTGGAGTTATGATGATTCAAAATTTAATTTTGAAAGTTTTTAATTCAAAGTGCATTGAGATTTGTGCCCATTAACTCAATTTTTGAGGGCATATCAACCATAATTTTATTTTATATCAATGTTTTTTTATAAGTTAGTAACAAGATAAATGTAATTTAATTGATCAAGTTTACTTGGCCACACCTTTTGTGAATGAATTATAAAAGAAACATATTTTTTAATTTGCTAATCAAAAAAAAAAAAGCTCATGATCTTCTAATAAAAAATTTGTTACGATAGATCTCAAAATCGTTGAATTTATTTTAAGTGAGTGTAATATAATATTTATTTATTTTATATCTATTGCACTTAACATAAAATAAATTGAACCATTTTAAAACTTCTCTTAATCGAAATTTGATAAAGATATTCTCATAATTTTTTTAATGAAATATTAGTTCTATTTAATGAGCAAATTTTTTATACATTAAAAAATTATGCTAAATTATCCAGATTAATATGAGAACATTTTTTTTTATTTGTTAGATATACTTCACAATAAGTGCTAATAGGGGTGTAAATAAGTTGAGTTGAACTCGAGTCAAATTTGACTTGAGCTTGAGCTTGATCTTGATTAATTAATCGAGCTCGAGCTTTATTTTATGAGCTTGAGTTGGTTCACGAGCCAGCTCGTTTATTATGAAAGTGATAAATGATTATAATTCAAGCAATTATTATTGTTGCGGGCTAGAATATACGCGGCGGTAGAGTATGAATTCTAGGTCTTAGTGTTGCACGAATATCCAGCTCACACACAGAGAACACAAGATTTTTACGTGGAAAACCCTGAAAAGGGGAAAAACCACGGGGCCTGGCCCAGTTGAAATGATTCCACTAGAGCTTGAGCAGATTACAGGGGACTGACTCGCCTTCAAGGGCGATCAGATTACAAATATCACCCGTAAGGTGAAAGTTAGAGGCTTGTGAGGGCCTAATGTAGCTCTGGCAGAACTTCGGGGTCGTCTGGCGGTCTGGCAGAGCTTTGGTCCTTAGGTAGTTGTTGGACAGAGTTGAGGACGGTAAATAGTGGTCCGGCGGAATTCCAGCGTCAAGGCGGTGGTTCGGCGAAGTGCAGGGCCTCAGGTGGTGGTCCGGCGAAGAGCAGGGCCTTAGGTGGTGGTCTGGCGAAGTGTAGGGCCTCGGGTGGTGGTCCGGCGAAGAGCAGGGCCTTAGGTGGTGGTCCAGCGAAGTGCAGGGCGTCGGGTGGTGGTCCGGCGAAGAGCAGGGCCTCAGGTGGTGGTCCGGCGAAGTGCAGGGCGTGGTGGTGGTCCGACGAAGAGCAGGGCCTCAGGTGGTGGTCCGGCGAAGAGCAGGGCCTCAGGTGGTGGTCCGGCGGAGTGCACGACCTCGGGTGGTGGTCCGGCGGAGTGCAGGGCCTCGGGTGGTGGTCCGGCGAAGTGAAGGGCGTCGGGTGGTGGTCCGGCGAAGAGCAGGGCCTCAGGTGGTGGTCCGACGAAGAGCAGGGCCTCAGGTGGTGGTCCGGCGAAGAGCAGGGCCTCAGGTGGTGGTCCGGCGAAGTGCAGGGCCTCGGGTGGTGGTCCGGCGAAGTGCAGGGCGTCGGGTGGTGGTCCGGCGAAGAGCAGGGCCTCAGGTGGTGGTCCGGCGAAGTGCAGGGCGTCGGGTGGTGGTCCGGCGAAGAGCAGGGCCTCAGGTGGTGGTCCGGCGAAGTGCAGGGCCTCAGGTGGTGGTCCGGCGATGGTCCGGCGGAGCAACGGCATCAAGGCGGTGGTCCGTCGAAGTGCAGTGCCTCAGGTGGTGGTCCGGCGAAGTGCAGGTCCTCAGGTGGTGGTCCGGCGAAGTGCAGGGCCTCAGGTGGTGGTCCGGCGATGGTCCGGCGGAGCAACGGCATCAAGGCGGTGGTCCGGCGAAATGTAGTGCCTCAGGTGGTGGTCCGGCGAAGTGCAGGGCCTCAGGTGGTGGTCCGGCGAAGAGCAGGGCGTCAGGTGGTGGTTCGACGGAACTCCGGCGTCAGGCGGTGGTCCGGCGAAACTCCGGCGATGGTCGAGGAGGAGCGAGGGGGCAAGAGCTCTCTCTTTTTCTCCTTAGGAATAGGTCTCCTTTTCAAGAGAAATGGGGTCTCTATTTATAGATTTTCATGAGTGGCATGGCATGTAAATAGGTGGAAGATTAGGGGTAGTTAGGGAGTGGTTTGAATGGACGGCCGATCTTGAATCCTTTGATCATAGACCGTTCGCTGGATATTTGAAGGTCTTAATGATGTCGGAATTTGGCGATCTTGGGCTCGTTGGATTCGTCTCGTCGAGACGATCGATACGACTATAAGCATGTCACATTTCGAGACCGTTTGGTAATCCAAATTATGGTTTGAACTTTTCAACAGCGCTTCAGACCCTTGATTTGGACCCATCTGGGCTCGGATTGGGTTGAATTTGGTGTCGTTGGGTTCGTATTTCCGAGACGCTCAATTCGCTTGTAAGTTTGCTGGAATCGGAGTTCAGATGGTCCCAAAATTAATTTCGGAAGCTTCCAACTTGTTTTTGCCTCGAGATTCGTGCTTGATTAAGATAATTTTTTGAGGATGTATCAATTATAATGAAATGGTAAAAAAAAAGAGAAAAAAGAACAAAAATGATGATGAATAATTTAATATAAGAAAGTGAGACAAAATTTTAAATATTTTTAGCAACTATTTACTTAAAATTCTAAATACTAATATATACTAAGTGCATTTTATATTAATATTTTTAAATGAGCTGATTCAAGAGCTAACAAGTTGAGTCAAGATTGGCTCAAGGTTGACTCGTGAGCTCATCGAGTTCAACTCATAGTCATTTATTGGGTCGAACCGGAGCCAACTTATACCCCTAAGTGCAAACAATTCTGATGAATATATATAATTAAAAAAATTTCCTATTTTTATATAGAAAACCGCACACATTATGGTATGGTTTATATTATTTTGATTAGTGTGAACTTTGATATAATTTATTTTTGCCTTTTTTTTTACTGCACAGAGAGCGCCCAATTATTCTACAATCATTGGTGCGGTAGTCCACCTAATGAGATGGTTGGTCGACTTCCTTTGTTGTGTTCTATTTATAGACACAATATTTTAAATTAGCAAACTTAGATAAAATGTGAAGAGAAAAAAAAAAGGATAAATGTTTGGGGGACCGATTATGTAATAATTTGCTGTGGACCGACAACGACTTGTTTAAATGACTTTATTTTCTATATAAAAAAAATGTGATTATGATTCACATATTATCTCTTATTATAATTAAATTTTTGTGTAATATAATTAAATTATTAAATAAAAGAAATACAGAGCTCTTTAATTAAAAAAAAGGCAAGGATGCCGCAATTTTTGACTTAGCTAAAAATAGAATATTTTTTATATATTTTTATTGCGAGTGAAAACATTTACGGGTCAGAGATATATAGATGTTTAATGTCTTAGTTTTACATAAAGATTCATCACACACATAGATAATAAACAAGTGTAAGAATTATAAGAGACATCTGAGTTCTTATGTGGAAAACCCAGGAAAGAGAAAAGCCAGAGAGCTTGGACTAGTTGAAATAACTGCACTTGTATTTCTCATCAATTACAAATGATGTCCTTATAGGGAAGGCATTGATTAATGTAAAGAACATGTTATATGGTTGATGTTGGAAGAGTCTGTGGTATGGGAGCTATTTTTAAAAAATCATTTGCTAGTTTATTTAATCATGCTCCTTTGAAAAGTGAAGACTAGTGATTAAGGAATATAATATAAATCCTAGTGCTGATGTTCAAAGTTAGAGTTGATATTGATGATGTGCATTGATCATATAAGTGATGACGTACTTTGACATTATTAGAGATGGTTTGTGATGAGTTAGCATGCATCAGAGTAGCCAGAAGACAGTGATTAGAAGATTGTAATGGTGGTCTTAAGGATTGCACTCGGATAACGAAGGTTAAAGGATAATAGTCGGGTGGTGGTAGTTAGAGAACTGAGGTTGAGAGATGCTCGTCGAAGGACCACATTTAGGTGATAAAGGCTGGATGATTGTAGTCAGGTGATGTTCATCACAGGATTGCAGTCGGTGATGGTGGTTGGAGGACCATAGTTAGGTGATGGAGGTCGTAGGACTAGTTGGGTGGCGATTGTTGGCAGTCTGTAGTCGGGTGATGGAGGTTGGTGGGCCATAGTTGGCGATGGAGGTCGGTGGATTGCGGTCAGGCTATGGTGGCCACTAGATCATAGTTGGGTGACGGAGGTTAGCAAATCCTAGTTAGGAGATGGAGATCGAGAGATTGTAGTTGGGCAATAATAATTGACATACCGTACTCAGGCGATGGTGGTTATAGGACAATAATCGGATGACATTAGTTGAAGAATGGTGACGAGATGAAGGTGATTGGGCTGTGTTTTGATAGCAGCAACAGGCACTTGTTTGATGGCACCATTTGGTAGTTGTTTGAAGGTTGCAATCGAGTGGTGATCTGCCAGCAACATTCGGGTGATTTTCCAACAACCGCACCAAGCGATACCTAATGGCGTTGGTTGAATGGTGGCCTAGTAATGATGCTCAGGTCATGCTCTAGGGTCCTTAGCTTTAGTGCTCTCATTATAAAATGTTCTGATGTTGAAATTAAGCGATCTTGGATTCATTATATTCATTTTGTTAGGATGCTCATTTTACATATAAGCATGAAAGGTTTATAAATCATTTGGTTATTCAATTAATGTCATGAAGTTTTCAATAGCACTTCATGTGCTTGATCTAGACTGATTTGAACTCGAATTGGACCACCTTTGATGTGAAGACCAGATGCACTCCTGTCGTATGCAGATCTCGCTGAGACATTCAATTTATTATAAATTTTTAGGAATCAGAGTGTAATTGATTATGAATTTAAATTTTGAAGTTTTCAATCCAAATTTGCGTTGAGATTCGTACCTATTCTAGGTGATTTCGGATGACATCAACTTTACGCTAGGGTGAGATTATTTTTTTGAAACATATTATTGATCATGTATCATCACTTATTACAATTAAAGTATTTTATATTATAATAAAAATTTAAATAGATAAATTATATCATAAGATAATATAACAAAATTGATAGACATTCATAACATTTCATTATATATATATATATATATATATATATATATATATATATATATATATATATATATATATGTGTGTGTGTGTAGGTGTGTAATCTAATAATTTTATTTTACTTTATTGAGAGAAAATCATTGACAAACTTAAAAGATGTGTAAAAAAATGGCCTTATTCTCATATAAATAAAATATATAAGGGTAATCAAACTCAAATTTATTTCTATTTTTTTCTCCTAATTTTTTTTTATTTAAGTTAAAAAACTTACTATAAAATGCTAACTCCATATTTAAAAGTATGGTTATTCGTTGTCGTGGGCTAAAATGTTGAGGGAAAGTAAAACTACACAACAAAAACAAATATGAAAGAGTAAATGTAGCAGAAATAAAGAACATCAAAATTTATCATAGAAAAACTTGAAACCTGAAAAAAAAACCATAAAGTTACACCACACCAACAAATTCACTATGAAAAATTTGAGAGAAATAATACTGATCACTCATCTCTCTCGCTCTCTCCTCTCTCTTCTCTCTTACATTGTTCTCAAAAAAAAAGAAAAAAGAAAAGAGAAAACCATTCAACAACCTAACACTGTCGTTGCCAGGTCCCAAGTCCTGGATGAGAAAAGTGGAGGGTTACGTTAGGTAGTCGACAGCCAGTGTAAAACTTGTCGAATAATAATGACATGAATCCTTTAAGAAATTGTGTTAATGCTAGGGCGTCCCCTGGAAGCGACGCGCTGTATGTCCTGAATATAGCGACAAGTGTATAAGGGTCGCTGCATCGTTGCCCGGGTGCAGTGTTAAATAGGCAAGGGTTCCCACATCAAGGACGTATGTGGGCAAAGAAGCTAGTCCATGAAACTAAAATTAGGATAGGAACTTGGAATGTAGGTTCCCTTACAGGAAAACTAATGAAATTAATAAATATTATGATTCATAGGAAGATAAATATTCTGTATATTCAGGAAACTAAATGGGTTGGAGAGAAGGCTAAGGAGATTGATAGTTTAGGATATAAACTTTGGTATTCAGGTAGGAGTCATACTAGAAATGGTATAGGCGTGATTTTAGATAAGAGTTTGAAGGATAATGTTATAAATATTAATAGAATTGGAGATATAATTATAGCTTTAAAGATTATTAACATTATAAGTGCTTATGCTCCTCAAGTGGGTTTGGATATGAGTTCAAAATTAAAATTTTGGAATGACTTAGAAGAATTAATACAAAAGATACCTTTTGAAGAAAGAGTTTTTATTGAAGGAGATTTAAATGGACATGTTGGTAGAGAGGTAGATGATTTTAAAAGCATTTATGGTGGCCATGAGTTTGGAACGACAAATGAAGGTGGTAAGTCCATATTAGATTTTTGTTTAGCTTATGATTTTTTAATTGCTAATACCTTATTTAAAAAAAGGAATGAGCATCTCATTACTTATAAAAATGGATATAGTATAACTCAAATTGATTATTTTCTTATAAGGAAATTAGATCGTTTAGATTGCAAAGATTGTAAAGTTATTCCGAGTGAAAACCCAACATCGTTTATTAGTTTTGGACTTGAAGATAACGGGCAAAAAATAAAAAATAAAGTAATACGATATTCTAGGATTAGATGTGGGCATTTAAAGAATATTAACAAAAATATTTTTGAGAGCAAGATTTTAGATCTTAAGATTTTTTCTGTGCATGAGGATACTAATGTTATGTGGGAAAAAGTGGCTAGTGATATTAAGAATATTGCAAAAGATGTGCTTGGAGTTTCAAAGGGAAAAGCTCATAATAGTAAAAATAGTTGGTGGTGGAATCCAAATGTGCAAGAAAAGATTAAAAATAAGAAGATCTGTTATAAAAATTGGTTTAATTGTAAAAATTCTGATAATTGAAAAATATATAAAGAGGCACGTAAGGAATCTAAGAAAGCAATATGTGATGCAAAGAGTTTAGCTTTTAGTGATTTATATAATAGATTATATAGTAAGGAGGGAGAAAGATATATGTATAAGTTAGCCAAACAAAGAGATATGAGTAGTAAGGATTTAGTTCAAGTGAAGTGTATTAAGGATGAAGATCAAAAAGTACTTTTTTTAGAAGATGATATTCAACAAAGGTGGATGAGATATTTTGCTAAACTTTTTAATGAAGAATGTGAAAATAAAATTGACTGTAGTGACCTTAGCACCCTAAATGAAAATAAAGATTTCTATTTTTATCAACGTATTAGTAAAACTGAAGTTAGAGAAAATTTAAAGAAAATGAAGGGTGGAAAAGCTGTTGGACCTGATGATATTCCAATAGAGGTGTGGAAATGCTTAGGAGATGAAGGAATTTCTTGGCTTACTAAATTTTTTAATACTGTTTTGAAGAATAAACAGATGCTAGATGAGTGGAGAATGAGTGTGTTAATCCCTATTTTTAAGAATAAAGGTGATGCACAAGATTGTGCGAATTATAGAGGAATTAAGTTAATGTGTCATACTTTAAAACTATGGGAATGAGTTATGGAGCATAAGTTGCGGCGGGATATTAATGTTTCTCAAAATCAATTTGGATTCATGCCGGGTAGGTCTACTATGGAAGCCATACATTTATTAAGAGGTTTGATGGAGAAATATATAGAGAATAAGGAGTATTTACATATGATATTTATTAATTTAGAAAAAGCATATGATAAAGTTCCAAGAGAAGTGCTATGGAGAGTTCTTGAAAAGAAAGGAGTTAATAACACTTATATTCAAATCATTAAAGATATGTATGTAGAAGCTATTACTTGTGTTCAAACACAAGGTGGGTTGACCAAGTATTTCCCTATTTCGATTGGATTACATCAAGGATCAGCCTTAAGCCCATACCTTTTTTGCTTTAGTCATGGATGTTCTCACTAGACATCTGCAAGAGGATGTACCTTGGTGTATGCTTTTTGCTGATGATATTCTTCTTGTTGATAAGATTAGAGAGGGAGTTGAAGGTAAACTAGAATTGTGGATGTCAACCTTAGAGTCTAAAGGTTTTCGCTTGAGTAGATCTAAAACGGAATATATGAAGTATAATTTTAGTAATAATAGACCTAGTGAGAGGATTGTGACTTTGGGCGATCAAGTCATTAATAAGAGTACACGTTTTAAATATCTTGTATCTATTGTTCAGAGTGATGGTGAAATAGATGGGGATATTATCAGCAGAATCCAAGTTGGATGGTTGAAGTGGAGGAATGCATCAGGCTTATTGTGTGATAGAAAAGTACCCCTCAAACTTAAGGGAAAATTCTATAAGATGGTGGTGAGACCTGCAATGCTTTATGGTGCCGAATGTTGGCCATTAAAAGAGAAGCATAATTCTAAGTAAAGTGTTGCAGAGATGAGGATGCTCAGGTGGATGAGTGGCTTTACCCTTAGAGATAGGATACGAAATGAGCATATTCATGAAAAGGTTGGAGTAGCTCCAGTGGAAGATAAGATTAGAGAGAGTCGCCTAGATGGTTTGGTCACATAAAACGGTGGCCTCCCGATGACCCGGTTAGGAAAATAGAGGTCATAGATTTGACTTATGTTAAGAAAGGTAGAGGTAGATCTAAAAAGACTTGGTTAGAAAATATTAGAAATGATCTTTATTAGATTTAAATAAGAATTTAACTTTTAACAGGACACAATGGAGAAAAATGATTCATGTAGCCGACCCCACGTAGTGGGATAAAGGCTTGATGTTGTTTTTGTTGTTGTAGAAAACCATTCAACAACCACCAAGGGATACCACCCTTAATGGAAAATGAGAAAAAAATTGATAGCCCGTCTCGCAATACCGCAATGCCAATTTGGAGCACCACAATGCTCAACTTTCTATCTCCAGTCTGCCTGATAGTGCCGTGACACCGTAGTCTAAAGAACCACAATGCTCTACTCTCTATTTCTTCTGCAAGAAGAATATGTAACGCTGGGGCGCTTGAGTATGTAGAGCTGGAGCACTCAGGTGCACAACAATGGGGCGCTCAGGTATATAGCGCCAGAGTGCCAAAACCCAAATAGGGTAAGGGCCTCCTACAATCCTCCAGTGAACTTGACATACTGAATTGAGGTTAGAGGAAATAGTGTAACACGATTGATTTATTAGATTCCACACATAACTAATAATCTCTCACTTAAAAACTGATTGTAATAAATCGTTCTTCCGATATGTAACACCAATCATAGTATCTATAATGTGGTTCACCTCACCTTTTATGAAGACCAACTAAGCTATACATAGCTTCAGTTTATTAATTGTCACCGTCTTCGTTAGCATGTCTATAGGATTCTAGGTCATATGAATTTTCTCCAAAGATAACTGACCATTTCCAGAGGTGATCTGATGAAATGATACCAAAGTTATATGATAGCAATATACTCAGCTTCTGTAGTTAGGAGCACAATATCTTCTGTAACTTGAAAATATAACTCACTATAGTCTTTCTCAAAGTAAAGATATAACTAGTTGGGCTTCTCCTACCATCAAGATCTCTAGCAAGATCAGAATCTATATATCCCTGTAGATCAATCATTGCATCTCTAAAGCAAAGAGCTTTGTTAAATGATACTCTCAAGTGCCTGAGAATCCACTTAACTGACTCCCAATGAAGTTTACCTGGGCTACCCCTACATTTGCTGACTACTTTCACTTTATATGCTATATCTGGTTTTATATAAATCATACCATACATCAAACTTCCAAATGTTAAAGTATACAGATTCCTCTTCATCTGTTCTTCCTCTACTTTAGATTTAGGTAATTATTATATAGATATCTAAAAATGACTACCCAAGGAAGCGTAAACTGGGTTTACCTCACTCATGTTAAATCTTTGTAGCTCCTTTTCAACATACTCAGCTTGAGACAATTTCAGTATACCTGCACTTCTATCCCTATGGATTCTCATACCAAGAATTTTCTTTGCTAGATCCAAATCTTTAATTTCAAACTCTTTTGATAACTGCTCCATCACATATCTTATCTTCTTCATATCTGACCCTACAATCAGTATGTCATCCACATACAACAACAGAATGATATAACATCTATCAAAATATCTGAAGAAGCAATAGTGATCTACCTGACAATTCATGTACCAATTATCTGACATAAACTTATCAAATCTCATATACCACTATCTTGGTGCATGTTTCAACCCATTTGTACTCTTTTTGAGCCTATACACCAAATATTTTTTACCTGTGATCACATATCCCTGAGGTTGTACTATGTACAACTCTTCTTGAAGGTTACATAAAGTAATGCTATTTTTACGTCCATCTGACTTAGATGTAAATCCTCCACTACTATAATGCTTAGTACAAATTTGACTGTAGTCATCTTCACCACTTGAGAAAAATTTTTAGTATAGTCCACTCCTTCTCTTTGTTGAAAATCTTTCACTACAAGCTCAGCCTTGTAGTGTTTGGTACCATCCAGTTCTTCTCTTTGATTATAAACTCACTTATTCTGTAGTACTTTCTTGCCATGTGGTAGCTCTTTCAACTCCTAAATCTTATTCAACTCAAGTGAATGCATCACATCATCATTAATTGCTCCCACTTCTTTGAAAAATCAACTTGAATGGCCTCATCATAGCACTTTGGTTCACCACCATCTACCAGCAATAGATAATATAAGGATAAAACCTTTGTATTGGTCTTGAGATTATGTTGGATCTCTTTACTTCAGTAGCAGGTGTCTGAGGAACTCTTTACGCTTCTTCAGCTTTATCTTCTTGATCATCATCATCATCTATCTCAATATATTTGGAAGAATTTATAGGAGTCTCATTTCTATCCTCATACATTTCATTTTAATTGAATTTAACATCCTTGCTCCTAATGAATTTTGGATTATGATAATCCTAGAATTTATAGCCAAATTTAGATGACCCATATCCAATAAATGTATACTTGATAGATGTTGGATCAAGCATACTCCTAGATCCTGCATTAACATGAACATATGATGAATAACTAAAAACTTTGAGGTGAGATAAACTTACATCCTTGCCACTCTAGGCTTCCACAAGTATCCTCTCATTCAGAGGAATTGAACCACAATTAATCTAATAAAGAACAGTATTTACTGCCTCTGACCAACATTATTTGGATAGACCTGAATGCAGCCTCATGCTCCTAGCACACTCAATGATAATTCTATTCATGCGCACTCCAATATCATTTTGTTTGGTGTTCTTTGAACAGTGAGCTCATGCCTAGTCCCATTCAAAGTATAATACTCCTTGAACTTCTTATCATGATACTCGCCACCATTATCTTATCTAAGACACTCAAGCTTTAAATATATCTTAATCTCAACTATGGCCTTCTAGTTCTTAAAAATATCAAACACATCTAACTTATATTTTAAGTACACCTATACCTTTTCTACTGTGATCTTAAATAAAAGTGAAAAAATAAAGAAGAACTTGTTATAGAAGAAACTGGTGTGGGACCCCATATATCAATATGCATTAACTCTAGCTTCTTTGACTTTACTTTTGAACCAATTTTTTGAAAAGCTCAACTTTTGTTTCTTTCCATATATACAACCTTCATAAAAATTTAGATTTATAAATTTCAAACAATGAAGCTTTCCTCTAGAAAGAAGTGAATGCATACATTTTTTACTCATATAACTAAACCTACGATGCTAAAGACCTCTATAAAAATCCGAATTATCTACTCCAATAGAGCCTGATCTTTTATTAATAATATATAAGGTGCCTTCAATACTGCCATGAGCTATAACCAAAACCCTTTTTGTCACATTCCACACATCTCCTATGAATGATTTCACCTGGCTTAGTTTGCAAACTCACTCACATAAACTAAATTCCTCTTTAGATAAGGAACATGCCTAACATCCTTGAAACTCCAAGTTGACCCATCTAATATTCTAATATCAACATTTACCTATCCTACAATGCTATAGGGCTTATTGTCTCCCAAATACACTTTGGCCATATCACATTGAGTGCAATTCTTGAATGCCTCCTTGTTAGGACTTGTATGAAATGAAGCACCTAAATCTATAACTTAAAATTCAAAATTATCCAGAGACAAAATCAGAGAATCTGTTTAAAACTCTTCTGCAGATACATTTGCAAAGTGAACTTTATCTTAACCCCCACTACTAGCATTATTTGGGGCCGTACAATCCTACTTCAAGTGACCCTT
The DNA here is from genome assembly GCA_019925795.1 of Dendrobium chrysotoxum. Lineage (NCBI taxonomy): Eukaryota > Viridiplantae > Streptophyta > Magnoliopsida > Asparagales > Orchidaceae > Dendrobium > Dendrobium chrysotoxum. The sequence continues at coordinate 29,041,666 of CM034301.1, read as the reverse complement.
CTTTCCATAGTTCTAGTATACAACTTTCACTCTATTTAATGTATTCTTTCCTCTCCTTGATTTAGATCTCCCTTTAGTTGGATTTCTCTTTAAACCCCATCCTCTTGCTTCAACATTTAGAGCAGAATTTAAAGATTCACCATTCACCTTCATATGAATCTCTTCATTAATCACTAACCCCACAATATCCTCAAAGTTCAACTTTGCTGAAGAAGTACTCATATCAGTAACTAGCCCATCCCAACTATCTAGCAATAAAGAGAACTGCAGCAATACTCTCACCTCATCATTTAACTTAATGCCAACTGAACACAGCTGACTCATCATAGTGTTCAGATTATTTAGGTGCTCTGCCATTAAAGTGTTATCTAATATCTTCATATTGAATAACTTCTTCATCAAGACCACTATGTTTGAGGCCGATGACTTCTCATACATCTTAGTTATTGCAACAATGAGATTAATTATATTCTTCTCATTTAGTATGTTGAAATGAGGAAAGTGAAAGTTGAATTAAACCTAGGGCTATCCGATCAAGAACCTCCCACTCCTCCATAGTTATTGAATCCGACTTCTTGGTGATTCCTTCCAATGATAAATACAACTTCTAGCACATCAAATCTTTAATTTGCATCCTTCAGAATGCAAAATTTGAACCATTGAACTTTTCAATCTTATATCTTGCTTTGTCAGTCATTACTCCCACTCGAACTAAAGAATGTGGCTCAGATACTAGTTATTGGGGGAAAGTACAACCATGCAACAAATACAAATAAGAAAGAATAAATGCCGTAGAAATAAAGAACATCAGGATTTAATGTGAAAAAACTCAAAATTGGGAAAAACCATGGATTAACACCACACCAAGAAATTCACAATGAAAATTAGGAGAAATAGTATAGATATCTTTTCTCTCTCGCTCTCTCCTTATCTCTCTTCTCTCTTACTCTGTTCTCATGAATAAACAAAGATAAAACCATTCAATAACCACTAAGGGATGCCATCCTTTATGAAAATTGAGAAAGAAAAATGTCAGCCCGTCTCGCAACACCATGGTGCCAGTTTGGAGCACTGCGATGCTCAACTCTCTATCTCAAGTCTACCTGACAATGCCGTGGCACCATGTTCTAAAGCATCACAGTGCTCCACTCTCTATTTTCTCCAAGAAAAGTAGCAACATCGGGGAGCTCCAGTATGCAGCACTGGGGCACTTAGGCTCACAATGCCGAGGCACTCGGGTATATAGCAACGGGGCGCCAGAACCCAAATAGGGTAAGGACCCCTTGCAACTCTCCAGTGAGCTCGACATACTGAATTGAGATATGAGGTAACAATACAATGTGATTAATCAATTCTATTCCATACAAAACTAACATAAAATGCACCTCAAAACAAAATCCGTTGAGGACATTCCTAATGAAATCTGATTCAAAATCCTTCCACTGCACTTCAATCGTTATATATATATATATGATGAAGCACATATGTCACATTAATTCATCAAAGGTAAATTAGTGTCGGATTAGGCAAAATTAGTTCAAATAATGAGTAGATAAATTCAGAATGATGTGTTTGTCATAGCTAAATTTAGGTATATAGTATCTCTTTGAGTCTGTAGATAGCCTGAGTGCTTGAGCCAAGAGCCTGACTAACTTCCAACTGGCCGAAACTTTAGATTAGATTGGATCAAACTAACTTGATCAGTTCAATTCCTATAGCTACAAGGAATGGAGCTGTCAAATCACCTCTTAAGTAACCTCAGCCTTGACCATCATATCGTTCACCGTTGATTGCACCTCTATGCGCTTGTTTTTATAAAATTTCTTAATAATGGTTCAAAACCATTCATACCTATGTGCTTCCTATAATTTATTATTATCTTTCAAATCATTTGTCTCTAAATATTATTTTTTAGAGAGATGAATTTCTAGGTAGGCCTACAGAAATTTCTAAATAAGGCACTTTTAGTTCATTCGACTGGATTCATTTTCTCTTGGCTAGCTTTATGAGAATTTTAAGTATGAATAATGTTTGTCGCACTCCCACTAAAGGTCATTCTTCTTGTTGAAATTATCCATATAATGAAGTAGAACGCTTACAAATATTGTAATTACAGAACAACTCAGATCAGAGGAAGATACAAACGTAGAAGAGAAAGAAAAAATATATTTATTTCATTAGAATTTTTATACAAAAAAGTTGCTATAAGAAGCATTAAGAAAGCCATTCCAAATGAAGCCTTGGGAGGGCTTTCTTACGGCTTCTTAAAGCAAAATTTTAGTACAAAATTTTTTATTTAGATACTAGAAAGCTGCTGTAAGTAGTAAAAAACCGTCCCAAATAAATCTTTAATCATCAGAAAAGTTGACTGCGGGAGATAGTTTCTGCTGGTGGCAATGGTTGAAACTATAGGAAGAATGTTATGTAAGTTGCGAATTGGTGAGCTGTTCTGATCCATATCACTTTCATCGTCCCTCAAGTTGAGGGGAGTGCAAACCATAAACTTGTCACAAAGGAGATTAAAGTGTGGTGTTGGTAGTGCTTTGATGAGAATGTCAGCCAATTGATCCTTGGTAGCTAGAGACATGATGAACAACAACCATTTTAGATACATTCTCTGGCAACATCATGATCTATATCAATGTGTTTGATTCGAGCATGGAAAATATGATTAGTAGCAATAGACATATCATTGATATTGCAACACCTTCAGATTTAGTGTATTATTCTATCTATTTTAACTCAATTTGAAAAAGATAATTCGCTAAATTTATGCATTTGAAATCTCTTGCATATGTTTGGGAATATTTTATATGCATGTGAATGTCAGTATGTGTTTTGTAGCAAGTCTTAGGGGTCTGTGTGCATGATTTGAAAATCAGAAAAATTTTCCTTAGGGTGCTTGTGACACCGTGGCGTTGAGCTCTTTGTATTTTACCAAAATAATTAGAGTGATGCAACGTTGGGCTGGCGCTACGATGTTGCGCTCTCTCTAAGAGAGCGCTGCGACGAGCAGGATCGAGCATGACGATGATGCATCTAAATTTTTAAATAAAAATATCCTTGTCCGCTAAAATAAATTCATTTTCTTTTAATTGGGTAGCTGGCTAGAGAGAGAGAGAGAGATGAGAATTTTAGAGAGAAAAAGTTGAGGATTGGGCAACTTCGATCCATGTTTTTTTATCGGCCTAGTTTTGAAAGTTAATTGGATGGAGTCAGGTGACACTTTGCCTATCTTAGTTTTCAAAATATTGAGATTTTGATATTTTCTTAATTAAATATATATTTTTGTATCACAAAAATGGGGATAATTCGGTATCCGTTAAACTTTTACAGTGTAACTTTCTGTATGTTGTAGAGACAACAATTCAGAATATTTAGGTATTTTTTTGAAAAATTTATGTCGAGTAGTATGAAAGGTGCGCTATTTTAATCATCTACAAAATAATCCCGAGTCAAAAAAATAATGCTGTAGTACAATTAAAACTTTGAAATGGTGCTCTAAATTAGCCCTAACAATTTGATTAATTTCTAAAATGAAAAATTTCTTCACAATAGTTGAATATGTTGACTACTGATAGAATATTCTATGAAATTTAGAATCTGGTTTAATTACATTTCCTTTACTATATTGCATTGTTATATATACTTATCCTCTTGAATTGTGTGATTCTGAGGAGATCCGATGTCGGGTAGAAGTTATGTTCTGTTCTGATATTATATGCACATTTTGATGATGATGATATATATATATATAGATATATATATATATATATATATCTATGTTATGGTGCTAAATGCACGCTCTAGTTTTGAATATCTGATATGTATTAAGCATTAAGAGTTATAAGAGTCTATTTTCTGATATGCTAGCACATGAGTCATAAGGGCTTGAATTTTGATATCTATTTCTGATGGAAGGTATAAGGGTTTGAGGGGAATCTGTTACTTTTTGCTCTAATATATGAAGCACTTGCTTATTTACTTTTAGTGCATAGTCTACTTTATTTTAATTATCTGTAACTTACATTATGCTCAGCATGCTAAATTCTGATGAATTACTTTTACATTAAACTAAATGTATAATAAATGAATATTATAGAAATTTAGATTGGTGTTGTGACTGAGCTAGGTTAGCTCACACTTATTTTGCTTTTGGTTTCATGTCAAGGGAAAGGATAAGAGCCCGTTGAATAGCTGTGTATTTAGGATATATTTTTTTTAGTTTGTAGAGCCATTTTCTTAATTTTGTACAATCACGACTAGTTATTTATTTTTCTTGTTTTATTCAATAGCTATATACTGTGATTGTGTAAATATTATATATATTTTGATGATAGATAAAATAAAAAGAAATTTTGTGGATGAGTTATTTTATTCTGCTTATAGAAGTTACTTATAACCTCTGTGGTTTGTGTAAATTTAAAATATAAGAAAATATGAAGTTACCTAAAATTTAGATCTTGGGCTAGCCAATTGCAATTCAACACTATACGACTTATCTGTTGTGGGTTATATCGGGTTGGATTGTGACAGCTTCTCTTTTTGGTATCAGAGTATTTGTTTTGGGATACTAGTTGTAAAACAGAGCCATAAACATTGATCTTTAGTCAACTGGGATATATAGTTCTCGGTAATGTTTGGAAATTCATTCTTGCTTTTTTTTATGTGCATGTCTATTCAACTGTGTGGTTTGTATGATTATGTAATGGATATGTAAGACCCTGATATGATAAATGAGCAAAGTGTTAGTCAATAGAGTACTACTTACAATCAGTTCTTATTTTATTTTGTAGTTTGACAAGTTGGTAGCCTAGTTGATGAGTGAGGCTCATAGCCATATTTCTTCTATCAGGTTTAATGATTTTGATAGATATTTGTAGTTGTTTCTAAGGTTGAAGCCTCTGAGGTTTGAGGGAGTAATAACCCCTTAAATTTTAAAAGATATATTTTGACCTATAATAGCCAAATAATATTTCAGGAGTCATTATAAGTCCAATTTATAAACTATTTTCATCATAACATAGATATTATTGTGCTCTAATTATAGTAATTTTTTTCCTAATTTTATGGGAATTGTAGAAATGAAAACAAGAAGCTTCTTATTTAATTGTATCCTTAAAAAATTGACATAAGTCGGTACAAATGAATTTTTAGGACTGTTAGACGTTCGTTTTGCAAACAGATTTCTCCAGAGCATTCTAGACATGTTTAGCTAATCTATGAATACTTTTTCGATCCTAAGATTTAAAGATATAAAAGTTATTATAAAAATTTTATGCTAAAATTTGAATAATTGATATAATTACATTTATACCATTTTAATATATTTATAATATAAATCCTAATCCACTACAGAACTTTCATATGCCTTTTTCCCTTTCATTTTCATTTTAGCCAGAGGAGAATAGGAAAAAGAGAGGAGAGAGGAGAGAGAAACTTAGGTTTAGAGATCATAGAGACATTTTTGCAAGTCGATCTAGTTAGGAAAGTTGCACAGATTGAGATAAGTTATGCTTTGCCTATCTCAATTTTCAATATTTTGATGTTTTTAGAATTTTTTTATCAAATTTATAATATTATTTTATAAAATGCAGTTTTATCGAATGCTAGTAACTTTTATCAGTGTAACTTTTGATATGTTATCAGTTCAACTATTCTGGTCATTTTCAATAATTATTTGAGATTTTCACCACTTGATTTTGAATAACAGTTATTTTTATCAATTTATAAATTAATCTTTACAACTAAAAATAATATTTTAGTTTAATTAAAACTTCAAAATATTGTGACACACAATCTCTGATCATGTGTTAAATTCTAAAAACTTAGTTTTGATAAACTATAGAACATTGGGTGGGGAATTATTTGACACCCGTTAGAGCATTTTTATAGACTCATACAACAATACTTTGATTGTTTCTATAGTGTAGAATACACTTTATTTTAGTATCTATGATTGAAATATTTGAATTGACGGTGAGAAGAGTAACTATTAGCACAGAGAAGTGATTCTGTTGTCTGTTATGTGATAGAAACTTTGAAGCTGGAGGGCTATTATGATTCTGAAGCTCGAGGGCTATTCTGATATTCCATAAGAAGGGATTCTATTGATGAAGAGAAGAGATTCTGTTGGCGGTGAGAAGAGATTCTATTGTTTGTTTAAATATACTAGAATTTGGAGTCTGAGGGCTATACTGATATTTGTTGTAAGATATTTGTTTATATTTCAATTAGTTTCAGTATGATTTCAATAATTAATTAAATACATTCAGTATTAATATCTATTTTAGTTTTAGTTTTCCATACAATACTTCAGTTGATTATTTCAGCATTTTTAATACTTTTGGTTTAAGCTATTGATTTTGGTTTTAGGCTACGATAGCCTACTGAGCTGTGTTAGCTCACTTATGCTTTTGCTTCCATTTTCAGGCCATGAAAAAGATAATGAGCTAGCTGAGTAGTTTTGATATCAAGCTCTGATTTATGTTATAGGTATGTTTTTTGGGCTAGTTTGATTTTTGCAGGCTTGACTTTTATTTTTGTTTCCCTTTCTATTGCCAAGCGCTATAATACAAAGATTTCAAATTGCACATGCATTTTTAGATGATATATGAAAAATTATTTTTGAGATTCAGTAGTCTTCCACTTTATATTATATTTAGTAGTAGTTTTGTGTTATATAATTGGAAGTTTGGTTTTCCCTAGCACTTCTCCAACTGGATCTTGGGATCCAATTTTTTGTTCTTGCCATGATCAGGCACAGGTATCAGGTCATATTGGGTTAGGTCATGACAAGCTTTTTGGTATCAAAGCATCAATTAGAGAAGCAAATTGTAACAAAGCCATATGATTTAATCTGTATTAGAGTGAGATAATTCTGGATAGTTTTGGGCACTATTTTGAAAACCGGACCGGACCGGCCGGTTCAACCGTGAACCGGTCTAGTGGCCGGTCCGATCCAGCTTACAAAACCAGCTCTGCATCAAACCGGATTGAACCGGCAGCTCAACCGGTGAACTGCCAAACCGGTCCAGGTTGGAAAAAATCGGCCGGTTTATTAAAAAAAATTATTTTTGTTTTAATTAAATTTTAAATAATATATTTTAGTTTACTAAATTTTTTTAACTTTTTAAAATAAATTTTATTAAATATGGTGATTAATTACACCATAATATATATAAGTTATCACAAATAACTCACATAATTTGTTTAGGAAAAAGTGTACTTCACACTTTATAAAGGGTTGAAAGCAATATCCTCAAACTCCTCCTATGATGTGGGACTAAAAAAGTTGCATGAATATTTAGTATGTGAATTTGAGCTTATTTGGGCTAGTTAGGCTTCAAATTTGAGCTTAGTTGGGCTACAAATTTGGGGAATATGTATTATAAATTTGCTATAATATATATTATAAGAATTATAATATAAAAGTTAATTTTATAAATTTAAATATTATAGTAATTATTATTCTTATAAATATATTTAATTTTAAATATATAAATATATTATTTTTAAATGATATTTATATTTATAATTTTTATTATGTATTTTTTTAATTTATAAATATTATTAAATACTAAAATATTTAATTATTTATATTATATTAATGATCATAAATTTTTAATATTATAAATTTATATATTATATTAAACATTATTCTTATAAATACATTATTCTTAAATGATATTTATATGTATAAAATTTTATAAATATTATTAAATGCTTATATACTTAAATTATATTATGTTAATTTTTAATAATATTATTATTTATTACATCATCCGGTTCGACCCCGGTTCGACCGGTCGAACCGTGAACCTCTCATTCTTCCGGTTCGTTGTCCGGTCCGGTTTTCAAAACCTTGGTTTTGGGTGCTCATTTTATTTATTTTTCATATGCACATGTTGTATACAATTGCATCCAATATTTTTGAGATGGATCAGCCATATCGAAATTTGATTAATGGTCAGAGCTCTATTCAGATAGCTCAAGTTTAAAGAATAACTCTTAGGATTAATTCTGAGATAGTTTCTCAGATTGTAGGTTTGGTAGCACAGTTCGTAGGTGAGGCTCACACGTGGGTTTTTGGTACCCAATTTGATGATATGAATTGATATTTATAAAATTTCACGAGATTATAATCTTCTAGACTTTTAGGTGTTATTGAACCTAGAGCAGTTGAGGATTGACTGATGAAGATAGAGATGACTCTGGATGGGATCATTATCCTCTTGAGAGGAGAGTTGCATTAGTTGCATTTCAATTAGATGGTAAGGCATAACACTAGTGGTTAAGCTAACAAAAATAGAAGTTTCAAGGTTGTGCAAATATTATGATTACTTGGGAGGCGTTTATAGAGACGTACAGAACTTGGTTTGTATATTTTGTCTGCTAGAAGATAGCTACAAAGCTCTTTTCTAAAATTCATTCAGGGGAATATGATAGTGATGCAATATGAGGTAGAGTTTACTGTACTCTCCAAATATGCTCCATAATTAATTGACACTTATGAGGAGAGGTGTTATAGATTTATGGAAAGACTCCGAATACTTTAAGACAACTATTACTAGCACGGGACATTATAGATTTTGCTTAGTTGGTCAAGAGGGCCAAGAGGATAGAAATTAATCTAGTAGCAGTTCAATAATGATGGATTATGAGAAGGAAGATATTTGGTAGTGAGACAACTGGCAATAACCATTCTAGAAAGAGGAGCAAGTTTAGACCTACTAAGTTCATGAGGGAACAATCAGTAGTAGTTGATACTGGATTGGATAGAGGCAGTATTGCTAGCTCAGAAGGTTTACTTAGTGGGGAACTATTATGCTAACATTGTGGAAGAAGGCACAATGGTCAGTGTTATAGAGTAGCAGGCCGGTGCTTCGTTATGGTCAGTACAGACATAGGATTTGCTGAGTGTCCACAGGGTGGATTTGATAAACATTTTGATTAGAGAATTGGAAGCTCTGGACAGACTATAGCGGGTAGACCAAGGGCAATACCACCCCGATCATATTATGAGGTTTCCGGTGGTATGAGTGTTGGTCCGTCATCAGGAGGTCAGCATTCTGGAGGTTTGTGAGGAGTAGGAGTTTTATTTCTTTGACTCCAGTACATCCACATGTTTACAGTTTGACGGAATAAGAGATAGTAGATCTCTAAATGCTGTCACAAGTATGCTTATATTTCCACGTCTCCTTATCAAATTTTATTCGATTATGTAGCTAGTTATTCATTTATGTCAGAGTAGTATTTCAATTCTCTCAATCTTCCTTCTATGCTATTACCTTTTTCTTTGTCTGTGATTTTGATTATGGGAGATAATATGATGGCTAGTAGGGTTTATTTTTGTGATATGGAGTTTTTCAATATGGTTTGAAGATCTAGTTTGATTTTATTAATCATTTTTCTATTTGATGTCATTGTGGGTATGAACTGGATGAGTTTGTAATAGCTCGTAGTTTGACCCTACCAAATAATATTTTTAGGAGACATTATAAGTCTAAATAATAAATCATCTTCGCTATAACATAGATAGTGTAGTTTTTTAATTACACTAATTTTTCATATTTTTTGGGCATTGGTGTAAATTCTTAGAAAATTGACACCTATCAATACTAGTGAGCATTCTGGGACTATTAGGTGTCCGCTTTAAAAATTGATTTCACTAGAATTTTTTAAAGAAAATGTACTATTTTATCAAGATTTTTTTTATAATTTTTGAAGCTCTAAAAAATTTATATGAATTGTATACTAAAAATTAATTAAATTATATAATTATATTTTATTATTTTATTTTAAATATTTATTTCCATTACAAGTACTTAGGGTAAGATTGATATGTTATGATTGTATAGATCCTAAGTAGTGTACATAATTTTTTGGAAAGAAATACTGATGTATATATTAATATCTTGATCGATAGTTTTATTTCCGTTAGTATTTTTATTAATAAAAGAAATTAAACAGCTCTAGTTGTATAAATTAGAAGATAAAAGAATAATTTTTTTAAATTAGATTCTGAGACATGATAAAGTCAATATGGGGCTCAGATTGATTGTCTAAAAAAGAGAGTAACTTTGTATTAGAGTGGCAAGAGCTTTGTGTTTCAACGAATCATGGGTATTCACTCTTGTCAGACTTTTACTCTATAAGTAGATAGACTTTGGAGAAAAGATAGTCCAGTATTTTTAACATCTGTTAGAGACATGAAGATCTCTTATGTATCTATGAGTTGTGTCCCTGTAGTTCAGGAGTTTATAGACATCTAGCCTGAGGAGTTGTGACTTTACCACCAGACAGATAGGTAGAGTTATGTATAGATATTTTTCTAGGTACTGCTCCCATTTCTAAGGCTCCGTATAAAATGTCACCTAAAGAGCTTTAGAAGTTGAAGATGCATCTTTAGGAGTTGGTGGACAAAGGTTTTATCCATCCCAACGAGTCTCCGTGGGAAGTTCCTATTTTTTGTAAAGAAGAATGATGGTACTATATGGATATATATAAATTATCAAGATTTGAATAAGATAACTATAAAAAATAAATATCCCTTACCTAAGATTGATAACTTGTTTGATCAACTAGATGGATATTTAGTATTTTTTAAGATCGATTTATGATATGGTAATCATCAGTAAAAGATGAGAGAGGAGGATGCGGTGAAGACTACATTTAACATGAGATACAGTCATAATCAATTTTTAGTCATGGCATTTGGAGTGACTAATGCCCCAACGATCTTCATGGATTTGATGAACAGAATTTTCAGGAAGCATTTGAACCAGTTTGTAATAGTTTTTATAGATGATATTTTGATTTATTCTAGATGTAAGGATGAGCATGCAACACACTTGAGGACTACTCTAGAGATTCTAAGGCAGCATCATTTATATGCTAAATTCTCAAAGTATGAGTTTTAGTTGAATAGCATTTTATTTTTGAGGCATGTAGTGAGCAGTATAAATATTTCAATAGATCCCCAAAAGGTTCAGGCTATTTATGATTGGCTAAGGTTTACTACAGTTTTTGAGATTCGTAGTTTCTTAGGCTTGACTAGTTACTATCAAAAATTTGTTTAAAGATTTTCTCAAATTTCTTTGCCATTGATGAGACTAACTCAGAAGTCAATATCTTTTATGTGGACTCTATAAACTAAAGAGAGTTTTAAGATATTGAAGGATCATTTGACTTCTACTCTGATTTTGACTATTACTTCAAGTACATATATATTTCAAGTTTTTAATGTTGCTTCATTGAAAAGATTGGGATGTGTGCTGATGCAACAATATAGAGTTATTGCATATGCATCTCGATTGTTAAAACCACACAAGAAGAACTATCTGACACATGATTTAAAATTAGCTACTATTGTATTTACTTTGATGATTTTAAAGCATTATTTGTATGAAATCAGATGAGAGATTTTTATCGATCATCAGAGTTTGAAGTATATTTTTACTCATAAGAATTTAAATTTGAGACAAAGAAGATGACTAGAATTGATAAAGGATTATGATCTATCTATTTAGTATCTGCTTGGTAGGGCGAATGTAGTGGTAAATACTTTGAGTAGGAAGTCATCAGGTACTTCTCTTTTATTGCTCACTTTTGTAGACTTTCTTATTTGAGATTTGGAGAAGCTGAAGATAGAGGTGGTATTCATTGATACAGATTCAAGTTAGTTGGCTCAAATGATTATTTAGCCTGCATTTTAGGGAAAAATTCAGGAAGCTCAGGAGTCATATAGAAAGTATTTGAAATTGAGTGGTAAGAGACCAAAACTTTTATTATCTAATTTTGGTGTTATTTTCTAAGAGAATAGATTACAGGTTCCTTCTATTGGTGGGTTGAGAGCTGAGATTCTATATGAGGCATACCATTTCGGTTATACTATTCATCTAGGAAGCAATATGATGTATTAAGATTTGAAAGAGATGCTCTGATATCCTGGATTGAAGAAGAATATAATAGAGTATATTTTAAATTGTGAGGCCTATCAGTTAGTGATGAAGAGTATCAAAGATCAGTTAGTCTTTTGCAATCATTACCAATTCCTGAATAGAATTGGGAAGAGATAAGAATGAATTTTGTAATAAGATTTCTCAGATCAAGGCAAGGACATGATGCTATCTGGGTTATCCTCGACCAACTGATAAAGTCTGTGCATTTTAATCCAATCCAACAGACTGATCTAGTAGACAGGTTGGCACATATATATGTCAGAGATATTATCAGATTGCATGATGTGCTGAAGGTGATTGTATATGATCATAACGGCCGATTTACCTCTAAGTTATAGTGAGGTATTCAGTATGAACTGAGTACAAAATTGCACTTTAGTATAACTTTTCATCTGCAGACAAATAGATAGAGTGATAAGACTTGATAGACAAAAGAAATATTATGATCATAAATATAGATTGGTTGAATTTTAAACTGATAATTTTATTTATGTCAAAGTTAGTCCTATGGAAGGTGTTAGTAGTAGTTGTGACTACACGTTATATTACATGATCACATGTTAGACATACATAATATATTTATTGTATCTTCTCTGAGGAAGTGGGTATATGGTTATGAGAATGGATTATGTATTGATGATGTTGAGGTTCATCTAAATTTACACTATAGGGAAGTTTTAGATAGGATAAGATATCAAAAAATTAAGGAGCAAATAAATTTTGATGGTCAATGTGTAGTAAAATACATGATCGTTATAGAGGATACTTAAAAGAAGGAATATGAGATGAGATAGCTATATCCATATTTATTCTGACTTATTTTGGTTTGAAAATATCAAGTACGATATTTTTGTTAGGTGAGTAGATAGTAATAACCCCTTAAATTTTAAAAGATATATTTTAACTAATAATTATCAAATAATATTTTAGGAGTCATTATAAGTCTAATTTTGACATTTTCATAACATGGATATTATTATGCTATAATTATAATACATTTTTCATAAATTTAAGACCATTATAGATATGAAAAAGAAGCTTCTTATTTAATTACAATTCCTTAAGAAATTGACATATGTCGATATAACTAGATTTTTTAGGACCATTAAGAGTCCATTTTGTGCACCATTTTTGTCGAAACATTCTAGACATACTTAGCTAACTTATGAATATTTTTTTATAAATTTTGAATTTTCTTATTTGAAGATATAAAAAGATTTATAAAAATTTTATGCTAAAACTAAACAATTGACATAATTACATTTATACTCTTAATATATTTTATAATAAAAATCCTAATCCATTATAAAACTTTCCATATACGTTTTTTCCCTTTCATTTTTGCTTTAGCCAAAGAAGAAGAATAGGATAAAGAAAAAAAAAATATAAGAGAGAGAAACTAGGGTTTAGAGGTCGTAGAACCATTTTTGCCAGTCAGTCCAATTAAGAATAGTTGCTCAGATTGAGATAGGTTCTATTTTGTCTATCTCAGTTTTCAACGATTTGATGTTTTTAAATTTGTTTAATCAAATATATAATTTGATTTTGCAAAAATGCAATTTTAATAGATTTTGGTAACTTTTATTGATATAACTTTTGATATGTTATCGGTATGACTGTTCTAGTCATTTTGAGTAGTTATTGTTGCGACTCGGGCTCACGAGTTCTTATTTTAATGATAACAAATATTATGGCTCACATCTCTTAGTATTTGGAATATATATTTGTTTGCGTATACTAACATTTCAGGAACAACATGAATCAATCCAAGAAATATTCAAGACTCAAGAATGGGTATAATAGGCTTTGATGTGATAATATTTGTATTTTGCAATTATGTAATTTTTATTTTTTTGAGTAAAGTCCTGTAAGGATGTATGCTTATTTGTGATGATGTACACACATACTCAGGGGGAGTAAGATCTAGTCAAAACCAGAAGTTTAACTTTTGAATAAATCATACTGGACGATATTTATATCGTCCTGGACGATCCATTACGGTCTCAAAACCCTAGCCGCCATAATAATTCAGGCAAGATTGTAAGGTTCTATTTGTGATCTAATCGTCTAGGATGATCCATATCGTACTAGACGATCTATGACAAAATTGCCTAAATTATTCCTGTAATTAGTCAATCAAATCTTCTTAATTTGATATTCTAATCATCTTGGATGATCTGTGCAAATTTGAACATATCGTACAGGTGATCGTCCAGGTGATCGTACGGGACTATCGGGTCAAATTCTGCACATCGTCCTGGACGATCCTGCGATCGTCCTGGACAATTTTGGGTTACAGAATTGAGTTTTTTGGGTTTTTTGAAGCCGTCTTTTCGAGCACATCGTCCTGGACGATCCTGTGATCGTCCTGGACGATCTTTGCCGCCAGAACTGATTTGGAAGGGTTTTTGGAGCTCTTTATTTAAGCTTTTTCAAGGCACTTGATAGGTGTCTTTAGCAGCCATTGAGGTTTCGTTTCTTTTGGAGAAAACTTGAAGAGAGAGCTTGAAAGGGAGAGAGGAAATAGTGGAGTTTGAGAGGGAGAAGAGCTTGGGAAGGGGGATTCTCAAGGGAGTGTGAGGGGGTTCACACGGTTGCTCCGGCAAGCTTGCACCTAAGTACCATCGGATTCAAGGGTCGTCTCGAGGAAAGTTTTGGGAAGAAGAAGATCTCTTTGGTGTCAAAGGACCCGGCTACTCCGCCGCACCAGGGAAGGTGGAAGTGATTTTGTAAGGGCTTCTCCGCCTAGCTATGAGGGCTAAAGGAGAGTCACTTTGTGTTAGTACAATACTTGGAGGGTGCCTCCGAGGAGTGGACGTAGGTCAGGTTGGACCGAACCACTATAAATCTGGTGTGTTCTTTCTGATTATTTTTCGCACTTTATTTTACTGCAATTATCTTCTGGGGTGAAATCTATGGTAAATCTTTTTATCGTTGTTTTAATTTGTTTCCGCTGCAAGATATAAAAAGATTTTTCTTTTGTTTAAAACTACCAATTCACCTCCCCTTTTGGTTAACCTCGGGACTAGTTCATAAGGGCTTAACATCCCTAACGAACTTTTAAGTGGTATCAGAGCGGGATTCATAAAATCAAGTTTTGAAAAACTTTTGAATTTGATCCATGGCTAATTTTGGAAATCATAATATTGCGGAAGAATATTCAATCACCCGACCACCTTTATTTGGAAATATTTCTTTTGATTTTTAGAAAATTCACATGTCTACTTTTTTACAATCAATTGATTATCGAATGTGGCATATGGTTCAAACTGGTTATTTTATACCTTCATGTATTATAGATAGAATCAAAATTGATATTCCTTTTTATGAATGAAGTAGAGTATATCAGATCAATGCTCAATTGAATGCTAAATGTGTGAATTATTTTTTCTGTGCTTTGAATTCTGATGATTATATGTTAATATTTGCATGCACTACTAGCAAGAAAATTTGGGATGAATTATGCACTACATATGAAGGTACTTGTGAAATCAAGCAATCTAGGCTAAATATTTTAATGCATGATTATGAACTTTTTAGCATGAAACCTTATGAGACGATATTGGATATGTATACTAAGTTTACTCAAATTGTGACATCATTACATACTTTAGGTAAAGAATTTTCAAACTTTGAAAATGTTAATAAAATTCTATGTTGCCTGCTTGATACGTTTGATGCCAAAGTTGTTGCTATTTGTGAATCAAAAAAGTTGAACGAATATTCTATTAATAATTTGATTGGCTCACTCATTGCATACGAGCAATGTTTGGGTCAAAAGCTTTTGGATGCAGGTGAAACTATAGTACTGAAAGCTGAAGACCTTGATGAAAGCGACTCAAAGCACAAGCATCAAATCAACATCAACAAAAGTGGAATAAAGGTAAAAAAGGTAAAAATGTTAAGATTTCTTCTGATATTATTTGCTTTGGATGCAGGAAATCTGAACATATGAAAAATCAGTGCCCAAACCTAAAAATTCTTCTTGAAAAGGAAAATGGTAAAGCTAAGCAAATTGTAATAAGGGCAAATAATTGAAAGCAAAAAATCTTTTGGGCATACCTCACTTCTGAATCATCAGATCAGGAGCGAGATGATATAAATTAATGTTTTGCTTGTGTTTGTTTTTGTGTTTTTACTTTTGTTGTTTGTGATTTTTATTCGTTGTATTTTTTTTGTTTTATTATTATTTTTATTTTTCTTTTTAATTTTTTAAAAAAATTAGTTTCTTTGTTGTTTTAGTTGTTTCTCTGATCAGCACACACATATCACTTTTTATTTTATTTATACTTTAGAAAATCAAAATTATTTTTCAAAGATCACATTTTCTAAAAATGGAAAATTTACCTCCTATTTTTCTAAAAATTTTATGTAAGTTGTGGTTGATTTCTCTAAAATCAAGCAAAGGAAAGAAACTCATGATTTTGTCACTCCATCTTATTTCTTTATATTAGGCTATTTCACTTTTGATTCAAAATCTATTTCAAATTATAAATTAGTTTTGAAATTGAAACTTTTTTCATCTCCCAATATTTTGTTTATCTCATAGAAATCTTTTACAAATTATTGAATCAACTTCAAGATTATCTTATTTAGGTTGTTCGTCTTTATCAAAAGAATAAGGTTTGCTGATTTTAAAGATTTAGAAAGGAGACAAATTATAAAAATCAAAAGATGCGCAATGTCGCCAAAAATGGAAGGATACACAAAGTGTATCAAAAATCAAAAGATGCGCAATGTCGCCAAAAATAAATGGATACACAAAGTGTATCAAAAATCAAAAGATGCGCAAAGAGTGCCAAAATGAAAAGAGGCACAAAATGAGCCCACAAAAGTTAGCTTCCCTTCTTGTAAATCTCTAAAGTTTAGAAAACCCATGTCTTTTTGATAAATTCGTTACTTGAGCTTGAAAATCAAGATTTTTGATTCATTACATTGCATTAATCTTCTATTAGATATATTTTATGAAAGGAGTTTTGAAAGATTTTTATTTTCTTATCTAATTTGTTCCTTGATTTAGATATTGGCTTAAAAAGTTTTTTAGCCTTTTTTAAAATCTGAGCTTGGATTGACAATTTTTGAATCCTTAATCTTTCTGGGTTATGAGTAGTCAATACATGCCTTACTAAGCATTTGAATAAAATCAAGAGGTAACTTTCTCATTATAAGAAATTTCTTGATATTTCAAAAAAGAATTTTAACCAAATCAGGGACTGTGTTTGATCTTTTAGTTTATTATTTTATTTTATTTTTCTATGCTCCTCTTCTTTTTGATAATGTCAAAGGGGGAGAACGTACTGTTGTATTTGTGAAGTTTATTTTTATTTGTTGTATTTATGAAGTTTTTTTTTAAATAAAAAAATATTTCTCCCTATTTTAAAAAGCCTTTTCTTAGTGGGGGAGATTAGGAGAAAATACTTTTTTGTTTGCAAATTCAACCAGTAATATTTGCTATCATCAAAAAGGGGAAGATTGTTGCGACTCGGGCTCACGAGTTCTTATTTTGATGATAACAAATATTATAGATCACATCTCCTAATATTTAGAATATATATTTGTTTGTGTGTACTAACATTTCAGGAAC
This sequence comes from Dendrobium chrysotoxum, assembly GCA_019925795.1. Taxonomy (NCBI): domain Eukaryota; kingdom Viridiplantae; phylum Streptophyta; class Magnoliopsida; order Asparagales; family Orchidaceae; genus Dendrobium; species Dendrobium chrysotoxum. Next base: position 29,024,119 of record CM034301.1, on the reverse strand, counting down.
AACATGCATCAATCCAAGAAAGATTCAAGACTCAAGAATGGGTAGAATAGGCTTTGATGTGATAATATTTGTATTTTGCAATTATGTACTTTTTAATTTCTTGAGTCAAGTACTGTAAGGATGTATGATTATTTGTGATAATGTACACACATACTCAGGGGGAGTAAGATCTAGTCAAAACCAGAAGTTCAACTTTTGAATAAATCGTACTAGACGATATTTATATCCTCCTGGATGATCCATTACGGTCTCAAAACCCTAGCCGCCATAATAATTCAGACAAGATTGTAAGGTTCTATTTGTGGTCTAATCGTCCAGGATGATCCATATCGTACTGGACGATATATGACAATGTTGCCTAAATTATTCCTGTAATTAGTCAATCAAATCTTCTTAATTTGATATTCTAATCATCTTGGATGATCTGTGCAAATTTGAACATATCGTACAGGTAATCGTCCAGGTGATCGTACGGGACTATAAGGTCAAATTCTGCACATCGTCTTGGATGATTTTGGGCGGTAGAATTGAGTTTTTAGGGTTTTTTGAAGCCGTCTTTTCGAGCACATCGTCTTGGACGATCTTTGCCGCCAGGAAGAGTTTTTGGAGCTCTTTATTTAAGCTTTCTCAATGCACTTGATAGGTGTCTTTGGCAGCCATTGAGGCTTTATTTTTTTTAGAGAAAACTTGAAGAGAGAGCTTGAAAGGGAGAGAGAGGAAAGGGTGGAGTTTGAGAGGGAGAAGAGCCTGAGAAAGGGGATTCTCAAGGGAGTGTGAGGGGGTTCACACGGCTGCTCCATCAAGCTTGCACCTAAGTACCATCGGATTTAAGGGTTGTCTTGAGGAAAGTTTTGGGAAGAAGAAGATCTCTTTGGTGTCAAAGGACCCGGCTACTCTGCCGCACCAGGGAAGGTGGAAGTGATTTTGTAAGGACTTCTCCGCCTAGCTATGAGGGCTAAAGGAGAGTCACTTTGTGTTAGTGCAATACTTGGAGGGTGCCTCCGAGGAGTGGACGTATGTTAGGTTGGACCGAACCACTATAAATCTGGTGTGTTCTTTCTGATTATTTTTCGTACTTTATTTTATTGCGATTATCTTCTTGGGTAAAATCTGTGGTAAATCTTTTTATCGTTGTTTTAATTCGTTTTCGCTGCAAGATATAAAAAAATTTCTTTTGTTTTAAAACTACCAATTCACCTCCCCTTTTGGTTAGCCTCGGGACTAGTTCATAAGGGCTTAACATCCCTAACGAACTTTCAGTTATTTGAGATTTTTTGTTGGGTGATTTTGAAAAGTAGTAATTTTTATTAATTCAAAATATTGTTTTAACATCTAAAAATTATACTTTAGCTCAGTGAAAGCTTTAGAACATTGTTACACATAATCTCTGGTAATGTGTTAAAATTCTTAAAACTTAGTTTTGAAAAACTGTAAAAAAAATTAAAAAATAATAATAAAAAAAGGTGGGGTATTATTTGACACATGTTAGAGCATTTTTGTAGACTCATACAATAATATTGTGCTTATTTTAGTAGTATAGAATGCAATTTTTTTTTTCAGAATATGTGATTGAAATATTTGAATTGGTTGCGAGAAGGGATTCTGTTGGCAGAGAGAAGAGATTATGTTATATGTTATGTGAAAAAAACTTTGAAGCTTGAGGGATATTCCGATTTTAAAGCATGAGAGATATTTTGATATTTCGTAAGAAAAGTATTCTGTTGGTGGAGAGAAGGGATTTTGTTAGCAACGAGAAGGGATTTTATTGTTTGTTTATATATACTGGAAGTTGGAGCCTGAGGGCTATTCTAATATTTCTTATAAGATTTTCATTTATATTTCAATCAGTTTCAATATAGTTTTAATAGTTATTTAAATGCATTTAGTATTAGTATCTATTTAAGTTTTAATTTTTTGTACATTAGTTCTGTTGATCATTTAACTTTTTCAATTCTTTTAGTTTAAGCTATTGATTTCTATTTTAAGCTATAATAGACTGCTGAGCCGTATTAGCTCACTCCTACTTTTATTTTCATTTTTAGGTCAGGAGAAGGGTAATGAGTGAGCTAAGTAGTCTTGATATTAGGCTCTAATAAGTGTTGTAGGTATGCCTTTTGACTTGTTTCATTTTTGTAGGCTTAGATTTTATTTTTATTGTACTTTCTTTTATCAAGTGTTGTTATAGATAGACCTCAAATTCTACTTGTATTTTTGGATGATAAATACAAAATTTTGAGATTCAGTAGTCTTCCTCTCTATGTTATATTCAATAGTGGCTCTATGTTGCATAAATTGGAAGTTTAATTTTTCTCATCATTTCTCCAACGGGATCTTAGGGTCAGTTTCTAGTTCTTGCCACGATCGGGCACGATATGACTTGTATGATATCAGGTCATATTGGGTCAGGTCATGACAGAGGGCATGGTAGCCCAGGGCAGCAGAAGATTGGTTAATAAGGCTAGAGAAGACTTTTGATGGGGTGTAATATCCTTCTGAGAGGAAAGTATAGTTGGTTTTTTTTTCTGTTAGATGGAGAGGCCGAGCACTAGTGGTTGAGCCAGAAGTGGGAGAAGTTTCAGGGGAGGATGAACTCTTAGATCAATTAGGAAGAGTTTATAAGTATTTTCATAGCATGGTTTATATATCCGTCTGTACGTCAACAAATATAGGAGACTTTTCTTAGGCTTGTTCAGGGGAGTCAATCTGTTATGTAGTATGAGCAGAGCTTATTGTACTGGCCAAGTATGTTCAACAATTAATTATCACTCCAGAGGACAAGTGCTTTAGATCTATGAGAGGATTTCAAGATAGTCTGAGACAATCACAAATTTTTTTATACATTTCTTTTATTTATTTATTTATGGAGAGAGCTTGTTTAATTGAGAATGATCTGTTGGCTACTCAAAAGTGATGGGCTACTAGTATGAAGAGATTCGGAGGTGTGACTTCTAGCAACAAAGTTTTTGGAAAGAAGAGTAGATTTGGACCTGGATTCTTGGAAAGGTGGACCATTTGTGTTAGCTCCTAGCGGTAGCAGCATTGTGTTTCTGGATGTTCCGTTAGTGGGCACCTGTGTGCCAAAGTTATGGTAGGAGACACTTCAGTCAGTATTATAGGATGACTGTACATTGCTTCCGGTGTGGTCAAATTGGACACATGATAGCTGAGTGCCCGCAGATAGGATTTGATCGACATTCAGAGCCCAGATTGATAGTTCTATTCATTTAGTTGGGAACTAATGATAGTTCAACATCATGTGGTTGTTGAGGGATAATCTAATAAAGGTAGTGGTTGTTGCTGTATAGCAGGTTCGATGGCAGGGAGGCCTTCTGGGAGTGGTCATAGAGATTTTACTAGTTTTGTTGCTCCAGCTCTAGTTTAGGCATGTACGTATAGTTTGACTAGCATGAGGCCAAAGATGCTTTGGATGTGGTTACATGTATGACTTATGTTTCTGGTGTGCCTTATCATATTTTATTTGATTCTGGAGCTAATCACACATTTATTTTTAAGAGGTACTTTAATTTTTAATACTTGCCTTCTGTGTTATTGCCTTTACCCCTGTTTGTTATACTGCCAACTGAAGATGGTGTGGTGTCTAGTAGGATCTGTTTATGTGATATAGAAATATATGATAGGAAGTGGAGGTTTAGTATGATACTATTGCTTATTTGGATTTGATATTATTTTTGGTATTGATTCGCTGAGTAGATATGAAGCTCAAATTTATTATTTGAAAAAGAGATTTACTCTATTTTTGGAAAGTGAGAGTTGTGTATTTAAGAGAATTAGAAGAGTTCTGTCTTGTCTGATATCTGTTGTGCAAGTGTTTAGAATACGAAGGAAGAGTTATATAATATTTTTGGCTTTTATTCTGGATAAGAGTGCGAAGTCTGGATCCTTATCTAATGTTTCAACAATGTGGGAACCCAATGTTTTCCCCGAGGAGTTGGTGAGTTTACCACCAGATAGAGATATTGAGTTCCATATTGATGTATTTTGGGTATGACTCCAATATCTAAGGCTATGTACAAGATGGTATCTAAGGAACTTTAAGAATTAAAAGTACAGCTTCAGAAGTTAATTAATAAAGGTTTCGTCGTCCTACTCTGTCTCCATGGGGAGCACCTCTTTTATTTATGAAGAAAATGGATGGTATGATGCAAATGTGTATTGATTACAGAGAATTGAATAAGGTCACACTTAAGAATAAGTACCCTCTACAGAGGATTAATGATTTGTTTGATCAGCTAGCAGGATTATTTATGTTTTTAAAGATTGATATGAGGTTTGAATATTATTAGGTGAAGGTGAGAGAGGCAAATGTGGTGAAAACTATTTTTTGTGCTCGATATGGGAATTTTGAGTTCTTTGTTAGGCCTTTTGAGGTGACTATTGCACATGCAATTTTTATGGATCTGATGAATAAGATATTCAAGAAATATATGGATCAATTTGTAATTATATTTACAAATGATATTCTGATTTATTCAGCTTCTAAGGAAAATCATGTAGTATATCTAAGGAATTTTCTGAAGACACTAAGACATCATCAATTATATGCCAAATTCTCTAAGTGTGAATTTTGGTTGAAAATTATTTTGTTTCTAGGGCACATAGTGAGCAGTGTGGGTATCTTTATAGATCCCCAGAAATTTTAGGCTATTACTAATTGGTCAAGAGTATGATCGGCTATTCCAGGGAATTTGTGAAGGGTTTTTTCCATTTTTTGCCCCTCTAATGACACTAACTTAGAAGTCAGTAACTTTTATTTGGAAATCAGATTGTGAGGAGAGCTTTCAGAGACTGAAGGATTGGTTGACATCTGCTTTGATTCTGACTCTTCTATTAAGTACAAAAGGATTTCAGATATTTTGTGATGCTTCACTAAAAGGTCTACGATGTGTTCTGATGCAACACAGGAAAGTCATAGCATATGCTTCAAGGCAATTAAAGCCACATGAAAAGAATTACCCAATGCATGACTTAGAACTTACTATTATTGTATTTGTATTGAAGATTTGGAGGCAATATTTGTATGGAGTATGATATAAGATTTTCACTAATCATCAAAGCCTGAAGTATATATTCATTTAGAAAGATCTGAATATGAGAAAAAAAAGATATCTTGAACTGATTAAAGATTATAATTTGATTATTTAATATCATCATGGTAAGGTGAATGTTGTAGGAGATGCTATGAGCAGGAAGTTTTTTAGAATATCGAGTTCTCTATTAACTTATACTGATTTTTTTTCAAGATATGGAAAAGTTAGAGCTAGAGATAATTTTTGTAGTTCATCAAGATTCTTGCATTTTGGCTCAAATGATTATTCAACAATCTTTATAGGAAATGGTTCAAGAAGGTTAAAAGTTAGATATAGAATATCAGAAACTGATTGATCAAATGAAGTATGGTAAGAAACCTGAACTATGATTATTTGATTATGGTATTATTTTTTGTAAGAATAGATTATGGGTTCCTGGTTCTGGAGATCTGAGATAGGCAATTCTGTATGAGGTGCACTATTCAGGATATACTATTCAGCCAAAAGGTAGCAAAATACATAGTGATGGGAAAGGTATGTTTTGGAGGCCTGGATTAAATAAATATATGGCAGATTTTGTTTCTAAATGTGAAGCTTGACAGTTAGCGAAGGCCAAGCATCAACAACCATGAGGTTTTCTACAACCGTTACCAATTCTAGAATGAAAATGGGAAGAAGTGACAATGAATTTTGCTATGGGATTTCCCAGCTTGAGATAATCACACTGCCATTTGGGTACTAATACACCATCTAACAAAGTCTACACACTTCATTCTGATTCGATAGGCTGATTCCATATATCGATTGTCATTTGTATATGTGTGAGAGATTGTCCAACAACATTGGATACCAAAAGTGATTATTTTTTGACAGGGATGACATATTTACTTCCAGACTATGAAAGGGTATTCAATATGGATTGGGCACTAAATTACACTTCAATATAACTTTTCATCCATAAACTGATGGACAATTTGAGAGGACTATTCAAGTATTAGAAGCTTTTCTGACGTTATTTGTTATGGAATTTGGCAGTGGTTGGGAGAATCACATTCCTCTGATTGGATTTGCCTATAATAAAAGCATCCAGTGAAGTATTGATATGGCTCCTTACGAAGCACGACATGGTAGAAAGTGTAGAACCCCTTTATCGTGGGTAGAGGTTGGTGAAAGAAATTTGATTGGGCTAGCTTTAGTTGATGATGCCACCGAGAATATCTGTCTAATCATGGATATATTAAAAGCTATATAGGATCAACTGAAGCAATATTATGATGCTAAACATTGAAGTGTAGAATTTCATATTAGAGATTTCATGTATGTGAAAGTTAGACTGATGAAAGGCATCAATAGGTTTGGAAGATAAGGGAAGTTAAGTACAAAGTATATCAGACTATTTGAGATAATTGAAAGGATTGAGAAATCTGCTTATAGGTTATAGTTTCCAAAGCACATGTCTGATGTTCATAATATATTCCATGTGTCATATTTAAAGAACTGGATATCTGATTTTTTAGCAAAGAATGCCTGCAGAAGAATTTAAAGTACATCCTAATTTGAGTTAAAAGGAACCAAAAAGGATTTTAGTATATATGATGCTCAAAGGTTAAGGAATAAACAAATTTCAATGGTTAAGATAAACTAGAAGCATAGATAAAAAAGAAAAGCTACTTGGGAGAAGAAATTTGAGATGAGACAGTTATATCCTAATCTACACTGATGATCTGAGTTCTAAAATGTCAAGAATTATAATTTTCTGAGGAAGGGAGAATTATAACACCTTCGGATTCAGTGTACCATTTTACCCGTTCTGACCCAACTTGAAAAAGGCAATCACTAAATTTCTATATTTGAACCCTCTTGCATGCGTTTAGGAATGTTCTATATGCATGTGGATGTCAAAATGTGTTTTGGAGCATGTCCTAGTGGCATGTGTGCATGATTTAAAATTTTGAAAAAAATTTCCTAGGGTGTCGCAGCGCCCAGGCAAGCGGCACCACAACATTGAGCTCTATATATTTTTTGTCAAATTAATTAAAGTGTTGTGGCGCTGGGGGTGGCACTGCGACATAGAAGATCGAGCGCCATTGCACTGGGTCTAAATTTTTAAATAAAAATATCCTTTCCACTAAAATGAATTCGTTTTCTCTCAATTGGGCAACTAGCTAGAGAGAGAGAGAGGAGAATTATAGAGAGAGAAAGCTAGATTTTGGGCAACTTCAATCCATTTTCTGATATGCTTGAATCAAGATAGGTGGTGCTTTGCCTATCTTAGTTTTTAAAAATTTGGAGATTTTGAGATTTTTTTAATTACATTTATATTTTTGTATCATAAAAATGGAGATAATTTTATAACTGCTAGACTTTCATTGTTTAACTTTGTTTATGTTGTAGAGGCAATAATTCTGAATATTTAGATATTTTTCTAAATATTTTTATCGAGTAGTCTGAAAAGTATGGTATTTTAATTATATAGAAAATAATCTTATATCTAGAAAATTATAATGTAGCATAATTAAAGCTATAAAATAGTGTTCAGACCAATTTATGGTAATTTGATTAATTTTTGAGTTGTTGAATTCATTGCCTACTAGTAGAATATTCTAAGAAATGTAGAATCTGGTTTAATTATATTTTTTTTTATTATATTGCATTGTTATATATACTTAACTGCTTGAATTGTGTGATTCTAAGAAGATCAAATGTGGGGTGGAAGTTCTATTCTGTTTTGGTATTATATACACATTCTAGTGTTATATGCACACTCTAATTCTGAATATCTGATATGTGCTAAGCATTGTGAGTCATGGAGATCTATTTTATGATATGCTAGCATGAGAGTCATAAAGGCTTTAATTTTGATATCTATTTCTAATGGGAGATATAAGGGTTTCAAGGAAATTTGTTACTTTTTGCTTTAATATATGAAGTACTTATTTATTTATTTTTAGTGCATAGTTTTCTTTATTTCAATTTTTTGTAATAAATTCTAATGAGTTATTTTTACACTTAATTAAATGTATAATAAATGAATATTTCAAAATTTTAGATTGGTGGTGTGACCCATTGAGCTGGGTTAGCTCACACCTGTTCTGCTTTCCATTTTAAGTCAAGGGAAAGAGAAAAAGCCCGTTGAGTAGCATTGTATTTAGGATTTGATTTGTTGAGTCTATAGAACTATTTTCCTAATTTTGTACAGTTATGACTAGTTATTTATTTTTTATATCTTGTTTAGTATCCATGTACTATGATTGTGTATATATATTTATGATAATTGAAATGAAAAGAAATTTTATGGATGAGTTATTTTATTCCACTTATTAAAGTTACTTAGAAGCTTTGTGGTCTATACAAATTTTAAATAGAAAAAAATTTGAATAGCCTCCCAAAACATAGATTTTGGATTGGCCTATCACAAGTCAATTTGATATGACCTATCTGTTGTGGGTCATATCAGGTTGGGTTGTGATAGATCTTATCACAAAAGAGAGGTGTATGGCCTAAAGAGATGGAGAAGTCATGACATAGAAGCCGGAGTGTTTCAAAGGTTGCTGCAGCTAGAGAGTGATATTAGGCTTCAGTAGATGAGCGTGCAACAACTATTTGTTTTTACACTCCAAGAAAGTAAGGAGGAATTGAGAAAGACATAGAAGCCCTTAGCGAACTTGCGATCATGTAAATCACCTACCTAATTAGCGTTGAAGAACGCAGAAAGATGGAGTTCACCTTTTTGAATGAGAAGAACATAACAAGAAATGCCTTGAAAGTTAGAATGGTAGTCTAAAGGTTGATACAAGCTTCGACAGATCTTATTTACAACAAACACAATGTCATGTCTTGTTGTTGTAAGATACTGATGGGATCCTATTACTTGCTAGTAAAGTGCAGGGCTAGCAAAGGGATTTTATAGAGTTGGAAATGGAGGCCATTTGGATGCGAGAGGATTGGAAAGTGGTTTGGAGGGAAGCATGTCGGCTTTGTTGAGCAGGTCATGAATGTATGTTTTTTTGAGAAAGATGATAATGATAGGAAATACTAGGTTTTGCAAGCAATCCTCACCAAAAGAAAAGCCCAATAGCAGTTTGCTTGCTGTTTTCGTACAGGAACAGCCCAAAAACAGAGAAAAATAGAGAAAATTTGGAAAGAAAACAAGCCAACAACTTATATTCCACTAGTAGATGATTGAAAGCAACAAAAGATACAACGTTATTCAATTCGAGAGGAAGAACAACTCTCCAAAACTCTCTTGCAACACCAAGAGCCCAAGCACACAAACCCTAGATCTCAAATTAGATTCAAATTCAAGATAATCCCTTTTCCCCCCTAATCCCCTTAATTAACCATAAAGGATTCCTACAAAATACCCAAACAGCCCTTTGCATTCAAAAATTTCCCTCCCATGCAATCAATTCAGCCCCAAATGGGGCCCACCTTATCCGCCCCCTCCCTGGCCCTTCCGCCTCCTGGAGTAAACGTGGACCGGTCCAGGCTGGACCGGTCCAGCCGGCCCCTCCTGGGCCGGCTCATGTGTAACATTACTCCACTCCCAAAGACTCACCTTGTCCTCAAGGTGAAAAGAGGGGAACTGCTCTTTCATTCTTTCCAACGGCTCCCAAGTAGCGTCGAAATCAGGGAGGCTCTTCCATTTGATCAGCACTTCTGTGTAGCCCATTTTGTCTGATCGGACTCCTGCCAGCTCTAATGGTTCTAAGAACACTTCTAAATCTTCCGTCAAGGTGGCTGGTAGTTCTGCACTCGCTGCATGCTCCCCGATGGCTCTCCTTAGCTGAGAAACAGGGAAGACTGGGTGTATAGTGGCTGAGGAGGGTAACTTCACTTTGTATGCCACTGCTCCAATCCTATCCAACACTTCATAGGGACCAAAGTACCTCGGTGCCAATTTCTCATTCCTCCTTCTAGCCACTGTCCTCTGTCTGTAGGGTCGCAGTTTTAGGAACACCTTCTCGCCCACTTCAAACTGCATGTCTCTTCGGTGCAAATCTGCTTGCTTCTTCATGATCTGTTGTGCCCTCATCAGATGTTTCTTCAGTTCATCTAGTATCTTGTCCCTTTCCTCTAAGTACTGCTCAACTGACGACACTGGTGTACTACCTCTCCCGTAGTGTACTAGGTGTGGAGGGTCCCTTCCATATAGCACTTTGAATGGGGTCATCTGTGAAGCGGAATGGTACGAGGTATTGTACCAATACTCCGCCCACGGCAGCCACTTTGCCCACATCCGTGGAGTTTCAGAGACAAAACACCTCAAATAGGTCTCCAAGCTTCGGTTTACCACCTCTGTTTGTCCGTCTGTCTGTGGGTGATAGGCGGTGCTTCTCTTTAGAACAGTGCCCTGCATCCTGAACAACTCTCTCCAGAACTGGCTGATGAACACTTTGTCTCGATCAGACACAATCGATTCAGGAATCCCATGTAATCTCACAACCTCCCTAATAAAAGCTGCCGCTACAGACATTGCGGTGTAAGGATGCCTCAGAAGGATGAAGTGTGCATACTTGCTAAGTCTGTCAACCACCACCATGATGACTGTGAACCCTTCTGATCTTGGTAGGCCATCAATGAAATCCATGGACACTTCCTCCCAGACTTTGTTTGGAAGTGTCAATGGTTGTAGTAATCCCCCCGGAGCCATAGCCATGTACTTATTCCTCTGACATACTTCACACCTTGCCACCATCTCTTCAACATCTATATGCATCCCTTTCCAGTAGAGCTCAGATGCAAGTCTCCTGTAGGTCTTCTGAACTCCTGAATGTCCTCCAACGGCGCTGCCATGAAACTCCTGCAACAAGTGGGGGATGTGTATTGAAGTCCGTGGCATCACAAATCTCCCTTGATACAATAGTCTCTCCCCCTCAATGTAGTAGCCCGGATGACTACTCTTGTCCTTCCCCAGATCCTCCCTGATCTTCCTCAATTCTTCGCTCAGCTTACTTTCTTCCTTGATGGCCCCCCAATCTATCAACAACGGAATCGACACCGCTAATTCCTGAAGCTCCCCAACACGTCTGGATAGGGCATCAGCAACTTTATTTTCCAAACCGGGCTTGTATTGGATCTCAAATTCATAGCCTAGTAATTTGGATAACCACCTCTGATGCTCCTCGGTCACCATCCTTTGCTCCAGAAGATATTTTAAGCTTCGCTAATCAGTCCTTACAATAAAATGCCTTCCCAATAGATAAGGCCGCCACTTCTGAATAGCTAGGACAATGGCCATTAACTCCCTCTCATACACTGACTTCAGTCTAGCCCTGGCTGACAGCACTTGACTGAAATAAGCAATTGGCCTGTGGTTCTGCATCAACACTGCCCCAGCCCATATCCCGATGCGTCAGTTTCCATGACAAAAACTGGCTAAAATCTGGAATTGCTAAGACTGGAACTGTAGTCATAGCTTCCTTCAGTTTCTCAAAAGCCCGGGTGGCTGCCTCTCCCCATAAAAATCCATCCTTCTTCAGTTGCTCCGTCAAAGGCCAAGCAATAGCACTGTATCCCTTCACAAATCTTCTGTAGTACCTAGTTAACCCCAAGAACCCCCTTAACTCCTTTAGGTTCCTAGACATTGGCCACTTCTGCATTGCTTCTATTTTATTCTGATCGGCGGCCACTCCTTCTTGTGAGACCACGTGTCCCAAGTACTCTACACTGGTCTGGGCAAAGCTGCACTTCTTCAGGTTGGCTTGTAACTGATGTTCCTGTAACACTCCCAAAACTGTGTTCAAGTACTCCAAATGCTCCCCCTCAGTCTTGCTATACACCAAGATGTCATCAAAGAATACCAGTACGAACTTCCTGAGGTACTGCTTGAAGACCCTGTTCATCAAAGATTGAAAAGTAGCAGGTGCGTTAGTCAAGCCAAAGGGCATTACCGGAAACTCATAATGCCCTTCATGTGTTCTGAATGCTGTCTTGGGAACATCTACCTCCTTCATTCTGATCTGGTGGTATCCGGACTTTAAGTCCAACTTGGAAAAAAACCATTGCCCAAAAAAGCTCATCCAAGAGTTCATCAATCATTGGAATTGAGAACTTGTCTGGTACAGTGCCCTTATTCAGAGCCCTGTAATCCACACAGAATCTCCAACTCCCATCCTTCTTCTTGACCAGGAGGACTGGACTAGAGAAAGGACTTACACTTGGTCTGATGATCCCAGCCTCCAACATCTCCCGGATCAGCCTTTCAATCTCATCTTTTTGAATCTGAGGGTAACGGTAAGGGCGGACGCTGATCGGGGTCTCCCCTTCCTTCAAAGTGATGGCATGCTCCAGCTCCCTCTGCGGTGGCAAACCCTGTGGAGGTTGAAAAACCTCCCTGAACTGCTGTATGACCGGTTGCACTTCAAGAGGAATGTCTCCCTCTTCCCCCACACTGACTTTCTCCAGTCGTTGCAGCTCCACCAAGTATCCACCCCCAACCTCCTGGATGGTTCGGATCATGGACTTGAGAGACACCCCCGTCCTAGACAGGCCGACATCTCCCTGTATCACCATTCTCCCCCCCCCCCCCCCGCCCCACTACCAGTTCCATTCGCAGTTCTCCCCAGTTCACCTTGGTTTCCCCCAAAGTTTGCAGTCACTTCATCCCCAAAATCACATCTGTACTCCCCAATTCTAAGGGGAGGAAGTCCTCCCTCACCTGTATCCCCTGAATGGTCCTCACTACTCCCCTACAAACTCCTCTACCCATCTCTACCTTCCCTGTGCCCATCATCACCCCATAGCCTCCCGTATCCACTAATTTTATTCCAAGCAACTCAACAATCTGGGTGAAAATGAAATTGTGGGTTTCCCCACTATCTATCAAAACCACCACCTCGTGGTCAGCTATCACCCCTTTCACTTTCATAGTGTGACTCGAAGTGAATCCCACTACGGAGTTCAGAGAGACTTCTGCCACATCCAGATGCAACTTCTCCTCCACCACTTCGGACCTGCCCCCGCCTCCCTCTTCGTCTTCCTCGTCTTCGCAAACAAGAAGAACCTGAAGAGTCCGGTCCTTGCACCTATGACCCGGCATGTACTTCTCATCACACCTAAAACACAATCCCTTTGCCCTCTTCTCCTGCATCTCCTTATCAATAAGCTTTTTAAAATTTCCCCCAGGCCCTCCTCCTCCAGATCTCTCCTTTGGTACCTCTCGTGTACCCCCCGGTGCAGCTCCCTTGGGAGCTAGAAAAGTGGTCTTCATCCGGTAGAATCCCCCGGAGCCGCTGCCTCGAGCCCCTCTCTCCAGATGCTTCTGGTCCGCAACCAGCTGTGCCAACTCCATGGCCTCCCCCAGGTCGTGTGGTCTCATCACTCTAACGGCTGCCCTGATTTCTGGTTTGAGCCCCTTCATGAAGCTCCCCTCAAGCACGGTCTCAGAAAGACGATCCAACCTGCTAGCTAGGTACTCAAACCGGTCCCGAAACTCTGCTAATGTCCCCTCCTGTGTCAACGCAAAGAACTGCTCGTAGAAGTCTCCTCCCCTGCTGGTTCGGAAACGCTCTAGCAGACAGTCCTTGAACTCCCCCAAGCTCCGAATGGGTCACCTCATATCCCGCCACTGGTACCATGCCAGTGCCTTCCCTTCCAAGCATAGTCCTGCCGTTGTCCGTTTCTCCTCCTCTGTCAACCCGTTGACTGCAAAATACCGTTCCACCTTGTAAATCCAGCCATGGCCATCCTCGCCCTCAACGATGGGCATCTTCAGCTTCCTCACCTTGGGATCCCCCCCGTACCCCCGGTAGCCTCCATAACCCCCCATTCCTCGAAGAGGAGGTGCTCCCCAAGTGTCCCGATCGTCCCTCCGACGATTATACCCAAAACCTTCCTCATATTCCCCTCTTCTCCCTTCAAAACCAGCACCCATGCGGTGCGTTTCCTCCCTTCTTCCCAAAAATTCAGCACCCCTTCGTTCGTACCCCTGGCTCATCTCCTCTCTAGAAAGCGGTTCTAGATGAGGCATGTCGTCTTCCCCCTCAAGGATCTCCACTTCCGGATTTCTCCTTCCCCGAAATGGGTTCGGATTTCCTCCTACGCCATGACCATCGGTAGTCTCTCTTATATCTGATGCCGCCGGGTTGGTCTTTGCTTCCAGTAATTTCTTCATCATTTCTTCCATGGCAGTGAACTTCCCCTCCAACCTTTCGTTGTTGGAGGTGATTTGATTTTGAAAATCAAAGAACTTTCCTTCCAGATCTGATTTTAATTGGCCAAATTCGCCTTCCAAGACTTCGACCTTCTTTCCGGCCATCTTCCTTCTCACAAAACTCAAAAAAATCCCTTCCGGATGCCGAAAATCCGTTGAAATTTCAGGATTTCAGCCGCCGATGGTCCCAAGACGATGCTCTGATACCAAAAGAAAAGCCCAACAGCAGTTTGGTTGCTGTTTTCGTACAGGAACAGCCCAAAAACAGAGAAAAACAGAGAAAATTTGGAAAGAAAACAAGCCAACAACTTATATTCCACTAGTAGATGATTGAAAGCAACAAAAGATACAACGTTCTTCAATTCGAGAGGAAGAACAACTCTCCAAAACTCTCTTGCAACACCAAGAGCCCAAGCACACAAACCCTAGATCTCAAATTAGATTCAAATTCAAGATAATCCCTTTTCCCCCCTAATCCCCCTAATTAACCATAAAGGATTCCTACAAAATACCCAAACAGCCCTTTGCATTCAAAAATTTCCCTCCCATGCAATCAATTCAGCCCCAAATGGGGCCCACCTTGTCCGCCCCCTCCCTGGCCCTTCCGCCTCCTGGAGTAAACGTGGACCGGTCCAGCCGGCCCCTCCTGGGCCGGCTCATGTGTAACAGATAACCAACAAGAGATAAATTAATATCCATGCTAATAAAACGAGTAAGATGGCTCAGATTTCTCATATTAAATTGTAATTGAAGTTTGCAAAGTAGCGTGGAGATAATTTTGGAATAATTGCCAGTAATTAAGATGTCATCTAGATGAGGATGTATATTTTGATATTGTGGTTATAAAAAATCATATAAGAAGCATTAGCTGTGTTACTATGAAAACCTTACTACTATAGGTATGAGGAAAGGGTAGCAAATCATTGACGAAGGGCATGCTTAAGTCCATAAATGGTTTTTCTTAATAAGCACACATGATGGGGATTTTGAGGATCTTTAAAGCCTTGAGGTTGTTCCATGTAGATTGTGTCATGTAAAGGACCATGAAGAAATGCATTTGTCGCATCAAGCTATAAAATTTTTCAGTTAAAGTTAAGAGCAACGACGAGAAATAAGTGGATGGTAGATGATTTGGTGATTGGGCTAAAAGTTTCAAGATAGTCAATGTCGTACTCTTGCTTAGAGCCTCGAGCAACTAATTTTGGCCTTATAGCAGGTAATGTTGCCATCAAAGTACCATTTGATCTTAAAGATCAATTTACAACCAATGATATCTTTGAGCGGGGTAAGGAACTAAGGTCCAAGTACGATGAGGTTGGAGGGCATGGAATTTAGTTGAAAGGATTGACACCATTCAAGAAATTTTATAGCTGAGATGTAGCATGTAGAAGTAGGAGAGATGGTATGGCAGAGATCAAGATGGGGTTTGAGATGGTCTGTTTGAGAATGAGTGAGCATGGGGTGTCTAGGAGGTTGTGGCGGAGAAGTAGATGAGGAGGAAGAAGAATATGATGAAGGAGATGAAAAATTGGTTGAGAAAGTAGGCGTTGAGCGGATGGATCACTACAGGAAAGTCAGCCGTTTGCAGCGAATTTGCGCCAAACTTTATGGTGGAATAATATTTGTTGAAAATTTTGACGGATTTGCGACAAAAAATTTCACAGAAATTTTTGGATGGCATTTGCGGTGCTTGCAGCAGCATTTGTGCAATATGTTTATTTTAGCAGTATTGTTAACAAGTATTTGCTGAAATATTAGCATTATTAACTACTACTTTAACACTGCTTGGATTGTGATTGTTGAAAAGTTGAATAATTGATATCAATTGCTATTTTTTTGTTTATGCTATAAGTTTTTGGCGGATTTTTGGTGAAAATTCCACCGCAAACAATAATATGACATATCTGTATCGTTAATTGCAGCGAAAATTTCCATCACAATTTGCTGTAGAATTTCCTCCACAAATTGCAACAAAAATTTCTTTCATAATTAACGAGGTAAAGGGCGGCGGATGTAGCCATTAGAAGACCGCCACAAATTTCGGCAGTATTTCCGCAACAAATCCGCCGTTATTTGCAACGAAATTTGTGGCGGCTTTCTAATACGAGTACGTCGGTTTTTAGAGTTCAAATCCATCGCAAATCCACCATAAAACCTCCACAAAATATTTGCGACGGATTATGTTTGACACAAATATTTTTCCGACGCGACTTTTAGCGTCGGAATATAATCCACGGCAAAGCTTATTTAGTGATGGATTTGACTTGTTTTGCGGCGGATTTCTTCACCAAAAATTGCTTACTTTCATGCAGTGGATGGTGAATTCGAAGTTATTTGTGTAAGGGTGTTAGAGAATGTCAAAGAAGTGGAGTAGAAAGTAGAGTAGGTGATGGTGTTGTAAAAGTGTTGGAAGGTGAAGGATTGAATGGAACTGTGGAAGTTTCATCAAAGTTGACAGATTTGTAGATGAAGATGCGACCGATTAAGAGATTGTAATATTTATAGCCCTTTTAAGATTGAGCATAACCGAGGAATATACAAGTTGTTGAGCAAGGGGCATGTTTGTGTGAATGCCATGATGAGTGAGGAATACAATGAGTTAGTTATTGAGAAACTCACCGTCAACATCAGTTCGGAGTGTGCAAATAGGAGAATTAAATTATTTTTCAACAAGTTTCTTAAATGTGATAAATTTTAGAATAGTTTCAGATTTGTGTTTTAATGGGTTTAGGAAAGTATAACGGTTGAAGTCATCAATGAATACAACATAAAACTAAAAACATGTATTAGAAAGAATAAGTGATGGGCCTCAGACACATCCACATGAAGAAGTTGAAGTGAAGTAGAAATGTTATTTGATTCATTAAAAGGTAAATAGTGACTGTTAACAAGATCACATGAAGTACATAGTAGGAAAAGAAGAAAAAATACATAAATTAGGAAGTTGCTTTGCTAATATAGTCAAGATTCAGGAGTTGGGGTGACCCAAGTGACGATGCCAGAGGCTAAAACTGAGAGAAAAGCAACTACTAGAAGAAAATTTGTTGAAGAGGAGAGTGCATAGAATGGAGACCGTTATGGCATGAACTGCGGAGAAGAGTGTGATGATTCTTCCTATCCTTTATAGTGTAGCCCAAACCATCAAAAGAAATGGAACAGTTAGTATCATTGGTAAGTTGAGAAATAGAAAAGACATTATGAGAGAGAGGTTAGGAACATTAAGTAGAGGAGTTAAGAAAAGTTTATGTCACAATGTAGGAAGAAGACCCTTGCCAGAGTGAGAATTGGTAGAGGATTCCCATTGCAAACAAGAACTTGATTAGAACCTTAATAAGGGGATGGCTGTTGGATATACTAAAAATCACAAGCTAAATGAGTTGAGGCACCGCTGTCCAGGTGCCATGGAGAAGAAGAACAAGAGGCGTCAGTAAGGCATGGGTAACAGATGGAGTTGGTGGAGTATAAGTGAGATATGATCGATGCCAGCAATTGATGCGGAATGTCCTGACTTGCCACAGATTTGGCATGCACTCCACGAGAGTTCTGGGACAATCGCTCCTGAACATAATAGAGTAGGAGAAAGTTTTGGGTAAAGCTTTGCATGGCCTTAAGCAGGAGGAAATCAACCACGTTCGCAACCATGGACATATGTAAGAGCAAATTGCAAATCTGTTGAGGAGTGGAGTCAGCAAGAGTAAGTTCTTTACAAGCTTTAGTTGCAAGGTTCACCTCCTCACTACAAAGAAGAGGCAAAGGTCATTGAGAATGATCGGAAAAAGCTTTGTATGAATAGATGTCTTAAACTATATAGGATATTATCTTCGACATCAATGGAACCTCCAGTTGCTGCAATATTGTCAACTATGCATTTCACGGTTGAAAGATAATCAGTCATGGACTGATTTTTCATAGTGAGGTGAAGCTCATTTTTAAGTTGAATAACACATGATCGATTTGTAGATTGCACCAGTTGCTCAAGGGTAGTCCAAATGGAGTGACAAGTAAATAGTTTGAGGATTTGAGAGTGCCTAGTTGGGTAATTATCAACAAGAATTTGTATAGCAACAATATTTTTTTATGTTGGATATAAGAAATTTAAGCTGAGAAGGAATTGAAATGTCACAAAGTTTAATAATTGTTGAATCCATGAAAAATAAAGGAGAACAAACCACAAACAGCTCATAGAATTTCAGAATCGAATATCAGAAGACAACATCTTTGATACCATGTTGAAATTATCAAAACAATGAAGCAGAACTCATTCAGATATTGTAATTACAGAAAAACTCAAACCAGAGGAAGATACAAATGTAGAAGAGATGTAAAGTGTATATTCATTTCATTAGAAAAAACATACAATGCAGTGCAATAGAGAACATTTATATATAGAAGAGATTACAGCAGTATAGTTCCTATATTAACCTCAGTTGGTTAGAAGCCAGTAGCTGAGATTTAATCATCAGAAAAATTGATTGAGGGAGGCAATTTCTGTAGGTGGTAGTGGCTGAAATCTTGATTAATAACATATGATTTGCATAGTGTTTACGGGTGAAGAAAGCAAAAGCAAAACATCCATATAGAGCTTTTAGTCCCTAAAGAAGAACTATCAAAAGCAAAAAAGAGTGGCGATAATTCAAGTTCCAAGTCAGGTTCTCATTGTTAAGGGTATAAAATAGCTTTATCAACATTTATTTTAAATACTCTAAAATAGCTAAGATCAAGCTTTCAAATGCCATTCATGCCTCCTGATCTTGTGAGACAGTTTTGTCTCGATTATGCTCAAAGCACAATGCTTGCAATAGTATCATAATAATTTGCCTTTTTTGTTTATATTCACAATAAGATAAAATATGTCGTCTTAGAACATTGATGATGATTCATTGTGATGCAATTGTTAAATAGTCCATCTATTTATTGTTTGTCTATGAACTCACTGACAAATCTAACTTCTTAAGTAATGTCTACTAGCTACATTATATATAAGCTTATTTGTACCTCTTTGCTTGATTGGTATGAATCATATACATAAAAGAGAAACCTTCCTTACATTAGTGAAAAATTTATAATTAAAAGATCTTTTTTCTCTACTTCACTCTTTTATTTTTTCCCTCCTCATTCATTTTTAATTCATTTGCAGCAGTAACTCTACACCAAGCCCTCTCTTTCTCCACACACACATGCACTTAATAGGTTGTACTAAAACCCCTTAATTACTATATGAATGAGGTTTCTTTTGCTTATAATTCAAATAGAAGAGAGGACCATAGAACAGCACTTATTTAGAAGAGAGGACCCATAGAAAAGCTTTTCAATAATAATTTATGAATTTTAAGCAATTTTCTGGGTGTCTAAGTTTTCTATCCCAACAAATCTATACAAGCATAAAAAAGTACAATTAAGCCTGTGTAATGTGGTTTACATTAGCGATCAATCTAAAGAAGATCTATAAAGTATAAGAAACATATCTCAATCAGGGCTATGACCAAGTAACTGGGCAAAATGTACATACTTGTGCACGTTAAGTGTATAAAAGAATCAATAAAATGGCCAAGTGAATTAATCTTCAATAGGTTTTGCGAATCTGATTTATCAAATTTTAACGAAAACAAATATACCTGTCAAATCATTGTAGCCGATTTTGTCTTCTCCGGCGACCTCATCGTTTGTGCTGACGTTGAGTTTGTACGTAGGAAAACTAATTAAAGATCACTGGTGGAGGTGGCTGTCGTCGAGGTTGTTGTAGGAGAGGTCGTGCACGGAGAGCTCGCAAAGTTTACAAATCTCTTCTGGAATCGGCCCTGTAAGCTTGTTTCTGCTCAAATTCAAGGCAATATCCAGCCCTTGGATCTCGCAGAGCTCGTCCGGGATGCCGCCACCCAAGCGACTGTTGCTCAGATCACATTTTGGGAGGCTCGAGCAGCGAGCGAGAGAGAGAGAGAGAGAGAGAGAAAGAGAGAGGCGGGGCTTGGTTTGGAGAGCAAGTTTCCTTCAAGTATCAGTTTATTCATAGACACCCAACCTCCCCGACCTCTGGGCTATCGGCTAAATCCTCCAAGTCTGGAGTACTAAATCCTCCAAGTCTGGAGTACTAAATCCTCATGGTGTTTCATGGTGTTAAATTCAGAAAATTATTTAATAGGATAGAGATTAAGGATTTGTTTGAGATAATTTTTTTATTATTTTATTTTATAAATTTTAATTATATTTTTTAATTGATCATTATTTTTTATTATTTTTAAAAAAAATTTATACTTAAAAAATTATTTTCTATAATAATTTTTTTCTTTATAGCAGTTTTACAGAAAGTCATCTCAAACAACACCTAAATCCTATATAATTTGATGAACATTTGAATATTTATTATAGGATTTAAGTTTCTTAGTTCAAATAAGGATTTAATAATAATTATACTGATAAAATTAATTTATATTATATAATTATAAAAAAATAATCAAATTATATCTAATCGTATTTATTTCATATTAATAATCGAACTAATTATTAATTAGTAAATTAATAAATAATGAAATTTAAGATAATATTATTTAAATTAATTCATATTAAAAATTTTATGTAATCATTAAATAATATTATTAATTATTACTATTATTTAATTAATGATTGTATTAATTGACACTAATTCTCGTTAACCTAATAGTTAGAAAATCTAGCAGTTAATTTCTATTAATTAACAACTAGAAAATATTTCTATTAATTAACACTAATTTTTATTAATTAAGATTCTTATTAATTAAAACTAATTATACTATAATTTCCATAACCTATGTGGCTATGAAATCTTCGCATACTTCAACAAGTTCTTCATCGATCGCGAAAATGACTGTTGTTGCTTAAGAAGACATTATTTTTCCCTGCTGTGGATCTTTCAATAATTTCTTCTCCTTGCTATGTGTCTACGTTCTTCTCTTTTCCTATTCCTGCATGTTCGCTTTCGATCTTTGCTATTCGAATTCGCTAGCTTCGCGAGTTCTGAAAGAGTCACTATTTGAAGCTTCTTCACCTCCTTGGATGGAAAAATTATTCTGTGCGGACACCGGATGCATTCGGACTCCAATAAAAATGTGCCACGTCCAATACCGAGTTGATACCGAGCTGATACCGAGCCGCGGTTGATACCGCTCATACAACTAAAAAACCGAGCATATCGGACGTCTGAATACGTCCGGTGTCCGCACAGAATAATTTTTCCCTTGGATGACATTCAGCTAGATCGGAAGTTACGATGGCAGCTATGATCTTTCCCTCCTTTCGCGCAGACTATTGGATTTACAAAATTCTTAACTTAGGTGATGTTTGATATTGAAGCAGGATTTAGGTTGGATTTATGTAAATCCTGTCAAACAGTTTTTGAGCATGCAATAAATCCGAATCCCACATAATTCTCGGATTTACGGCATAAATCTAGGATTTACTACATCATGTCGTTTGGCAGATTTAAGGGATTTTACGGGCTACGAGAATTACGAGCTTACGAGCAAATATTAATTGTGGAGAAAGATATTAACTTCGCAGCGAGCGAGCTCCTGTCGTGAATCTCATCGAACTAGTGAATCGACAAAGCAATGGCAGCAAGGAGAAGCTACATCAAAGAAACACTATTTTATGCGAAGCACGCAAAGCATAGTAGCAACAAAAAAATGGCCAAAAGGAGAAGCATTTGAATGAAAAAAATGGAGAAGGTGAAAAGCAAACTCTAGATGGCCTATCAATTAAATTAGAAATTAATTCAATTTAAATTAATTAAGATATATAATAGGAATATTAATAAGTAATTAATTAATTAATGACATAATTAAGATTTATTTTTTATTAAAATTCTTAAGTGATTACTTAATTAATTAGCCTTGTAATTAATAATCCAATAATTAGTTATGTAAAATAATAATTAAATAATTAATATTCTAATTAACAATTAATAAGATGTATGTAAATTAATTAATTAGAGGCAATAGAATACTTAAGCAATTAATTAGAAATTTAATAGTATTCTTAGAAATTAACAAAGTATTTAAATAATGCTTAAATAATTAATTAAATAATTTAATCATTAAATTAGTTTCTAATTATAATAATTATAATTATAATTTAATGATTGTTATTAAAATTAAAATTAATAAATAATTATTATCTTAAATACGTATTAAATTTGAGATATAAATTAAATTTAAATTTAAATTTATAATGAACTAATCACTCTAAGTCCTGAAAACTCTTGTCAAACATTTTCTCGAAATTTATCAGAATTTAGCGTATATCATATCAAATAGTTTTTAAAATTTAGCTTATAGGATTTACTAAATTCCACTAACATTAAATCCTATTTGTTGCCAAACAGCCCAAGGGATAAAAAACTGTAAAACAGCGTTAAATCGGGCTTTAACTTAATGTGAGATCTGAGGTGATATTTTCTGATGTTTGAGAATATTTAATTCTACTCAAATCCAGCTTAATTCTTGTTTCCAAACAGCCCCTATGGATGCATCTACGGTTAGGAGGCCGGTAATGGAGGCTAGCGATGCAGGGAGTTGGCCGGAGACAGTGTGTTTCTTTTGGGGGGGGGGGGGTGTATCTACCCGCTGTCATTTTCTTAGGAGACGCTTGGTGGCGTAACTAATCCCTCAACTGATCTAGAAGAGGCACCCACCCTAGTGATCTCCTGGCACGCACTTGATCATGCCCCACTTAAGAGGCGCTGCCGCTCGAGGGGATTCAAGCACGGGTTGGAGGTTTCCAACCGCACTCGCCCACCAACCAAGCTAAACAACGGTGGGTACATTGTGTTTCTTATATTAAGCATCTGGCGCTGGAAACAGTTTCCAATCTCGTCCAGAGTACCATCAACATTGTTCCCTTTGCTTGAGAGGTCGAGGAAGTTGATTCCAATAGGACAAATTTTAGCAGTAAGCATGATTAATTAACAAATTATTAGTTTAAGCATGAATTAAAAAAAAAATTTAAAACTAGGCAAAGTCGTCCGTTATTATGGCGACTTATGCTGAGTTGGCATAGATGAGTTAGCTAACCGTTATCTGCACACAAAATAAGACGAAAATGAGGATTATAGTAAGTCGCCCGTTAACCGGGCGACTTAAGTCGCTCGTCAAATGGGCGACTTTGACCTTGATAAGAAACCCCTTTCCCTTTCGCGACGTCTCCCTCATAGATCCGAAAATCTTTCCCTTCCGTGAGCTATGCCGCCAATCTCCGGTTCTCGCCGCCGTTTGGAGACTTGAGGTAAGGGATCTTTCAATCTTTCTTTAGTGTAATTTAAGTTAGATAATTCATGTGTAGTATTTTATTTACTTAGATCATTCAAAGTTTAAGAGAGAAGTGTAGATTTACATATTTTGTAGGTTTTTGTTGATATTTTTTAATAGATATTGTGTGGTATTTAGGAAAACTTGTTTACATTTTAAAATTATTGAAAAATATGCGTGTTTTTTTTTGTTGATTTTTTGTCATGAAGATAATGTGGTTGGAAGCATGTATTTATTTTTTTTCTTCTTTTTTTTTTTTTGCCGTTGGGATATTGCCTTTAACATATTGTTTTGAAATTTTTTTGTGTTTTTTTTTGCCGTTGGAATGATGTGTATTTGAGATCAAAAATAAGATGTATAATGAAATATAATCTTAGATCAATTGTAAAGGAGTAAGAACAATGTAGTTACTATATTTTGAAAGATGTATTATGCTACTGGATTCATAAGAGGTTGATTAATGGGACAAAAAGTTAATTAATGGGGCATGGAGGACTAGTTGAGGAGAGAAGAGGTTGTAGTGCGGTAGATTTGAAAAATCTAAGAGAAAAAACTAAGAGGTGTAGTTCAACTGAAGTTAATTTTTGATAATTTTGTTAATTTTTGCTTTGAAGTTTTTTTTTATATATAATACGTTAATTTGAAGTTATTTTTTGGTTTTATTAAATTATATATAATACTAAGAGGGTAAATTTTTATATTGCATTAAGAGAATTTTTTTTGTTAATTTGTAGATTTATTCTCATAGAAATAGTATGCATTTGAATTTGTATTTTAATTAATAATTAACATATATTAATTATATGTGATATGCCTATCTTACATAGCGAAACGAGCGATTTCAATATTTATATGTAAGATTATTTATGGTGGTGTGAAAATATATCTTTTTAGCATTATTTGAAAAATCTTGTGTATATATAAATAAATAAGTTGAGATTAACTCAAAGGAAATTGAAAGTTTTTTATTTGAAAAATCTAAGAAAGAAAAAAAACTAAGAGGTCTAGTTTAATTGAAGTTAATTTTTGCTTTGAAGCCTTTTTTATATAATACGTTAATTTGAAGTTAATTTTGGTATTATAAAATTATATATAATATTACGAGGGTAAATTTTTATATTGCATTTAGAGATTTTTTTTGTTAATTTGTAGATTTATTCTCATGGAAATAGCATGTATTTTAATTAATAACTAATGCATATTAATTATATGTGAGATGTCTATCTTACATAGAGAAACGAGCGATTTCAATAATGAGTGGATGTGCTGCAACGTTCATTCTAATATATGGAGGCGAATTACAAGTGGATGCCAATTTCGCCCCAACTTATTATGGGGGTAGAAATTGTCCCCTGCAAGTGCCAAGAAATATAAACTTAGAGCAGCTTAAGTTAAGGGTTTTCAAAGCCCTGAAGTGTAATGCTTCCAAGTTTTCTGTGAATTTAGTATGTCGAGTGTCTGTGGGCAATGACTTTGTCGCTTCACTGTTGAGGATGATGAGATTTGTAAAGTTATATTATGCCAAGCTACAACAGAATTTCTCATCATGTTTGTTGAAGTCGAAGATATTAGTTTGACTGGAGATAATAGTGAGCCTCTAAATTCACAAAGAAATGAAATTTCAACCCAAGCTGAGAGAGTTGATGTGATTGCTGATCCTTCAAGGATTGAACTAGTAGAAGAACCCTATCAATAGTGAGTTCCCTATATCGCATATTAGTAATTATATAACATAATATTTTCTTATTGATTAATAATTAAAGAATAATATTTTAAATGTAGTGATATAGAGAACCAACAAACGTCAGAACCTCCAGGCCCTTCTACACAATCAATCCCTTCTGAACATTTTGGTTATGAGAATATGAGTAGCGGTTCTAGCGAGCACTACTCTGATGATAATGCTGATGATCTATCACTAGTGGTTAATGATAGAGTTGAAGTTGGTAATGAAGATATTTAAAATGTCATCCAAGATTACTGCTCCAGATCTATTGCCACTGAGGATGCAATGGTGGAAAATAATATTTATATCAAAATATGTAGGACTATGCAACAATGGGATCAAGAAGTTGAGTTTGATGATGTCCATGAAGAGGTGATTGTGGAGGATGAATTTTCAATTCCTACCGAATTAATTGAAGGGATGTGCTTCACAAGCAAGGTTAATCTCCAATTTGCTTTGCAAGGATGGTCGATCTAGAATAATGTTCAATATATTGTCATCACATCTAATACTAAGAAATTTACAGTTGCATGTGTGAAACATGATTGCCCAGTGTCTCCTTGCCTATGGCGATTGCAATCTGCTCAGAGCAAACACTTAGGTGGTATATGGAAGATATCATCAGTAAAGTACCAACATACCTGTACCACTCCAATTCTTGACAGTGGCCACCAGTAGTGTAACTCGTAGTTTATAAGTTTCTTCATTCTGCCCACAATAAGAAAACAGATGGACTTAAAGCCCAGAGAGATAATTGGTCGCATGGAGGCTAAGTTTAATATTAAAGTTTCATACATGAATGCTTGGGATGCTCGGTGAAAGGCTATTAAGGCTATTTTTGGGAGCTGGGAGGAGTCGTATCAGACCTTGAATTTATTCATGGATGTCGTAGCCTCTACAATGCCAAGAACTTTATATAGGATTCAAAGCAATCAGAGTAATATATTTCAAAGACTTTTCTAAGCATTTGATCCTTCTATTACTGGGTGGACGTATTGTTGGCCTGTTCTTAGTCTAGATGGGACATTCTTAATTGGTAAATATCGAGGGACATTATTAACAATGATATGATTAGATGTTAATAATGGTTTATATCCCCTTTCCTTTGCTATTGTTGAGTCAGAGAGTACTGAATCATGGATTTGGTTCCTCAGGAAACTACACGAGCTCCTCCTTGTTATTACCAATTGGCAAAATCTGTGTATCATCTTTGACAGGCATGCTGGTTTAGCTCGAGGATGTAAGTAAATCTTTCCTGGTGCAGCTCACAGGCATTGCTTAAGACATCCACATGAGAACTTTAAGAAAGCAATACGGCAGATAGGGTTAGGCCACGTTGAATTTCTGTGTCAAAAAATGTATGCAGCTGGCAATATTGATGATCTACGTGTTTATAATAGATGCATGACATATATTAAAAAAAATAAAAGTTGATATCCACCAGTGGCTTGTGGATTGAGATGCCACCCGATGGTCTTTAATACATGATGGTCAATTTTGATAAGGTGTAATGATAACAAATGCGTACGAGACCTTTAATAGTGTATTAAAAAGAGCTCGAGGATTACCAATTCAGGCATTGATCACGGCCATCTACTATAATATTGTTGGAATGTTCATAAGGCATTTGGAGTTCATTATAAGTGATGTGCAACAAAATAGTAGCATTTTAGCCCCATGTGTTCAGACTTCACTTAAAAGGGTTGAGGAAGAGGCCAGAAGGTTGCCAGAACCAATACGTCTAAACATGCATGAATTTCAAGTTCTCGACATGTCCTCTAGATCGTATCATGTCGACTTAATTGATGGAAGAATATGCATGTGCAGTTGTGGTAAACCATTATTATATCACATGCCTTGTACGTATGTTGTATGTTGTGTTGCAATGCTAAGAAGAAGCCACTTAGATTATATTTCTCCATACAATACCATAATAAATTATAAATTGGCTTATTCTGTTGAATTCCACCACATCCCCAACAAAGAAGAATGGGGACAACATGACCACACCTTGGGTCGTTCTTCTCTTCTCCCTCCAAATTACAGAAGGTGGTCTGGTAGACCAAGGACTGTTCCTTATCATAATACAATGGACGACTTACGATCGAGGAGTAACAAATTTTATGGGACTTGTCATCAGACAGGACATAACCGAGCGACATGTCCGATAAGGCTTGGTCGTAGAAACTAGGAATTATTGTCTATGTTGTTGTACTAAGTAATGAACAAGGTCATGTATTGAATATGTATGTTTTAGAATTCATAGAGATTGTGAAATGTTAACTATTTATCATAGATGTTTTTTGGAGTGAGAGTATTTTCTTGCTATTATGAATTATGTTATTGTATATTACAATATATATTTTATTCTACCATCTCTTATACATTTTTCATCTATCTGAGTTTGTCAGTAAAAATGTTAAATAAAAGAAAAATTCAATTTATGGAGTAGATGTATTTCATTAATAACATTTTTAGTTGAAGTGTTGTTAGGATCAACTACTAATTCATAATTAAATAAAATTAAGTAAGATTACGAGTTCTAGATATGAGAAGATACAACTTCTAGATAAAAATTATTTTTATCATTTAAGCATACTAAGAACGATGATAACAAACTCGTAAGTAAAATTCAATAGTTAAATCTTCTAGAAGTCAATTCTCATTTAAATCTTTGAATAGTCAAATCAAATATCAAATCTTATAGTACAAGACAGGAAAAAAGGATTACAAAAAAGTTTTGTATGACTCATAATCTTCTGCACCACTTGTAGATTTTTTTTTTTGAAATTTAAACTTTGAAACATTGCTCATAAAAACATTTTTAATTTTTTTTAAATAAAAGGGTTAAGTCCTCGTAAACTGGGCGACTTATGAGTATTTACATTTTATCATTTCTTGTCTACTCAGCATAACGACTACCAGACTCAACTTATCCTACTCAGCCTAAGTCGCCCGTTAAACGGGCGATTTTGCCTACTTTTAAATTTTTTTTAAATATGCTTAAGCTCTTAATATAATTAATAATTATGCTTAGTCTTAAAATTTTTCCATCCCAATAAGGCCACCGATCTACAAGGGGATGCAGCCTCCAGTGCGATTTCAACTGAGACATAGGCGACAAGGGAGTGACATTATTCCGACGGGGCGGTGCCAATGAGATGATCCCTAAACATGTTATTTGACAGGAGCACAGATTGATGAGACTTTGTAGAAGGAAGAGCCCGAGCAAAATGGAGCCAATGAGATGATTATGGGAAAGGTCTAAGGCTTCAAGGCTAGTGAAGGAACCAAAACACCAAGGTATGCTTCCCTTGAGCTGGTTCTTCCATGCAAACATTATAACGGGGCTCGAAGGCACACCGAACTTAGGCAGGATTAAACTAGATATCAGATTTCTGTCCATCTCCAACGGAATGTGGGATAGCGTCAAAAATTGAATTGGTTGCAAAATTTTTCTCGATTGGATGAATCCGGAGAGCGAGTTCAGCAAAAGATGATGCCGCTGCCATGGGAGTGAGTCGATGTGCGCGTTCTCATAGAGAAATAGATTTGTGTGTGCAAAGTATTTGCCAAGCTTGGACATGATGGAACCTGAGAGCATCCCTGTGTAAATAAAGAGCTTCTGTAGAATAGAGAGGCGGTCAATTGAAGCCGAAATATGTGTATACTGGAATTTTCTATCTCAATATTTAGTAGGTGATTAGCATGCCATGATGGAGGAACTCATTTTTAAGGGAGCCAGCGAGAGAAATTTACTTGTGCAATCTAAGGGGAGTGGTATTTACGTGAAAGTCAAAGAGAGATTCATCTTGAATGGATCAATAGGCATTACTCACTCTGGCTTATCAAAGAATTGGCCCTATACGTGGTGACATGAAGATCCTTCGTCAATTCAACAACTCGGTAACTTCCATATTCCTGACACTACAAAAATTATTTGTTATTAGGGCACTTTAAAGTGCCCTAATAGATATTATTTGGTTAAGAAGTTTGGAAAAGCATGTTTTGAAAAGATTAATTTTTTTTGGAAAATTGATTTTGGAATTTCAGTCTTGACATCGAGCATGTCATTATGAATTATATATCATCTCAGGAGGCGAAGATATCATTCTTTAATGGGTTTAGATAATGAAACTGAAAATTTATCCGGGCTGTAATAGTCATATCCGGGGAAGAACTACATCTGACCCGAAGGGTCAAAACGACATTCTATTTGTATTTAACTATTACAATATGGATGAGAGATGATTAAATTCATATTCCGAGTCTTGATATAAAAGGATATATCTTCCCGAAGAAAGAAAATATTATTTACTAATCGATCGTCTGAATATGACGATAATGATCATTGTTGGTTTCAATTTTTTCCCAAGGAAGACTAATTGTGTTTTGAAATTTTTTTTTTTGAAAAAAATGGATGTGGGTTCTAAATCTCCTACGAGCGCAAGCCCTCGTAGTTAATTAGATCGTAGGGAGGTTAGGTTAAACTCCCTACGAATACACTTGATTAAAATAACAAAAAAAATTCTATTTAGAGATTTTTTAGGAGTGACATCAAAGGAGGTGAATTTAGAGTTTCAACAGGGATTGGATCGAATTTTGAATATTTATTTCTAGAGGTCAAAGGAGAAAGGGTAGGAAGCACTTTGGGATTCTTAAATAATTCAGAAGTGCCCAACCTAATCTAAGTGTTGGGCTTTAAGTTTTGGATTAAGAAAAATTTTAGTTTGAATTGAGCAATTTAATAAAAAGATGAGATTATATTCCTGAAATTTGGGGTCTTATGATTCTGAATCAGTCCCAAATTCTAAATCTAAATTGGGTACTAGATAATAGTGATCCGGACCTAGCTAATGTTATGCAAGATCTGGATTTACCCAACCTGAATTAGGGAGCCAGCTAACCACCTAGTCAAGTAAAATTCATGAATCTGATCGTTTATGAAATAATGATAAGGATATTGTTATTAAAGTTTTTGAGAATTAGGGCTGACATCTAGAGTGTATCTTAATTGACCCCTTGATTAATGTAAGGTGAAAATGCTTGAATCAAATGCAATTAAAATTTTAACTCTTTTAATTGGTTTCTAATGCGATGCATACTAATTGACTTGATGAAATGCATAAAATGATATGTAGTAGTTTTAAAAAGGCTTATAAATATATTTTTCCTTAGAGATTGCACAATATTCCTTTGATAGGACTGCACCTTCATAGATCAAGTGGCTTGCAAAAATTCGCAAGCGAGGATGTGCCTAACAAGGAAGAGAAGTAAATTAATATGATTATGCAGACTCTCGACAGTCTCTAGTTTACTTCTTAGATCATTAGAATTTCTATGTTAAATTAACAATTTTAATTGGTTTAAACAAAAAATATTTTTTAGCGTACCCTCACGAGCCTTCGATCGGATTCTAAGCTAAATCAAAACACAACATACAAATTCCTAAAAAATCAAGAAAAGCAGGTAACCCTATACATAAGCAAAGTAAATCAATCAATAAAATTAATTAAATAAACTAAATGTCCATAGGCAAATGGCCTGTTTATTATAACTCAGAATTTGTAGAAATTAAAAGTGGTCGGGCATCATTGATAACAAAACCAGATTTTAATCCTAGGACGGATGTAAGTGACTTTGAGTGGGATACTTTTTATCTTCAACTCCTCGTCCTTCTCCTCTTCTGGCTTCTTGGATTCATCATATATGGATACCCAAATGGAAAGAAAATTCTCCCTCCAAGGGGATGTTATTCTTTCTTCTTTGGATATTAAAATAAATTAACTTTGGGCATCTAAATGGCAAGAGCTCTCCCCTGAGGGATGTCTTTTCCTCTTCGGAATCCAAGTTTGAATTTATGTATCCCAACTCAAAGGCTGACTTTCACAACTCGATTATGACTCAATTAAATTACATTGAATATAAAAATCTTGACTCTCCTACAAGGTTATCCTAAGCAGTTAAATAAAATAATGTACATCCCAAGCAGTTTATATATTTGCTCTTTTGATTTTAGGGGGGATCTAAGCATTTTTTAGTACATGCATAAAAATTTGTCAGTTTAAAGCTTTAATTCTCCCCTTGATTTATAGCTCTGTATGAGCGTGGCCATCTATAGAAAACTTAATGAGCAACCAGATCATTCCTAACCTAAGGATAATCTATCGCTCATCACATTAATTTACAGATTGCAGTTAAAGTAAATAAACATTCATATCAATTAATTTTGAAACACATGCAAAAAAAACTCAGAAAACCAAGCACATAAAGGTAAAAAGTAAACACCGGCCTATCCTAGACTAGAGTTGATTATCCTAGCAAATCATGTAAAGTGTGTAAGGTAGGCTGTGGGCCTTGAATATGTCCTAAACTGGGCAATTTATTGAAGCTGTCAAGTGTTCGAGTTTGTTAAAGGTTGAAGGTAAAATTTATGTTTGAGTATAAATATTAATGTATTAAAGCTTATCTTAGGTATATCTTTATTATTTAATGGATATTACATTTGTTACTCACCAGGGCCATGAAGTTTATTTCACCTTCCTTGGGGCTAAGTTAATAGCCTCGTAGGCCCGAGTTACCTAGTAGTAACCGGTTTTGATTAAGCTAATTTAATTGGTTGAGGGTTAAGGGTTGATAAATTTTAATTGAATATGCTGATTGCTGGTTTGAATGGTTAAAATAGAATTTTCTAGAATTTTAAGTGAATTATTGAATTTTGGAGATTTTAGAATTATTTAATTACATTAATTAAAGGGCAAAAAATTGACTTTTAAAATTAAAATGAATTTTAGAATTATAATATTTTATCTAAGTATTAGACCTTAAGATGAATATTTCTCTACGTTTTCTCAATTTGAACTTTTCAACATTAAGTTATAATTTTCTGAAATTTTAACATAGTTTTGAACTGCAGGTTGACTAGAAAGTTAATTTTTTGACATTGACCAAATTTTAGTAGTTTGACATTTTTAGACAATACTAAATTTTAATTGGAGTTCAATGACACTAAGTTTGATTAAATTAGATTTTCTAGAATTAATGATGATTTTTCAAAGTTGGGATATTTTGGAATTTTTTTAAAAAATTGTTTAACTAGAGGGGACTTTTAGATTTTGATCCAAATCAGTCCCAAACCTCTAGGAATCACCCCCAAAGGTCAAAAATAAACTAAGGAGATGCTTCCAAGCATTTAGGAATTTTTGTTTGGAATTTTTAAATATTTTTAATTAATTAAATCAATTAATGATGAACTTTTCTTATAAATTAAATTAATATTAAATTAAAGGTCTGATCATGTGGTTTTTATTTTTTATGGGCTAAGGGTTCAATTATGAGCAATTAGAGACATTATGGGAAATTTTAAGATTTTATATGAATTAACTATAAATTAATTAAAGTTCTAGGTCAAATACGGGGGGTGATTTTGGGTTCTCTTGTTGGTAGACCAAATGGGCACCAATTCTAGTGAAACTTGGGAAACGAGTTCACCTGACCTTAAGGCCCAAGCCCACTAAATTTGGTCCCAAGTTGAATCCCTTAAGGTGGTTAACCAAACTACCAAAGGTAACCACTAGGTTACCTTAAAAAACTCCTAGCTCACTACCAAGGCAAGGGTGAGGGTGCAATCATTAGCTCTAAACTCCCTATCCAAAGCATAATCAACACACAAACAACCAATTCCTATATCTCATTGGATAGGTGTATGAGTTGATTTGATATTAAGGGTCAAACCATGACCCTTAAGCTTAAATTAACTCAAAATAGCTGTTAATCAATTCAAATAGGTGAGAGAAGTTTTGGGCATGTGTTTAACATACCCAAAATTAATATCCCAAAGTTCCAAGCCATGGTGACACATAATTTAATCATAAATGCAAAAATATAATAAATCCTATTACTGGAATTAAGATAAACACATATAGAATTATGGCTTGAAACCATAACGTTTTGATATGTCTCCTCAAGACCTTTCCAATAAGCCTAAGATCACCTAAATTGGCCAAGTGTGTGAGGAGATATGATTTTTCAAGGTTTCCCTAAATTTTTATGAACTTTAATTCCAAAATTACCCAGTCAGCTGCACTTTTCCACGTGGGCAGCATGCGATTGGGCAGCCAATCATTGGCGGCTAACTGGATAACACAAAATTAACCACGGTCGTCCGATGCTAGATCGAGCAGTTAGGATTAAACCTACTTCGAGACTACAGGATCTAATCAGAGCCTATTATGTCTTCAACATTCCATGGGATCCCGTAGGTATAGGGCTTTTCCAGTATGATCCGAGAGAACCCGCCAGAAAAACCTCTTCAAATTTCTCAGAGAGCATCAGGACATCGGAAATGTTCAATCCAACGGTGCAAATCTGTTGGTATTAAGGTTTCCTTCACACTTGACCAGACTACCTAACTAAGGAGCTCGAGAATGAATTCTCACCGTATAGAAAGCCTCAACGAATGGGTTTTTCTATCGAGAAGCTTGAGTGGATGATGATGAATGTTTCTTCTTTAGACATCGAGGCCGAAGAACTGCCATAAGTAGGACTTCGAGTGGGACGCAGAAGAAGATCCTCGAAGCTCTATCAGAATGGTGGCTGGGAGAGGTTGGAATACTGAGGGAATGGAGAAGAATGCTCAGAGAGCTCTGGGGAGTATTTTTAAAATGCTGGGAGAAAATGAGGAGGTCCGAATTGAAGGGCCCTATTTAAGTGAACCCCATGGCCATGGATGGCCGGGATGGCTTGGGCAAGCTGTTAGATGGCTGCCAATTGGAAGGCGACAACCAAGGGAGACCTCTTACGCTCAAAAGAAGTGAATTTCGACCTTGGAGAAGGTTCTAGCCATGGCTCATGAAGGGGGGGGGGACCACAGAAGCTCGTTTTGATTTTCTCTAGCCGCCGCTGGCCACGGATTGGGTCAGGGTCAAGTGGAAAGGTGTATGGAGGTTAAGCAAGCCCAACCAAGGGCTCAATTAGGCAGGAAGCAGCCCAATTGAACAATGGGGCTCGGGTTGACCCAAACTTATATGATTTAGGTCAGTTTTGGTGTGACCTGGGTCAAGCCAGGTGGTGGGGTTGATGGGGAAGATAGGTTAAGTCAAGGGCTACCCTGGCAATTAGGCTTGATATGGTCTGAGGTGGAAGATGGCTTGGGTCAAAGTGATTTTGACCATTTTTGGCTAGCCTAAAGGTTGAACCAAGTCAACCCAAGGGTTGGGCTGACTAGGGTAGATGTGTTGGAGGTAAGACCATCCAATGAAGGTATTAAAACGGGCTAGTGGGGCCTAGGTTGAGAAATGGCTCAACCCATAGTAGTTTTGACCACTTTGGATTAGACCAATTCCCAGCCTAAGTTGACCCAAGGGCTGGGTCAACTAGGGTATGTGTGTTGGGTCATTGGGGACCCAACACCACTATTGGTTGATCCAATTTGGCTTAGAGTGGAGTTTGGCTCAAGAGAGACCTCTCTTTGGGAACTTGGGTCAAGCTAAATGGTAACCCAAGTGAGCCCAAAGCGTTGGGATCTTAAAGAGGCTTTCTTAGAGACTTAATGGGTCATCCCATGGGTTTAAATGGGTTTGGAAAAGCCCTGGTCAAAGGGTTTGAAAGGGTTGAAGGTATTTGTGTTTGGTTAAGCTTGATTGACTTGGTCAACAAAGTTGACCTAGGGTCAAGGGTTAGGTTCATTGAGTTCAAATTAATCATGTGAACTCAATGGAAGTGGTCTCAAGCCAAGAGGAGTTTATTTGGTTGTAAATGGGTTTTTAAACCCTTAAGGGACACTTTGGTCAACCATGGTTGAGTTGGTCAACCAGGTTAAACTAAAGGGTGGGTTTGAGTCCAATGTGTTCCTATTGATATTTAAGATTCATTAGAATAGGTTTTGAGGTTTGATATGGCTAGGTCATGTTGAACTTTGGGAAAAGACCAAAAATTTTTTAAAGGGTATTTTGGTCATTTTGACCTTTAGTCAACCATGGGCCAAACTAAGCACAAGAAAATTTAATTTACTAGTCAACATATCATAATAAGGGTTATGAACATGATTAGAGGTTTTGGGAAGGGTCCCAGGGTCAAATTCTATAAGGTGGCAAGTATACTAGTATAGATAGTAAATATTTAAAGATTTTATATCCTTTGAAAATCAATTCACTTTTTGGGGCTAGGGACTTCAGAATGAGCTCAAATTTAGTGAGTTGATCTTAGAGACGTGTCTAAACAATATGAAATTGATAGACCCTAAATCAGAGGTCATTTGATTGGGTTTCAAGGTGATACAAAAAACACCCAAAAAGGGTTCCATGACTTGGGTCCTTAAGCCTAGGATTTGATTTGGAGTCTTGGATTTGGATTGGATTTTTGACTTGAATGGTTGAGTTTGAAATATCCACATCAATGACAATCAAATAAATGGTTGAGATTGATTGGATATAATTTGAAGGTTGATTAAAGGTTGGTTGAAAGTAGGGCTAGAGATTTAATTTAGAAGTGGAATTGAATTTTGATTAGGATTAGATTGGATTTTGACTAGGACTTATATGATTGAAAAAATGGACACCTTCTAATAACTAGGTCACCATCAAGAAACTCAAGTAGGCCATAGTGACCTCATATAGAAATGAGGTCAATAAATGGACCCCCAATATGTGTAGTAGAATAAAGTTCTACTGCATATATTGGCATTGACCGAATGAAAAGATGGAATTTGGGAGTTTAATTCTAAGGAGAGGAAGTACCAAACCTTAGGGAATTAAAGTTGAGTTAGTTTTAGAGCAGTGTCATAAAGGGCGTTATCCATCATTAATAGATGATTGTGTGGTGGGGTTGAGTATGCCCACCATGGAGGATCAAAACTGGATGATCGTGTGATAGGGTCAAAATATGCCCATCACAGAGGATTAAAGCTGGATGACCATGTGATGGGGTTAAAATATATCCATCATAGATGATCTAGACTAGATGATCATATCATGGTGTCAAAATATGCCC
Organism: Dendrobium chrysotoxum; assembly: GCA_019925795.1. NCBI lineage: Eukaryota > Viridiplantae > Streptophyta > Magnoliopsida > Asparagales > Orchidaceae > Dendrobium > Dendrobium chrysotoxum. The sequence goes on along the minus strand of CM034301.1, from coordinate 28,987,924 downwards.
ATCATAGAGGATCTAACTAGATGATTATGTGATGGGGTCAAAATATGCCCATTACAGAGGATCTAGACTGGAAGATTATGTGGTGGGGTCAAAATATACCCACCAGAGAGGATCAAGGCTGGAAGATCATGTGGTGGGGTTGAAATATACCCAGCATTGAGGAACAAGGCTGAAAGATCATGTGGTGGGATCAAAATATACCCACCATAGAGGATCAAGGCTGAAAAATCATGCGGTGGGGTTGAAATATGCCCACCATAAAAGATTAATTAATTATGATGTCTTATAATATTTCAATTGCTAGTAATTAATTCTCAATATGCTTGTTTGGTTGGCTTTAAAATAAATGTGATGTATAAGGAATGCATTATCCTTAAAATGGTTTGGAGTTGTTTGGAGTTGTTTGGAAGAGTATAAAATAAATGCAGATTTTTTTTTTGAAGTAAAATGAATGCAGTGTAAAGTCCAAAAATGGTAGTGGTCAGTGGTTGACAATTATGGTTATGGCTGCAAGAGATCTATAGCAGTGGCGATGGTGGCGGCCGTTGGTGCGTGGTGGTGGAGTATGCCAATCTCAAAATCTATATATAGATGCTCTCCATATGAGGGGGACTTTTGGAGGCTTGGTGGGCTAACGACTTAAGAGAGCTCTGAGGCTTGAAGAATCCTGGGGCTCTACCCAGACACAACCACTGGTGAACCCTAACCACCCAGCTGCTGCAGCTGGACCTTCACCGGACCATCACCGTCAGACCTTGGTGTGGCCATCACCATCGAGCCTTCACTCGAGCTCTATCCCCAGCCAACTATGGTCCATTTGACCACCGTCACCCAACTACAGTTTTTCGACCTCAATTGCCTGACCAAGGTCCTTCCAACCTTCGTTGCCCATCGACTATTGTCCCTTCGACCACTATCACCCGATTACTATCCTTCGACCTCAGTCTCCCAACCAAAGTCCTTCAGAGGTTTGTCAGCTGTCGACTATGGCCCTCCAACCACTGTCGTCTAACTATAATCCTTTGACCTCAGTCGTTATACTACGATCCTTCCGACCTCCTTCGACTGATAAATATGGTCCTAGCGACCAAACAAATAGGTCGATGTTCTCATGAGAATAACTCTCAAGTCAGTGGATTTTTCTAACTCCAACCATGTAATGTGCTCTATATGATTCATATTTGTTATATTGAGCTAACGTCTTCCCCTGAAAAAAGGCATCATTTGTAATCGATGGCAAATACTAGTGGAATTATTTTAATTGGGCTAGTCCCTGTGATTTTTCCCCTTTTCATGATTTTTCATGTAAAAAATATTTTCTCTTATAATTGTTGCACCCCTCTCTCTCTTATCTGTATGTGTAATGGATCTTCATAGAAAGTTAGGATATTAAGCACTCCATCTCTCTACAACCGCGAATGTTCTGACATGCAACATATCCAAACTAACAAAGTTTACAATTCATCAAAAATGGAGTGCAAAAGAAATTTATTCAATCGGACACTAATATTTTCAAAACTCGTGCATTTGAAATACTTTATACCCACTTTACTTCAAACCAAACAAACCCTTAGAATGTTTGATATAAAAGAACACAAGTTCAAAGATGAAATTGATATTTTAAAGGTCACCAAAGATTACACAACACATATTAGCTTAATGGTTGGATGTTTTGGCTCCAACAACAAAGTCTTGGATTTAAGGCCTGACATATTTGATTGTGTGTGAGTTTATTATTAAAATTGCTTCTAGTAAAAACAAGAAAAGGTTCTCTAAAGGTTCTTTGGTTGTTATGAAAGGAGTAAGAAGAAATGGATTGCATATGTTATATGACAACACAATCATTTGATCTATTTTAGCAATAAAAAAATCCATTAGTGATACAACTAAAATTTGGCACTTAAGATTAGGCCACTAAAAAAATCCATTAGTTCTATCAAACAGAGGGCATCAGAAAAGTACAAATGTTCTCCATTTTTGTAATTTTTCTTTTCCACTTTTCTTGATTCCCTTCTTGCCTCCTCCCTATTGCCGAGTAGAAATTAGCTTTGTTTACTATTTTCTTCTCCTATGTTCGCTTCTTGTTAAACAAGTCATTGCATTTTGTACAACGGCAATTGCGACATGGCTTGTGCTGACCTTCAAGCCAAGTTGAACTTGAATGTTCAAGAAATTTATTCTAGAAAAAATGCAAAGTTGTAGAACTAGGTTTTAAGATACATTTAAAAAGTCTAAATATCATATTCTTGTGAGTTCTAAGATTCGTTTGGTACAACTTTTTTACTACTTTATATACCAGATTTTTAGTATAAAATTTTCCTGAAAGCAACAAAAAAAAAAAAAATAGTGGTCAAAAACTGTCACAAACGAAGCCCTAGTGTGTTTGCATACTATTGTCATGAAGGCTCATGACGAACTATCTAACTATATGTCTGATGATTGTAATTTAAAAGCGATGCAAGTGGATTCTATGTGGTTCTCTACTGGCAAGAAAAAGAAGAAGACTAAATAAACCTCGTGTCCTAAGGTTTTTATTTTTTGGGTTGGTTTTGGTCTCATTTCCTTCTGTTGGAGTGCACTTTCTTTGCAGGTTTTTGGGTTGCTGATTGATTTGTTGCTGGCTTCATCTCTTTCGTCTTGCAGCTTTAATGGTTGCATTGGAGTGGCTTTGGCTTTTCTGATTTTGTTTGATCCTTGTGTTCCTTTGGATCTCTCTATTGTGCTGCGTTGGCCTCTGTTTTCTTTTTAGTTAATTATTGTAATAGTTTGGATTGATAGCTTGGAGGTTTTTCTTTGAATGTTGTATTTATAGGTAGCTGTCGATCCTTTAAAGATTTGTAATCCGTATTTTTATATTAATGCGTAGGCTCCTATGTGGGTTTTATCCCAAAAAAAAAAAATAAAGGCTATTTTTCCTACCTTCTCACTCAATTGTTCTCACCATTTTATGTTTCATTTAGTTACAAAGTTTTGACATTGACATATTTTATTTTTATATGGCATAGAACTTTGATACAAATACAATGAAGGAGGATAAATGGCAGATTCAAGGATGCCGACAACTCCAAAAATTGTGATGGAGAAGGAATAGAATAATAGAGAATGAGAATTACTTCATTTCATTGATTTGATTTGATGGTGAAACACTCCCTAATGAAGGTGTTCATAGAATTATAAATATACCTAGAAACATTCACTTCCTTATTAACAATCAAATAAGTCTTAATTACCTATTGATTATCATCATCCATAACTATCCTAAACCATCCATTACAATCATTATTAACCCTAAACCCAAAATTTAAGGCTTCATTTGTGACGACTTTCTTACTGCTTCTTAAAGCAGCTTAAAGCAGCTTTTTAGTACAGAAATTTTAATTTCTGTACACGAAAGCTGTTTTAAGAAGCAATAAGAAAACCGCCCCAAACGAAGCATAAATGTCTAATTCTCACCTATTTCTTGGTTAGTAATTTACAATGGGGGTATATTTTCTTATCTATTATTTATTTATTTATTTATTTACCTTTTGGAATATAAAACTTTGACAAATACTTATGAAATGCGCTTCTATTTTTATTTTTATTTTCTATTTATTATTATTATTTTTTGTTGATTTGAGTGTTGATAAAGGGCACTACATACATGACTGGGTAGAAGAGGCAGGAGATGTGTGGAAAAGGAATACTATTATTAGCACCATGGGGAGATTTCTTCTAATTACATAGCATCAGAGATTTGCCAATTGGAAAAACTATAGCACCATTGACAAATATGGGCAGCAACAAGGGAGTATGAAGCAGTTTAAGCCATTTATTTTTAAAATATTGTAATATTTTGGATTATTTAAGATTTTATTTTAGTTTATTTTATTTAATTTTAGGATTATATTTTTTAAATAAAGATAGGATGATAGGATTTATTATTTTAAATAATTTTTAAATAAAGTATATTTTAATCATAATTTCAATAAGAACAAATTGGATCTTTTTAAATATATTTTAAGAAAAATATAATTTATAAATAATTAGTTTTACACTCATTTGAAAGAAATTTAAAATTTTGATATTTATTTTTCTCTTTTTATGAGTATTTGTAACAAAAAAAAAAATCATGTCTACATCAGTGGCCCGGTTAACGCGCGACTTGTTTGGCATAGCAATAGCTAATCGCCCTTTAACGGGAAACTAATTGACTATGCCTATTTTAAAATTTTATTTTTAATATACCTTTTTTAATAATTAAATTATCTCGACTTGAACATCAAATATCTAAGAATTGTACTAATCTTAGCATAAATTCAAGTACATTCATTTTAGTTCTTACGAAAAAATTCCTCAAATTTGAAGGGATAAAATTTTGTTCACATGAATCTTAGAAAAAATTGCAAATGTTTTTAGAGGGCCTTCGATTAACTTAGGCTTCGTTTGTGATGACTTTTTTACTACTTCTTAAAGTAGATTTTTAGTTAGAAAATTAATTTTTTTACTAGAAAGCTGGTTTAAGAAGTAGTAAGAAAGCTATCCCAAACGAGACTTCGTTTGGTATAGTTTTTGGCCATTATTTTTTTATTGCTTTCAAAAAAATTTTGTTTTAAAAAATTACTTTATAAAATAATAAAAAAATTATCTCAAACGAAATCTTAAACTATAAAATTAAAGGAAAACCCAAAATTCACTTTTCAGGCTTTTGTTAGTTCAGAATCGATATGGTTTCTGTGGATGGAATTTGCAGAAAAAATAAAAAAAACACCACTCATCCATATCTCGTAGAATTAGACGGTATATACGTACATATGTCCATAATTGTAATTATTTTAATAAATTTAAGATATAGATTAAAATACATAGAGTTATTTATTCATACTTGATGGTTCTTATTAAAGAGATCGACTGAATTTATTTATTTAATTTTGACGAATGAATACAAAAAAAATTATTATTTTGGCTTCGATTGAGACAGATTTTTCTGCTTTCTAAATCAGCTTTAGTACAATAATTTTTTTGAACTAGAAATTTTTGTGCTAAAAAGCTGCTTTAAAAAATAGCAAGAAAGTTGTCCCGAAGCCTTTGTCATCAACTTTTGACTCTTTTCTCTCTCTAAGCCAATAACCCTCCTCTCTTACCTCCTCAATCTCTAAACCATATTTATGATTTTCCTATGTGCAACCTCCTTTCCATTCCTTTGAGGGCTAAGATGGGAAGGGATTCATATGATCAAGTAGTAGTGATTTGAGATCGATAATTCATGAAAGCTGAGAGATAGTGAATTGGACAACCAAGGGAAAAGTTTCAAAGTTAAACTCACAAATTGCTTGGGAGAAATTTGTTACTACCTTTAAGATTGGTTTGTAACTCTGTCAGCCCAACAACAAATACAAAAAGCATTCCTGAGATTAGAACAAGGAGATAGGATTGTGATGAAATATGAAGCTAGATTTACAATGTTAGTCAGGTATGCTGCTCAACTAGTAAATACTGTATAAAAAAGTGTTACGGATTCTTAAGGGGATTAAAAGATGAGCTGAGGCATTTGTTAGTACCTTTGAGTATTCAAGGGTTTTTTGAATTAGTAGAGAGAGCGAGACTAGCAGAAAATAATTTGGTTATTCCTCAGTTTAGACAGAAGATGAATAGGAAGAGAGCATGTATATACATAACAGGAGGGGAAAGTAGTGAGAATAGAAGCAGATTTGATAATTTTAAGAAATGACCAATGGTATCAATTGTTAGCGTGTCGGGGTATCCCCGATATGGCAAGAAGGATGCAGGATAGTGTTATTTGATCACATGATATTATTTCAAATGTGGTCAGCATAGGCACTGAATGATTGATTGCCCATATAGAGGATAAAGAGAGAGGTCAGAATTCAAAATAGATCTGTCTAAATAGGATGACTTTCTTACTGCTTCTTAAAGTAGCTTTTTAGTAAAAAAAATTAAATTTTTGTACTAGAAAATTGCTTTCAGAAGCAGTAAGAAAGTCATCCCAAACGAGACTTACGAGACTTCGTTTGGCATAGCTTTTGATCATTATTATTTTTGTTTCTTTTAAGAAATTCTTGTATTAAAAAATTATTTTATGAAACAATAAACAACTTGTTCCAAACGAAATCTTTTAACTATAAAGTTATAGGAAAAGCCGAACTTCACTTTTCAGGCTTTTGTTAGTTGATAATAGATATGGTATCTGTGGATGGAATTTGCAGAAAAAATAAAAAAATCTGCTCATACATATCTCATAGAATTAGACGGTATATACGTACATTTGTCCATAGTTGTAATTATTTTAATAAATTTAAGATATAGATTTAAACACATACAGTTATTTATTCATGCTTGATGGACGTTCTTATTAAAGAGAGGGACTAAATTTATTTATTTCTTTTAATTTATTTAATTTTGACGAATAAATACAAAACAAATTATTTTTTGACAGCTAAAATCTTGAGCCAATACAAAGAAAATTCATGAAAGATGAGAGATAGTAGATTGGACAACAAAGGGAAAAGTTTCAAAGTAAGTTAAGCTCACAAATTGCTTGGGAGAAATTTGTTACTACCTTTAAAGATTGGTTTGTAACTCTGTCAGCCCAACAACAAATACATAAAGCATTCTTGAGACTAGAATAAGGAGATAGGATTGTGATGAAATACGAGCTAAATTTATAATGTTAGTCAGGTATGCCTCTCAACTAGTTAATACTGTAGAAAAAAGTGTTACAGATTCTTAAGGGAAATGAAAGATGAGCTAAGGCATCTGCTAGTACCTCTAAGGATTCAAGGTTTTTTTGAATTAGTAGAGAGAGCGAGACTAGTAGAAAATAATTTGGGTATTCGTCAGTTCAGACATAAGATGAATAGGAAGAGAGTAGGTATATACATAATAGGAGGAGAAAGTAGTGAGAAGAGAAGCAGGTTTGCTAATTTTAAGAAATGACCTATGGTATCGGGGTTTCGCCAATGTGGCAAGAAGGATGCATGATACTGTTATTTGATCACATGATATTATTTCAAATGTGGTCAATATAGGCACAGAATGATTGATTGGCCATAGAGAGGATAAAGAGAGAGGTAAGGATTCAAAATAGATCTATCTAAACAGGCATATGGACGAAAAGTTGCAAGATCTAAAATGTTTAGGAAAGGCTTTATGAGTAGGAGAAATAGCATAAATGTGAGTAGGAGTCAGAGGCAGCAACACCATCAGTGATGATAGTACTAAAACAACCAAGGGTGTACAACATGAGTCAATAAGAAGTGAGAGATGCTCCAAAGAGGTCCACTGGTATAGTTCTTTATTTTGAATGATATTATGAAATTTTACTGCTTATGATTGAAATGCATTATATAACATACTATATGATTGGTTGATTGACATGGATATATGTGAGAGTGAATGAGTACATGATTTGATTGATATAATCGATGTGGCCAGTGATCATAAATTTTGTTTTGTATGTTAGTGATCTATAGTGAGAAATATTAAGGTTGATATTTTTCAAAGGTGATTAAATTATAATAGCCTCAAAAATTAAATTTCACTAAAATTCCTATATATTTAAAATTTTGGCTGGGAGCTTTGCGGTGTTGTGATTGCAGAGTCTACGACACCAAGCTCTTGGGTTTATAAGGGTTTGAGTGAGTGCAGTCACACTGGATTTTGGAGAATTATGGCACTAGATCAAAAAATATATTTTTAAAACAAAATATCAAATTTCATTTTATCTAAAACCCTCATTCTAAGCCATTCTTACCCCATTTCATATGCATACCTGGTAAGAGAGGATAGGGAAAGAGGAGATAAGAGGAGGGAGAGAGGAGATAGGAGAGAGAGAAAGGAGGAGGAGAGAGAGAACATTTTCCATCACTCTGGTTATGAAAAATGCTCTAATTGTGATAGGTAACCTTAAACCTGCTTTTATTTTTTATGACTTTAAGTTTATCTATTTTTTCTCTCTTAAATTTGAAAAAAATATAATCTCTCATTTTATTGAACTTTTACCATACAACTTTTGATATATGTTAGATATCATCATTCTAAAATTTTGGACAGGTTCATATTGTAATTTAATTATTAGTTTTACATATATGTCATTTTTTATTAGAAATGAGTAGAGTAATACCAAATATGAAATGATCAGGGATCAGTATACTAAATTTGGACATGAAATATATGATATGCATAAGGTTACAGTTCATCTGGTCTAACTTGTATTTTAATATAATACATGCATACTGAAGAGCACACTATAAATTTACAAGCTATGATAATTATATAAGATGGGTGTATGATATACATGATATGAAATATATATTAATGCAAGAAATACTGGCTCAAAATTACTGACAGTTTAGATTGACTAGAGATATGTTATCCTATACAGGAAGGTAGGCCAATGAGCTTTTCTTGAAGTAAGATTTATAGTATAATCCTAAGTGATATGAAATGAGAGGTATAAACGGATTGATTGATATAATATGATACACCGACAGACAGAAAGTGAAAACTTCTTATATGAAAGCCAACTAACAAGTGACATAATCTAAAGCTAATTTCTATTTACAAGACTAATATGATTGAGACCTATTCATGTTTGATCTGAAAGGCCTACATGGCCTAATATAGGAAAAATATTGCAAGTAGTCAGATGTTCTACCTTGCTTATAAAATGATTTGCATATATGTTAGGATTGCATATTATTAGAATGGCACATGACATGATAATTATATAAATGATATGACATGATATGAACATGATACATGACATTACTGATACAGGTATTTGATAAGACTGATATAAAGATATATGATATATATGATACATTACACTAGATATAAAACATGATATACATGAATTGAAGTAGTATGACATGCATAAAATAGATGTAGAATACTTTCTTGATATGATAGCTATATTGATATACATGAGATGGAATATAGATAAAAATTGGTATAAATTATAAACATGCATAATTCATGAGTTTACTTGCTGTATTATATTTAACTTGGGTATAGAAATGAAAGAATATATTGATCCTTTATATAACAACCGATCACTAATTTATAAGTTATATTGCTTGTATTAATTCCACTGCTCATATGAATTGATATTATTTATATTGACTACACATGTTCTTATTATTAGATGTTTGTACATATCAGGATTAAATGATTACATACATGTTATTGTTATTACCTTGCATTCATTACAGTTAGAGATTTTGGTAACCTATTAAGCTGTTAAGCTCGCTCTACGATTTTACATAGTTTTTAGGAATGGATCAGGATCTAAGGGAGTGATGCTGATCTGATTTTAGAATTTTACGTTTAAATCTGTGCTTTTTATTTTATTATTTTGTAGTCATAAGTATTAAAAGATAGACTAGTGTATTAATTGAACTTCTAGCTATTATAAATGAATTTTGATAAATAATGATTATATATATATATATATATATATATATATATATATATATATATATATATATATATATATATATATATATATATATATATATATATGGTTGCTTCTATTGGGTTTCATTCAGTGAATGAATTTAGTAGCTATGATAGATTAATTAAGAGATAAAAATATACAGTTCTTCCACATCTAGATTATGGGGCATGACACAAACTCCAACCTACAACTTGAACTTAACTAAGGGTTACCTTCTTAAAGAAGCCCATATATTCAATATAAATTTCTTATCCATGTAATTCAAACACCTTAAGATCATGGGATCAATCTTTAAGAGTATCTATTAATTCAAATAACTAGTATAAATAATGATTTTATAAGATTCAAGCAAACTCATACACACATCATATGCACAAGATTCAAACCCAAGACTTCTTTGTTGTTAGTGAAAGCTCCCAACTAAAAAATCAAGGTGAGCTGTGTCAATTCCCATTCTTAAAACTCGTCTTCAAAAAGATTGGAAGTGATTATCAACCTTGGGATTTAAAAATAATGCAATAAGAAATATAATGTGGTGAAATACTAATTTTAATTAAAATATATGGGTGATAAAAAAGACACTCACTATAGCTTAAATAATTACAAAAAATAAAATTTACAAAAATTAAGCTCTTATAAAAAGAATAAAAGTCAATGCAACTCACATCAATACAATTCATCTCAAAACTATAATTCAAACAAAATACCTATGGTAAAATAGATTAATAAAGCGGCTCTTATAAAAAAAAGTTAGAGCAAAAATTAAGTGTGGAAGCAAAAAGCATCTTTTGTTCCGCAACTTGTAAATCTTGGCTTGTAATTTGCTTTTCTACTTAAAATTACTCTTATGGATTATTCATTTGCTTTTTATATGTGCTAGAAAATTCGAAGTGATAGAGAGAGTCTTATGTCATAACTTTACATGAAGATCCAACACAAATAGGTGAAAGAGGAGTTACAAAAAGTAATAAACTTTTTTATGTGGAAAATTGAGAAAAAAAAATTATGCAGCTAAGGGGCGAGGCTTGAGATGGTGTTTTCTTTTAATTGATGTGGAAATATGCTTAGAATTTTTTTGATATAAAATTTATGAAGGCCCACTTATATAATCGAAGTATATGTGCTGAATCAAGTAATAAAGTGAGAGAAGAGTATCAATCCTAAGAGGAAGTATTCTTCTTAATTGCAATCAAGTTATTTCTATTTACTCTAAATGCACAATTTATCCTACTAAATGTAAAATGGATGTTTTTGCATTTTTGTCATGCGATGGAAACTTGCAAGAAAATTTGATACTAATGGAAATAAAATATTTTGGATTAATGAAGGCAAAATAATATAGTTTTCCTAATGAGACTTTATTTTAGATGTGGATCAGAGCATATGCATCCCTAGATCTATGTCGAGCTTCTAGGGGTGAAAAAGGAATGTTTAAGACCTTCCTATAATTATATTATCTCCATAGAACATAAGAAGTTTGACATCCTATGTCTAGATATGCTAACATTCTATTTCAACACTCCTAATTGTTTCAATATTCCTCCATCGAGGCTATATATCACACTAGATATTAACTACAAAAATGGCCATTGTATGTATTAAATGAAGAATGAGAGATATTAAAAATATCTATGAAAAAATTTAAAGCAAAAAAGTCTACATCACAGCTTATTATGTGTTTAAATCATTAACTCAAGACTAGAGATTTAGCTAGACATGGACAATAAGGAAAGTAAAATCATATTTATTTCATTCATTTGTAAATAACACAAGAAAATAAAATAGAAAAATATCACCTGAAAGGATCAATTGATATTCTCCACACTTCTTCTTCCCACAATAGATTTTCTTACATAATAGAGGCTAAGATCTCCCAAAAGAAAATATCTTGTTCTTCCCTTGCCTCCCTTAGACTTCACTCTAAGGGGGAACTATAAAAAGATACTACAAAGTACAAGACTCCACTGAAATGATAGAACTCTCTAAACAAAATAATTGAAACACTATTTAGAACATCCATAACAAAAATAAAAAGCATACACCAAGGTACCTTCTCTTACCAGAGGCGGCGACCTTCTCTTACCGGAGGCGGTGAGTTTAGGCAACCGACACGGGCGAACGGTGCAAGTTTGGCGATGAACGTCTGCGAGGAACCAGTCAATTTCGGGACAGTTCTCAGACTCGAGCGGAGATAACAAAAATTAAAAGGGAAAGAAATGAGAAGAAAGACGGTGGAACGGTCGAAATAGAGCCCTTTCCGTTGAACTTTTTGGCGGATTATCCATCGGTCATATTATCGGCGGATAATATGTCAGTAATTATTCGTCTAGTTTAAGTAAGCCGACGCAATTTACGCTGGTGATTCCGCCGGCAATAACCGGTAGAAATTGCCCTGAAATATTTTAAATACCAACGAATAAACCGACAGAATATGCGCCGGTACGCTAACGACAAATATTTTTCCAGAAATATCGCTGTTAACTCACCGTCGCACATTCCACCGGTTAGGCCGCCGCTTTTTTTGACATATGTTTATCCGCCAAAAAGTCCAAAGGTAATGATAGTTTTTCCTGTAGTGTTATACATGTACAGAAATGGGTTTATGCGCCACGACACTTTATAAGTTAGTGCTGCAGCTATGTAAATTGAACTAGTGCCTTGATGCTGTAATTTCTGCTCTTCTATGACTCTGGGCTAACCTAGCATAGTTACTGGGTGAAGTGATACATCTTTTGGCTGAATAGATGTGGCTCCCTATTTTGGCAGTTGCATCGTCATGATGCTAAACAATTTGAGTGATGCAGTACTTGAAAGTATAATTCAGTGCTACGATGTTCCAATAATTGGTGTTCTGGCATTCAATTTTCGAGACTCCAGTGCTATGGTGCTGATTTCTGGCGCAGCAACCTTATAAAGCACTATGGCACTGACCTGGTCCCCATCGGGGCATTAATCTTTCCCAAATGTAAGAGTAGACGGTGCTGCAATGTTAAAATCTAATGTTGGGCATTGTAGCTATACACGTTGTGGGGCTATTCAAGTGGGCGCTACGTGCTATTCAAAACTTATAATTTCTTGCCTTTTTTTGAACATTTTTACACAAATACAACTCAAACAATATGTTTTTACTGATTTTAAATATAATAAATAGTACATGATTTACACTTAACAGTGGCATATCCCAATTGGAAAGATCCACTATCTTCTTTTCTACAAGACAAGATAGATTACAAAATATATAATACAAGTTTGATATGCTATTAATGATGAGAGGATGATGCTGATCAAGAAATAATGATTAGACGATCGTGGTTAGGCGATAATAATTGGATGATAGTGATCGAAGAATGATTAATGGATTGGGATAGCCATGTGGTGGTGGTTAGACTAAAAAATTTGGGCAATGAAGGTCACCCGACTGTAGTTGAATGATGTCGACAGTTGACATTGATTGTTCACATTTAACATCAAATTGAACTCTAAAATTCCTTAGATCTCAATATTCTCTCCAAACTCAAGTCTAGAATCCCTTCATATATAAAATAATGGTCTATGTATAATATTTTGGGTGCGATATTTTCATAAATCTTGCCAAATTTTTATTACACTCAATAATGTAACCCATATTGAATTCATTAATCATTGATAGTTTATTTTAGCATTTAAGTTCCTTAATGACCTTAGAATCAAGTTGTATTGGGTTCATTATATTTATCTCCTCATGGCACTCAATTTATATGAAAGCATGCAAAATTAAGATGTAACAGCCCTAGTTTTGAATAATATGAATTTCTAGATTTTTTATAAAGCTGCATGGAGCGCTACAGCATTATGCTTTCAGGTGCAACAATGCTAAGAAGCACCAGAGAGTGACACCTCGGTGCTATAGCTCTTTGTTCTATAATAACTCTGGATTTGCATGTAATGTAATGGTGTTGGGTCACGCAAATAAATGAGTATATATATATATATATATATATATATATAATTTATTTATTTACTCTACCAACCCTCCTATCCATCACTTGATTGGCTTACCCAGGAAGGAAATAGAGAAGAAGAAGAAGAAGAAGGGAAGTGTTGACTTAATTTCTATCTGAGGTCATCTAAACATTCAAACCCTAAACTATAATTAATATGCTCAGTGCAATGCTCTTTGTAATATACTAACTCCTTAACTTCAATCATTATTCAAATCTTACCATTTGGAGCTTCATACATCAAATCTATCAACACTAGTTCCTTAACCCAATGACTGACCTATTTGACTTAGTTAAGCTTGCTCAAGCTAACCCAATTAATCAAACCCCTTGATTAAACTATTATAAACCCCAATTCACATCTGAACTTCATCAAATTCACTTAAACTAAGCTCCTAATGGATTGGACATGTTTGGTCAACTTTATCTAAAATTGTTCAAACTTGACTAATTTTGGTTAAATATTTAATTTCGAACAAATCAAATCCATCAAACTCTCAAATCTAAACCACCTCATGCTTTCAATGAGTCAAGACCAAGTTGACTTGGTCAACTAAGTAAAAAATGGTCAAAACATATTCAAATTTAATTTTTAAATTCAAACTCCAAACCCAATGCATCAAGCCTCAAGCATTCAACCCAAATAGACCCTAGAGACTCCCAATAGTCTATCTTAGATGGCTTGACCAAGTTTGACTAGTCAAATTTTTCAAATGCATTAAAAATGACCAAATAGTCAAAATTGGTCAAATCTAAAGTAAACCCATTCATCGAGCCCACGCCAGCTCATTTGGCCAATAAAACCTGCTCTAGAATGTTCCTTAACATGCTCTAACTAGTCCCCAACCCTTGGTTTAGCCTATGTTAACCCAAGTGGTCCCCCCATACACAAAATGCTAAAATTGGCTTTCCATTTTTTATTGTCCTTTCCTAGCCAAAGCTTGCTCCCCTGACCACCTGGGACACATGGCAAATATTTGGAGATTAGCTTTAATCAATCTCAGCCCTTGATTTCATCCCTAGGGTTTGAATTGGTTGCTTGTGTCATTTCACTCATACAAGCAATATTCTCTACCCAAAGTTCCTAGAGCTCCAATTGTTTCTATTTCATTCCTAAAGAAACCCACTTCACTACCCCACTCTTTTTAAGACTTAATAACTTATTGGTGAGGAGATCCAAGGATGATTTATTGCTTCATCCCTCAAGATTTTCAAACTCTTAATTTAGACATCTTTTAGCTTTGGACTCTTCATAGAAGTTCTTCCCAAGGAGCTATGGAAGAGAACAAGCCCAAGATTTAGCTCTAAAACTCATCCTACAAAGGTAAATCTCAGACCTATGATTTTAAGTAACTTTTTTAATAAGCCATATGAAGCCCTCAAGTTTCATATATAAGAGATTCATATATTTAGAAACAACCCCTAAATTTTTTTTTATGTTTGGTTCAATAAATAATCCATAACAAACAAAAGAAAATTCCTTAAGAAATTTATTTTGAGGAAAATGATAAAATCTGGACCGTCCATTTCATGTTAAACGGTCCAAATCTCATTAGACAGATCATCCAATCTAACCCATTCATGTAAAATAAAGATGGATCGTCCGTCTGTTCAGATAACGACCGTCCATTCCAAACTACGTAGATAGGACAACCGTGATTATAGCTAACGTGGTTAAGTGAGCCAACGTAGTGCGACATGCATCTGACCCCTCTAAACTGTGTGGCCAACCCATGTGCGACATGCATCTAACCACCGTAAAATTAAAAAAAAATACATTTAAATTTAAAAATAACCAGAACTTAAAAAATTTATAAAAAAATTATTTCTAATCTAAATTTCATGATCTTAGGCTCTATGAAACTAGTGTGATAAGCTCTACATTTTAAAAGTAAAATTAGATATTTGATAAATGTTTTGAGAGTAATTTGCACTTCAATCCCCACTACTTTTATTTAACTACTCTCCAAATATGTGATATCATGGGCTCAAAATTTGATAGGGTAAACTAGGGAATGTTCCTTATATTCCCTTATTTTCCTTGGGCCTAGTGAAACCCCTGAGTTATGTAATTGATTTTTTAAAGTCATGGGTCATTATTTGACCTAAAAATTTAGAAAATTAATTCTCTCAATGAATGTAGTGAAAGTTCGTTAGGGATGTTAAGCCCTTATGAACTAGTCCCGAGGCTAACCAAGAGGGGCGGTGAATTTGTAGTTTTAAAAATTCATAGGCAAATGACGATTTAGAGAATCTTTTTGAATGTTTTAAATCGTTCACGATTATGCGATGATGTGTAGATGTTCAACGATAATAAAATAATAATCACAATCACACAATCATCAACAGTAAAGTAAGTGCGAAAAATAATCAAAAAGAACACACTAGATTTTATAGTGGTTCGGTCAACTTGACCTACGTCCACTCCCTGAAGCCCCCCCTCCGGGTATTGCACTAACACTAAGTGACTCTTTTTTTGCTCCCACAGCAAGGCGGAGAAGCCTGTACAAAAACTCCTTTCCACCAACCCGGTGATGCAGAGAACCTGAACTCCTTTTGCTTTCTCCTGAAACAGGCAAAGAACCTAGACTCCTTTCGCTTCCCTCTGAAGTAGGTAGAGAACTTGGACTCCTTTCGTTTCCTCTTGAAACAGGCAGAGAACCCGAATCTTCTTGCAGACGATCCTACCACAGAACCACCAACAACATAAGAGATGACGACCAGAGAAGACGACTCAGATCCTTGCTTGGAGCAACCTTTATGAACACCCCACAAACTCCCCCTCACAAGATCCTCTCTCTCTTTCTTGAAAGTTCGATAGGCATGTTAAGCCCTGATGAACTAGTCCCGAGGCTAACCAAGAGGGGGGATGAATTAGATATTTAAAACAAAATAAAAATCTTTTTATAACGTGCAGCAGAAATGAATTAAAATAATGATAAAAAGATCAATCACAGATATCACCCAAACAGATAATCACAATAAAATAAAGTGTGGAAAATAATAAGAAAGAACACACCGGATTTATAGTGGTTCGGTCCAACCTGACCTACGTCCACTCCTCGGAGGCACCCTCCAAGTATTGCACTAAACCAAATAGTGTCTCTCCTTCAGCCCCCACAGCTAGGCGGAGAAGCCCTTACAAAATCACTTCCACCTTCCCCGGTGCGGCGAAGTAGCCGGGTCCTTTGACACCAAAGAGATCTTCTTCTTCCCAAAACCTCCCTCGAGACGACCCTTGAATCCGATGGTACTTAGGTGCAAGCTTGCTGGAGCAACCGTGTGAACCCCCTCACACTCCCTCGAGAATCCCCCTTCCCAGGCTCTTCTCCCTCTCAAACTCCACCATTTCCTCTCTCCCTTTCAAGCTCTCTCTTCAAGTTTTCTTCAAAAGAGCGAAGCCTCAATGGCTTCCAAAGACCCCTATCAAGTGCCTTGAGAAAGCTTAAATAAAGAGCTCCAAAAACCCTTCCAAATTAGTTCTGGCGGCAAAGATCGTCCAGGACGATGTGCTCCAAAAGACAGCTTCAGAAAACCCTAAAAACTCAATTCTACCGCCAAAGATCGTCCAGGACGATGTGGTCCAAAAGACGGCTTCAGAAAACCCTAAAAACTCAATTCTGCCCCCAAACATCCTCCCGGATGATCGCAGGATCGTCCTGGACGATGTGCAGAATTTGACCTGATAGTCCCGTACGATCCTGGGATAAACCAGGACGATCAGTACAAATTTTTCACAAATCGTCCAGTACGATATACATATCGTCTAGGACGATTAGAGCAAATTTTGACTCTTAAATCCTTGCCTAAATTATCATGGCGGCTAGGGTTTTGAGATCATATTGGATCGTCCAGGATGATATAAATATCGTCCAGTACGATTTGTTCAATAGTTGAACTTCTGGTTTTGATAGGATCTCACTCCCCCTGAGTATGTGTACATATAGTCACAAATAAGCATACACCCTTACAGAACTTGACTCAAGAAATCAAAAAGTACACCAATGAGAAATACAACAAAGTTTATTCTACTCATTCTTGAGTCTTGAATCTTTCTTGGATTGATGCATGCTGTTCCTGAAATGTTAGTACACACAAACAAATATATATTTCAAATACTAGGAGATGAACCATAATATTTGTTATCATCAAAATAAGAACTCGTGAGCCCGAGTTGCAACAATCTCCCCTTTTTGATGATGACAAATATTTCTGGTTGGATTTGCAAATAATAGTATTTTCTCTTAATCTCCCCCTCACTAAGAAAAGACTTTTAAAAATAGGGAGAAACACATTTTTTGAATTTTTTTATTATTATTAAAAAAACTACACAATAAATGTCACAAATAAAATAGTACAATTACAATACAAATAAACTTCACAAATACAACAAATATAACAGTACGTTCACCCCCTTTGACATTATCAAAAAGAAGAGGAGCAAAAAAAGATAAAAGTAAAACAAAAATAGACTAAAAGATCGAAAATGATCTCTGATCTTGTGAATTTTTATAAAATCAAGAATTTTCTTGTAATGAGAAAGCTACCCCTTGATTTTATTCAAAAAGCTAAGTAAGGCATGAATTGACTACTCATAACCCAGAAAGATTAGAAATTCAGAAATTGTTAAACTAAGCTCAGGTTTTAAAAAGGCAAAAAAACTTTTTAAGCCAATATCTAAATTAAGGAATAAATTAGATAAGGAAACAAAAATCTTTCAAAACTTCTTTCATGAAATACATCTAATAGAAGATTGATGCAAAGTAATGAATCAAAAAATCTTGATTTTTAAACTCAAGTAACGAATCTATCAAAAAGTTATAAGAGTTTTCTAAACTTTAGAGATTTATAAGAATGGAAGCAGCTTTTATGGGCTAATTTTGTGCCTCTTTTTTAATTTGTTTGGCGCTTTGCACATCTTTTAATTTTTGATACACTTTGTGTATTTAATTTGGTAATTTTGCATCTTTTCAATTTTGGGCTCATTTTGTGCCTGTTTTCAATTTGTTTGGCGCACTACGCATCTTTTGATTGCCTCCTTTCCAAATCTTTAAAATCAGCAAACCTTATTCTTATGATAAAGACGAACAACCTGAATAAGATAATCTTGATGTTGGTTCAATAATTTGCAAAAGATTCCTATGAGATAGACAAAATATTGAGAGATGAAAAAAGTTTTAATTTTAAAAACCAATTTATAATCTGAAACAGATTTTAACTCAAAAGTAAGATAGCCTTATTCAAAGAAATGAGATAGAGAGACAAAATCATGATTTTTCTTCCTTTACTTGATTTTAGAGAAATAAACCACAACTAACAAAGTATTTAGAAAATACAAGAGGTAAATTTTCTATTTTTAAAAAATAAGATCTTAAAAAAATGATTTAAAACAAGAGGTGTTATGTGTGTGCTTGATCAGAGGAACAATAAAAAACATCAAAAAATTTTAAAAGAAAAAATAAAAATACTAAAACATAGAAAACACAATGAATAAACAATAGTAACAGAAAAATAAAACAAAAAACATAAACACACAAAAAGAACATTAATTTACATCAGCTTGCTCCTGATCAGATGATTCAGAAGCTAGATCTGCCCAGGATATTTTTCGTTTTGCATTTTCAGCCCTTATTATAATTTGCTTAGCTTTACCCTTTTCCTTTTCAGGAAGGGTTCTTAAGTTCGGGCACTGATTTTCTAAATGTTCAGGCTTCCTATATCCAAAACAGATAACATCAGAAGAGAACTTTACATTCTTACCATTTTTACCTTTGTTCCACTTTTGATGTTGATGTTTGTACTTTAGTAGATTTTTCAATTTGTTTGTTGCTGATGCTAACTCTTCACTTTCATCACTTTCTGAGTTACTTTTTTCAATGTCTTCAGTTTTCAGCACTATCGTTTCACCTGCATCCAAAAGCTTTTGACTCAAACTTTGCTCGTAGGTAATGAGTGAGCCAATCAAATTATCAATAGAATATTCGTTCAAATTTTTTGATTCAGAAATTGTAATGACTTTGGCATCAAATTTAGCAAGTAGAGAACGTAGGATTTTATTAACTTTTTCAAAATTTAAAAGTTCTTTTCCTAAAGCATGTAATGATGTCATAATTTGAGAAAACCTAGTAAACATGTCCAAGATCGTTTCATGAGGTTTCAGGCTAAAAAGTTCATAATCATGCATTAAAATATTTAGCCTAGATTGCTTGATTTCATAAGTACATTCATATGTAGTGCATAATTTATCCCAAATTTTTTTTCCAGAAGTGCATGCGGATATTAACATATAATCATCAGAATTCAAAAGTACAGAAAAAACAATTCAAACATTTAGCATTCAATTGAGCATTGATGTGATCTGATCTACTCCATTCAGAAAAAAGAATATCAACTTTAATTTCATTTATAATACGTGACGGTACAGAATAACCAACTTGAATCATATGCCACATGCGATAATCAATAGATTGGAAGAAAGTAGACATGCAAATTTTTCAAAAATCAAAAATAGTATTTTCAAAAAGTGGTGGCTGGGTGATTGAATAACCTTCCGCAATATTACGATTACAAAAATTAGCCATGGATCAAATTCAAAAGTTTTTAAAAACTTGATTTTATGAATCCCGCTCTGATACCACTTGAAAGTTTGATAGGGATGTTAAGCCCTGATAAACTAGTCCCGAGGCTAACCAAGAGGGGGGGTGAATTGGATATTTGAAACAAAATAAAAATCTTTTTATAACGTACAGTGAAAATGAATTAAAACAACGATAAAAAGATCAATCACAGATATCACCCAAGCAGATAATCGCAATAAAATAAAGTGCAGAAAATAATAAGAAAGAACACACCGGATTTATAGTGGTTCGGTCCAACCTGACCTACGTCCACTCCTCGGAGGCACCCTCCAAGTATTGCACTAAACCAAATAGTGTCTCTCCTTCAGCCCCCACAGCTAGGCGGAGAATCCCTTACAAAATCACTTCCACCTTCCCCGGTGCGGCAGAGTAGCCGGGTCCTTTGACACCAAAGAGATCTTCTTCTTCCCAAAACCTCCCTCGAGATGACCCTTGAATCCGATGGTACTTAGGTGCAAGCTTGCCGGAGCAACCGTGTGAACCCCCTCACACTCCCTCGAGAATCCCCCTTCCCAAGCTCTTCTCCCTCTTAAACTCCACCCTTTCCTCTCTCTCTTTCAAGCTCTCTCTTCAAGTTTTCTTCAAAAGAACGAAGCCTCAATGACTGCCAAAGACACCTATCAAGTGCCTTGAGAAAGCTTAAATAAAGAACTCCAAAAACCCTTCCAAATTAGTTCTGGCGGTAAAGATCGTCCAGGACAATCGACGGATCGTCCAGGACGATGTGCTCCAAAAGACGGCTTCAAAAAACCCTAAAAACTTAATTCTGCCGCCAAAGATCATCCAGGACGATCGCAGGATCGTCCAGGATGATGTGGTCTAAAAGACGGCTTCAGAAAACCCTAAAAACTCAATTCTGCCGCCAAATATCGTCCCGGACGATCGCAGGATCATCCTGGACAATGTGCAGAATTTGACCTGATAGTCCCGTACGATCCTGGGATAGTCCAGGACGATCAGTACAAATTTTGCACAAATCGTCCACTACGATATACATATCGTCCAGGACGATTAGAGCAAATTTTGACTCTTAAATCCTTGCCTAAATTATCATGGCGGCTAGGGTTTTGAGATCATATTGGATCATCCAGGACGATATAAATATCGTTCAGGATGATATAAATATCGTCCAGTACGATATAAATATGGACCAGTACGATTTGTTCAAAAGTTGAACTTCTGGTTTTGACAGGATCTTACTCCCCCTGAGTATGTGTACACATAGTCACAAATAAGCATACACCCTTACAGGACTTGACTCAAGAAATCAAAAAGTACATCAATGAGAAATACAACAAAGCCTATTCTACTCATTCTTGAGTCTTGAATCTTTCTTGGATTGATGCATGTTATTCCTGAAATGTTAGTACACACAAATAAATATATATTTCAAATACTAGGAGATGAACCATAATATTTGTTATCATCAAAATAAGAACTCGTGAGCCCGAGTTGCAACATCTCTCTCAAGGTTTTCTCTGGTAAGGAAAGTGGCAAAAGATTTTTCATGTTGGAAGAAAAAGATCTTAAAAAGTAGGGCTAAAAAATTATCCTAAATTTCAACTGGTCGTCAAATATCATCCAGGACGATCGACGGATCGTCATGTACAATCAGTGTAAAATCTCATATCAGTCTAGACGATCTGATTTCTCTAGACGATTAGTAGACAAAATTTGTTTAGATCGTCTCGTACGATTCTGTGATTGTCTGGGATGATTAGTGTAAATCAAGAATTTCGTCCAAAAGATAGTTCGAATCATCCAGGGAAACTTATGCTGGACAATCTTAAAAAGACTAGATCATCCAGGATGATATTTATATCGTCCTGTATGATTAGTTCAAAACACCCAAAATCGTCCTAAACATAGTTTGGATCGGCCTGCACAAAACATTTTGTATGATTGAAAATGACTTGATCGTCCATGATGATATCTATATCATCCTGTACGATTAGTTCAAATTCAGGCATATCGTCCAGAAGATAGTTTGGTTCGTCCAGGTGAAATACTCTGGATGGTCAGGATTTTGTATGTATCATCCTGTACGATCTTACGATCGTCCAGGACGATATGATCGTATCAATCAAATATTAATTACTTTTCTTAATCACCAGACTAATTTAGGCATAATTATAACAGATCGGTCAAGACGATAAACATATCGTCCGGGACGATCAGACCAAATCTCTAAAAATAAAAACTTACCTAACTTACTCTAGCGGCTGAGAATTTCTGATTTGAGCTCATCATCTTGTACGATGGGTGTATCGTCCAGGATGATTTGCTTAATCAAACTGACTTAACATGGTCACCTTAATTAGGGTTTCTATTTTCATTGGATCGTCCAGGATGATATGAATAAAAATTAAAAATAGAAGCTCTAATTCACTAAAACTCTCCCCTGAGTGTGTGTGTGCAAGATTACTTAGCTATGGGATCAATTACATTACATTTGACTCAAGAAAGGGAAAAATTACATTTAAACACACGCGGACCAGATCTTGAGTTGGCTTGAATTGCATTTGATCTTTTGTACCTGAAATGTTAGCCAATCAAAAATAGAACACAGAAATGTTTGTTATCATCAAAACTCCAATCCTTAAACTAAATTTACAACATTTAGAATTAGGCCACCAAATTATGGTTAGTTTACATTCATGCAAGTGTTAAATATAATTAATTGTAAGTCCAATTGAACACTAGCGACACCTAAGAAAAATAACTTAGAGTATGGTCTAGACAACTTAGAAAAATTTTAAGAAATTTTCTTGATATTCAATAAGGATGGAACTCAAACTTAGCACACTTAGTAACATGATGAATCATAAATATTAATTTCACCTTAATTTGAGTTTATTGGGACAATTAAGTAACAAACCCTAAAATTAGTCCCTATTTTGAGGTTGCAATTTTCAAAATTC
Organism: Dendrobium chrysotoxum; assembly: GCA_019925795.1. Classification (NCBI taxonomy): domain Eukaryota; kingdom Viridiplantae; phylum Streptophyta; class Magnoliopsida; order Asparagales; family Orchidaceae; genus Dendrobium; species Dendrobium chrysotoxum. Next base: position 28,964,928 of record CM034301.1, on the reverse strand, counting down.
ATAATTAATTAAAGAAAAATCATAAAAATATAAAATAAATTTTAAATAACTCTAAATAAATCATACAATTTAAATTAACCTTCAATTTTAATTAAAATTAAATTAATTTAAATTTAAGCTTTAATTAATAATTAAATAAGTAAATTATTATAAAATAAAATATTAATCCAAAATTTTTAGGGATTGATCCATGGGTAACTCCTAATCAATGGCATCAATCATCTGAACATTTGAGATTAATTTAATTAATCAAAATCCAAATCAAGTTTCTTCTATAGGAGAGGAATTAAATAAATAATTAAAAATTACAAAAATTAATAATAGATAATAAATTAATAAAATAAAGTAAATTAAATTCAAAAAACTTTAAATTAAATTTAAAACATTACAATCAAACCAAATTACTCAAATTACCTCACTTAAATTCAAGTCAACTAAACTACATAACTTAAATTTAAAACTATTACATCTACTCACTTAATATGTACTTAAACTAAATCAAGAAGACCTCTATGCATTTTGTTTGATTCCTTTGGAGGACACAAATGTATTAAATTCATAAGTCTTTAATAAATATTTAATGAATGAAAGCCTTTTATGCATATACTTGTTTCCTTTTAGAGGGCATATATGCATTTGATTCATAAGGCTTAGGATGTGGGGTTGAGTTCTTCAAAGTAATTTGAAGTATTTCAATTAACATATTCTTTATAATAACTATCTCCTAAAATATTAATCAAAATATTAAATTAAACTTTAAGGACTCTATGCAATCATTCTATCATATATGAGAGAATGAATTTATTACACTAATGAGCCTTAGGACTTCTAGGTTAGTGATTCTTCACTTTGAAGTTATTAGCTTACAAGATTGTTTAAAATTAAATAATCAAATACAAACATTTTAAAAACTTAAATAATAAAATATTAAATCATTAAAAATTGAACTCAAATTAAAAACACACTTTGGTCTCTAATAAACAAACAGCTTCAAATCAAAATAACTCGAATAATAAAAACCCTAATGACATATCAAAGCCACACAACCTTCATGCAATGTAGATAGTTTTCTAGGACAGCTGATGTTAGCTTAGGCTAGGCCGATTGTTATTTTGGTGTTCTTATAGATGCCTTTCTTAAAAGGTATCTTATGTATGTTTACTTTTAGTATTGTATATAATCATACATGTTTATGCACTTTTACTTGCACATTGTACTATGTTTAATAATTACATGTAGGATTACATTGCACTTTATTTTCTGCTTATAATATAGAGTCCTTAGAGTGTACTTAGGCTTTCAATGTACATGTAAAAGTCAAATGTCAAATGAAAGTGCTTAGAATATAACTACATCGAGTTGTACAAAGAGTTGTAAATGGTTAAAGGTGTTCGCTTATACACATAGGACTCTAAAAGAAAGTGTTTTCTCTTCCTCTAAGAAGCATTATCTTTTGGAATCCTATAAGATATATGGAACTAGAAGACAATAACTAAATATATTTAAACCAATATTCGTAGGAGTAGAAATCCAAACTTGGCCAGCTTACTTTCAATAGACCTTAAGTTGTATTTATATTTCAAATAAGTGAGTAAAAGTTTTATTTATACACTACACTTTCATATATTATTTCATATTACATGCATTGCATTTATATGGGTGATATATTTGCATTAGAGGGTAGGCTTTTCATAGATTTCTTTCGGTGTGCAAATTTCGAATATTGTTGGAATATATGTGCTAGTTCTATGATGATACGGTAGTAGTATCGCATACACAGGGGTGGATCCAACTTCTTTTTTCAGGGTGGGCAAAATTTTAGTTAATTAAAATACTAAACAACAATAATAACAAATAATAAATAATATTAATATTAATAACAAATAGTAAAAATAATAAAATATTTTTTTAATTTAACCAATATAATGTTATCAAATTTATAAGAAGAAATTTTTATCATTTATCTTCCAATATAATATTGTTCTTAGTAATATAAATTGGAGTATAATCATGTAAGTTGAACCTAGACTCTAACTTAGAAAAAAATAATAATAAATTAGCTAAACGTTATCTAACTTGAGAAAAAAAGGGACAATTAAACCATAAAGTATGCATAACAACTTGCATATGAAAGTTTCAAAGAGCCCACCACATATATCCATGGAAGAAAAGAATAGGAAAAAATCCAAAAAAGAAAAAATAAAGGCCATCACTTCCTAAAGTTGCTTACCTGCTATATAGCCATCCCTAGGACTCTTACATCCATGCATTGTCAAATCCAAGGCAATACAAACCCAACTTATAAACCATAAGTCACTTCTTTATCCATTGGATAAAGCTCCTCCTACTTTATACAAACTAGAAAGTAAGCACCTTACATTTTTTTGTAAGAGAAAGATATCATTCAATGAGTATCTTCAACCATTTGGGCAAAATATTTTTTTAGAGGGGTCAAAATTCCAAATTTGTCCTTTATATAGGCTTTTTTTCTTAGGGTGAGCATTTCCCACCCTGGGATCTATGAAGAACTACCCATGTGTACATGAACACCTTTACCCAATCATGCATACATATATGCATTTTATTTTCTAAAATGACACTAAATCAAAGAACATAAGCTAACAGCAAGGTTTGAGGGGATTAAGAGTCGGGACTATCATAGTTTTCCTTATGGTTTAGAGCCAATTAAGCTGCTGAATTTTTCTAGAAATTTGGATTTAAAAAATTTTAGAAATTTAGTGTTAACTAAAAATAAAACTTAAAGTTAAGTAGTCTTTGCATCAAAATTGTATTAGTTAGGTTCATCTACCCTACTCATCTTGGAAAATCTAATTATAAATCTAAGCCAATTCTTAATTCTAGTATTAAAACTACCTTTCTTTTCGACATGCATTAGACCTAGAAATCATAGTTTTAAAATTATGTGATTAGGTGGTTAGCTGACAACACACTCCAAGCGAGGATGTATTTACACCCCTCAAACTTCATTCTGAGAGGAGTATTGGACCTTTAAGTAAGTTTTATAAACTCTAAATTCTTTTCAAAATAATTGATTAAAATAAATCTTCAGACTAAATCTGTTAAATTTTAAATCTAAAGGAAGTCTAATCTTCACTTTAATTAAAAGATTTTTCTTTAGAGATGTAATCAACTATAGAGGCATGCCTCTATAGGAGCCCAAGAACCCAAATTAAAATAAACCCTATTTTATTTCATTAATGCAAGAAAAAAATCTTTTGAACATAAAACATATCCTAGGTTAATTTCATTTTTAAAATGATAGGTGAATATGAACTTTATCCTTTCAGATGAATTGAATATTCCCTATACTGACTTTGATTATGAGAATGAATTTATTTCTCTTTTCAAATTGATAGTGAAATATTAGTCTATCTTTCAAGATGGTATAATATTTAGTTATTTGGATTTGACTAAAGAAATATAAAGTGAATAAGTGACATATTTATTTTTCCACGGGAAGGAGAGAGGAAAGAGAAATTGGGGTTTTGGCTGCTGATTTGTTTCACCACATTTATAAAATTTCATCACATTGTAGTAGGTGACTTATATCCTATTTTTATTTTCAAAAATTTTGATTTTCACCATTTAATTTCACCAAAATTAATTTTATTATATTTTTTTCCTGATTTAGTAAACTTCAACTACATAACTTTTGATATAATCTAGTACTGATTATTCTGATTATTTTGATTGGTTAGTTTTGTATTTTTATGATTAAAATAAAAATATTGCATTCTCTATGATTTAAATAGGAATAGTAATTTTTCTATTTTAATATAATTATATTGGTAATACAAATATTATGAATAAATATAGGCATATGAATGAGTAATAGCTAGTCTTTAATACTTTTATAATATTATTTGTGTGTGAATGATCAAAGGTTGGTTAATTACTGGAATTAGCTGGAGATTATTTATACTTATATAGGATGGTAGGCTAATGGGCTTTCCTTTAAATATTATAGTTTATAGTGATATCATCTACTGATTCACATGAATCACTAATTAAGAGTTATAAGAAGTTAATTCTTATACTGATTGGCAAGAGTGATGACTATATTTACTGATCCAATGGTTACTTACTTAATTATTGATTACGAGAAAAATATCACATAAGTCAGGACTCCTTACTTGTTTAAGATATATATAATACTTATTTAATGTACATATAAGATATTGATTTATTATCATTATACATAATTTATTGTTATTGCACTGATTTATTATTATGATACTATACTTATTATCCCTGTGCATGTGATTCCTATCATTAAACATGTGATATGAGATGATAATACTAATAATGGTATATAAATGACCATCATGTGTACACTCCTATATGAGTATAGGATAGGATTTTGACAGTTTTCCTAAGTACTTTCTCTTTACTATTTTATATGATTTCTTTAATATTTGGATAATACTGTTATGACGTATGATTTAAGAAAGATTATTTACTATTTCACTGCTTCAACATCCATATTATATTATTATATCAGGTTTACTATTTCAGCATGTGTTTTACTATTTTGCATAGATTCATGATCATATTAACTACTACTATTATGAATCGAATGATTTCATGTATATTATTTCTTTTCTGTGCTTTAAGTTTGGCAATAGGATTTTGATGACCTGCTTGATCTAGGTTTCACTATCATTTTATTTGGATGTATTTAGTTATTCTTTTATAATCATGAGTGAGCAGGCATTTTATTGTAATTGTATTTGTATGACTCATGACTATTGTATATAATTTTTGAGAAAATGAATGCAAATGCATATTAATATTTGATATATAATCTTATTTCTATTAGTATTTTATTATTAAAAGAAATTAGATAACTCTGGTTGTTATTACTAAAAAATAACAGGTACAATTCTTTTTAATTTAAGTCTTGGGGTATTATAAAAGTGGTATCAGAGCATATTTTTAGAAGAATTGAATTATTATCAAAGTTGTAGGAATTGATTATGAATTGGGTTAAATTAGATAGATTAAGGTGTATTATTTTGCATACATAATTAATTGCATGTATGAATTTTTCAGACAGATGAACAACTAAAATTGATCTAGCGGAGCAAAGTATACTGAATGAATAACATAATATAACTTAAGTACTATCAAAAAGTGTGATGCAGCTGACCAAATTTATAGCACAGGTATTAGGGCATACATAAAGCAAGCTAGCTGGAAGCAGGGGAAAGAGGGGGACAAGCATTTACAGATATTCCATAAACTGAATCCTCTACTATTCAAAGGAGCTATAAAACCCTATGATGTAAAAGATTAGCTACTGAGGATAGAGAAGATCTTTGATAATATGTAGCTCCCAGAGAACCAGTGGGTATCATTAGCCATTTTTTTTATTTGAAAGTGAAGTAAAGTGATAATGGGTAGGATAATAGCAAGAGAAATTCTAGAGGAAAACTAGTGTAGAGATTATTTGGGAAGAGTTTACTGCAATATTCAGAATGTGGTTTGTACCTCCCTCAGCCTGATGAAAAATATAGGAAGCCTTCATAAGACTAGAATAGGGATGCAAGATAGTGATGTAGTATGAAGCTAAGTTCACTACAATAGCTAGGTATACTTCTCATTTGATCCCCACTTTTGAAGAAAAATATTATAGATTTCTACTAGGAATAAATAGGGAGTTCAGGCATCCATTAGTTTCTCTGCATGTTCAAGAGTTTTCTGAGTTGGTGGAAATGGCTATATATATTGATAGAGATTGATTTAATAGGACCCGCATCTAGGTATGATCAAGTGAGTGGGAGAAGGATTATAGATGACATGAGTGAGGATAGGGATAGTGTTAGTAAGAAGAGGAGCAAATCTGGTGATTTGAGGAGGGGATTAATGGCACCTACCAACAGCTATAGTGATTGTATTCATTATGGAAGGAGACATTCAGGTCAATCTACCTTCTGATGAAATGATATTCTTAATGTGAACAGTAAGGACACAAGGTAGCAGATTACCCACAAAGAGGATCGGGAGGAATACTAACTCTAGAACATGCTAGTTTAGATAGTCTAAAGAACTGAGGAATGTAGGATCAAGAGCATATAGTGAAAAATCAATGAATAGAGATGTCAATGGTAGTCAGAGGGAGTTTGTTGCACCAAGACTGATAACATCTATTCTATAAATGTAATGAGTGTACAACTTACAGTATCAAGAAGACTAATAATTACTTAACTTTAGTTGGTAAGAATTTTATTTTGAATGACTGGTTGACATAGCATTCTATTGCATATGATTGAATGAACTGTATGATTGTATGATATAATCAATTTTTGGTTTGATTCAGATTCTCCGACAAGATTTGATTTGATTTAAATTTCTTCATATAGATTTATTTTGTACTAATTTTGTTGCATTAATCTTTAATGGGAATGTTTATGCTGATATTTTTCTAAGGAGAGTAGGTTGTAACAACCATAATTTTGAATTATATGAATTTCTAAATTTTTCAGAAAGCTGCATGGAGGGCTACAATATTACTTTTGGGCATAATAGCACTGAGAAGCATTAAAGAATGCTACCTTGGTGTCATGGATCTCTATTTTATAGTGACTCTGAAATCACATGTAGTGCAATGGCATTGGGTCTCTTGGACGTTGCAATGCCACGCACTAAAATGAGTTTTTAAAAAGATTGTTATGAAGGGATGTCACACCAAACCTTATCTTGTGATTGAAGACATTGAAAGATATACATCAATAACTTTGGATCTATCTGAGGTTGTCTTTTATAATGTTATCCAATAAAGTTAGCTTATATTGAAAAATGTTGAATTGAATCTCCATGGATGATACCACTGGTATAACAAATCAAATGTAAAAAACTAGTCTATTTTTAGACTGTTATGCCCTTTCATTACCATGAATATAATCCTAACTAGGGAGTATAAGTCCAATTATGAGCTATATGTAGAATTTGAATATCACTTAAGTTTCATTTAAACTTTCATATATTTATAGGAAGCTTTTGTAAATTAGGGTTACTTTGAGTGATTGATAATACTTCCAAAAAATTTTAGCACTCAAAGTTCAATATAGCAACTTCTTGTGTGAACCGTTCATCTTGAATATTCCTAGCTTGATTATGAAAACCTCCACATAAGATCAATCCCAAGAGATTAGAGTTTATTGTATTGGGGTACCATCTTACCAGCTTAAAAAATCTCTAATAAAGATATGTCAGGGCTTCACCTTCTAATGAAATTGGTAAGCTATTCGTTGGGGATATAAAGCACTCCAAATCACGATTACATCATGTATTTCTATAAGATATCAAGATAATAATGAGGCTTATCCTCTTTGTTGGCATTTTCAAAACTTTAGACTCTAGTGCTTGGGACATTGATATTAATAAGAATAATAGCCTCTACACAAAAGTATAAATTATAAGGTGTTTCCCCTATTAGAGTGCTTGAAGTAGTTCGACAAACCCAGAGTACATTGAAAATGTCTTTGACCCATTTCCCCTAACATTTTCAAGATGTGCTTTAAATCTTGAAAGAATGATTCAATTTGTGACATCAGTCTATCTATTTATCCAAGGGTGTATAATAATTGTGTGTACCAGTTGAATATATGAATGTTTATAAATAGAGGTAAACATACTTTTTATGAATTTGGTCCCATTATTAATGATGATTTTTATTGGAAATCCAAAAAGGCAAATGATATTCTTCTTACCAAATTTGTCATTTACATTAATAATTTTTGCAAGTAGATCAGCTATTATTCACTTAGTGAAGTAGTCAACAGTTAGAATGATGAACTTTGATGTCTAATAGGTATATAAAAAAGTCCCATGATGTTGATCCCCTATTGAGTGAAGGGATAGAAGCTTTAAAGAGAGGAAATTTTAATTAATGTAATATGAGTAGTGTTATCACACATTTAAAATTATTATATTTTTAAGTAAAATCTAATTAATTTTATTTTAGTATAGACCAGTGGAATCCTTATCTTAAGAATTTTTTGAGAGAGTACTTTGTCCCCTAAGTGTTTCCCAAACATCCCTAAATTGACTTTTCAAAGCACGTACTCAACCTTTGATGATGGAAGACACCTAAGATACAACACCATAAATGCTATTTTATATAATTATCTCCCATTAATTATGAATACTAGAAAAGCTTATATCTTTAATACACCTTCTTTTTTATGAATCTTCTATTGATGATGTTGTCGGCTTGGAAAAGGTGTGTAAATAATCTAATGTATATTGAAATGAAAAAGAATTGACTTCACTAAGTCAAGGTATTGTGCTAATTGTGGATTATGAATGTTAAAGTTTCTCTATACTTGAGAATCCATGAGTTATGAATCAGTGTGAATCATCAGATTATGAACTCCATAATCACTAGTGAGTCTCAACCTTATCACAAGGGCTTCATACTTGATGACATTATTAGTTATAGAGAACTTTAAGTGAATTCTATATTTTAATGTGTCATGTTGGGGAGATATAAGCATGATCATTTCCCCAACACCAAAACCTTCAGATGTTTTCACCAACATACAATGTATAATGTGGTTAAATATGAAATAAATGGTTTGATTATATTATATTAAGAATGGTGCATTGGACTACAAAATCAATAAGAACATGGAACTTGATATATGGACTAAGAAAAATGATAATCAAATTCTCCTAACTCCATAAACCAATGTTTAATTTATAAAGTCAGTAAGAACATGAAACTTGATATATGAACTAAGAAAAATGATAATCAAATGTCAGTAAGAACATGGAACTTGGTTAGGAGTTTGATTCCCCTCCAACTCAAAATCATTAAATTTAATAAAAGGATTGGCTTGAGTTTTTTTTTATATTGACTCTTCATGGGTTGTGAGCAGAATTTGGAAGGATAATAACCAACAACAATCTCCATTTATCAAACCATCTGATAGTTTCTATACTTTCTTTATTTTTGTTGATTCTACCCCACAGTAAGATTAATTCTATTATGAGCTATTGATTTTGAATAAACTAATGAAGATATCCCTATTTTATCAACTTTTTAATCTTTGATTTTAATTTTTTACAGGCTTCTAGGGCATGTTCATGGCTCTAGTGAAAATGGAAATATTATTATTGATTTCACATACTTAGTCTGAATGAATTGGGCCATCTAACATGTTATTCATCTCAGATGATCAATAAGATATTATCATAAGGATTAATAGTAGGTAATTTGAATCCTATTATAATGGGATGTAGGAGGGTTGCATCATTTAAGGGTGAAGACTCCTAAAAAGTATGTTATGGAGTAAGTTGGCACATGCCACTCATGGGAAAATTTTGAATAAGACATCATAACTCATCTTATATAATGTCAATAGGAGTGTCCATGAAGTGAGGCCTAGTCAAATCCACTAAAGTTGTTGAAGGATTGCATGTTGGTCAAGCAATTTGAGAAGGTTGAGTTAAACTACTAGTGTTGAAGAGTTATGGCTTAGGTTGTGATGTACAAGAAACTTTAGTATAATGGTGAAGGGGTCTTATGCGAGCATATTCAAACTATCTAGCCCCATTTTCTTATTGATTTTATGGATAATGATCTCCATTGTCCTGTGATACTACTCTTTTTTGACCATTCTCCTCCAAAAGTTAAAGGATTTGAGCATGTTGGTAAGATAACTATCTGATTCTTCAAAATGGGTCTCAGCATCCTACTATTGCATAATTATAACATCGATAGTTTCCAAACTGATTCATGGCTTGATGAGTGTTGAAATGAGAAAATATATTGCTATTAATATTACTCATACTAGCCATTAAATTGATGTTGCTAAGATATCAAGATGATATTTTCCATAAATTGTATTAAACTATTGTGTGGTAGAAAATTTGTTTCGATAAAGAGAGAGAGCCTTGTCTCTTAACTTTGTATGAAGATCCAGCATATACACAAATGAATGAGAATTTCTAAGTGATACTAAAATTTTTTATGTAAAAAGACCCAAGTAAGAAAAAATATTATAGGATCTAACCCAAATAAAATGATTCATTATAGAAGTACAATTGTACAGAATTGCTCTTTCTCTCAACTAGAGAAGATAGGATTGCAATGTATGTGATACAAGCTTGATTTCCCACTGAAAATGATAGGACGATATTAGCCGAGAAATGAAAATTGGTTGACAGTGGTCAAATGATGATGGATCAGAATGGTTGAGTGGTGGTTGTTAGATGATGATGATAATTGAATAATGACAGTCGGATAACTACAATGGTTAGTGAAATCATCAGTGTCAAACATTAAGTACAACTCTAGAGTTCTTTAGATCTCCAAGCTCTCTAAAAACTTAAGTCCGAATCCCCTTCATGTGGAGAATAAATGTTTACTTATAGTATTTTTAGAGTTGCATTTTGATAAATCTAGCCTAAATTTCATAACCTTCCTTTAAATGGATCATATTGATGCTTTGATTATATATAACATTTTTAGCAATGCAATGTATTATTGATCTCGGAATCAAGTGATCTTAGGCTCATTGGATTCATCTCATTATGACACTCAATTTGATTATAAGCATAGAATATCTAGATATTTCTCGGCTCTTCAATTATTGTATCAATATTTTTCAGGTATATTTCAAGTGCTTGATTTGTGCTCATTTAGACTAAAACTGAATCATCTTTTATGTCGTCGGGGTCATCTTATCGAGCATGTAATTCAAGGACAAATTTCTTAGAACCCAAGCTCAGATGATCCTGAATTAATTTTTTTAGAATTTCTGATATATTTAATATATTATGATTGATTGATTCATCTTGATCAAGTTAATTTTCTAGAGTAAAGTCACCCGTAAAAATTTTAGAAAAAAAAAATTTATTTTGAAATAAAATAAAAATTAAAGAATTTGCAAATTTTAAACTAATATTATTTTCTACAATACAAAAAATAATAAATATGACAAATTTGTTATTTTCAAAAATGATTTCTAACATAAATCCTACGGTCAGTGGTTGATCTCATGTGATAATGTCGGCATGAATATTGGAGCGGATGTGCAGCCGTTCCCGTGTCCAAAGTCCAAATTACCCTTCCCTGCTTATAAATCTGAGTATGACCTGAGCTTAATAATGTTCCCTCCCAAACGATAACAGCCCAATCAGAATGCAGAACACAGCCCTATTAAGAAGCCATTTATAACGAGAAGAAACACAGCCACGCTACTTCTGCAAATTTGGGCTAAATGCAAGGGCAATTTGCAAAGGAGATAATTTGGGCCAGATTATTCATTTTTAAGAATAATAACTTAAAAATTATAAAATATATGACTTAAATTTATGACTTAAAGATATAATTATTTATTTTAATTAATAAACTAATGGTCTATTTGAGAAAACTTTTTTATTATTTTATTTTTGAGATAACAATCATAATTTCATCTGGTTATTATTTTTTTGTTATTTTCTTACCACTTTTTAGAAATTTTTATAGTAAACATTATTTTTTTACAACTAGAATAACTAAGGCCTCTTTTAGGACGCCTTTCTTACTGCTTCTTAAAAAAAAAAATTTAGTACAAAAATTTTAATTTTCTAATAAAAAAAATTGTTTTAAAAAAACAGTAAGAAAGCTGTTCCAAACGAAGCCTAAGAGTTTATCTGGGACAGTTACAATTTTTTATAAATATAATTGAAAAATTATTATGGGTAAAGTAGCTCTTTTGAAAGCTAATATATAAAGTAAATTTCTGGCACAAAAATTTTTTGAAAGCAAATAAAAAATTATAGTCAAATAAAAATTATGATGCCGATCTAAAAAGTAAAACGATAAGAAATTTGTCTCAAATAAAACTTAAATTATTTTTTCTATAATAATTTTGTAATTAATTTTATAAAATATTAGAACCATTTCAAACAGGCATATTTTCTAATTAAAATAAAATTTTAAAAATAAAATTTCTAAACAGGACCTTGTCCCCGAATTAACTAGCAACAAGAAGTCTACTGTGGCACTCTGAATTTTTCTGTTTGCCGTATATTTTCTGCCAATTTTTTGAATCCTTCTTAAAGCATTTTGACCAAATATATGACTTTTTCTTATTTTTTCTATTTTTTTGGAAATAATTAGAACTTAGGGCATCTTCAACCGAAAATCTCATTTTTCACTCCAAAATACAGTAAAACTCTAAAATGTAGTAATTCAACTCCAATCGAACTCCACTTCTTTTTCTTCTTTCGCGTGCTTCTTCATCTCACTGCAAAGGTGGCCATCTTTCTCCTCTTTCACACACTTCTTCAACAAATTCAGTAACACAAAATTGATGTATGTGAACAGTGTGACCTCAATATTGGCGACCCACTGTTCACCTACCGAATTTTGACGTGCAATTTAATATTGAAGCTAATGACGGACGGCATAACACCGCATGCAATTCGGTTGGAAATGATCTTAGAAGCATTTCTCCCTACTGTGACTCACTATAACTTATCAATTAATCCTTCAAAATGTATTAATTAATTTATTTCAAAATAAATAAAATATTAAATTTAATTAATATTTATATATTACATTTATCTCAAAATAATTTTTATAATTAAAAATATTTTAATGAGATTAAATTCAGAATATTCTCCCTTTTTTTAATTTTTTGACGACTACTCTGAAGATATTATTGCGCGTGAATGGTGGGATGAGGATGGGCGGCTCTGCACCCATAGAATCTCTATGCGGTCGGTAGCCCTTGCCGTTAATTAACGATATAAAACTTATTTATTTTAACTGAATTCGGACAAGCAGATCGTGAGCTGAAAGATATTTTGCTTCTTTTCTAAAAATTAGCCAGAAATCATTAATTTAATATAAAAGATATTTGTTTTTTATTTTTGTTACAATTAAATTTATTTATAGGTATGATAATAAAATTTTATTAATAAAAATGAATTAAAATGAGGGGAAGAAAATAGAGCAAATTTTAGAGAGAGAAAACTTCAAATTTATTTGTCGCAAAAGTCAAAGTTTTTAGAGTTAGATCTGATGAGGGTTTTAATAATGATGATTCAAATATTATTGAAATAAATTTTAATTATTTAAAAATGTAATATTTTTATGAAAAAGTGAAAACTTAATTTGAGTTCAAGCTAAATTTGAATAATTTTTAAATTAGTTAATTTAATTTAAATTAATGATTTGCTCTACTGAATTTGATTTTATTACATCCTCAAGAGGAGAAATTATTCCGTGCAGAATTCGGACAAGAAGAATCATCCGGAGTGTGAGTGTACACACTGTGTATAAATAATGTGTAAAAAATTGAATACACACTGATACGTCATCGAAAAATTATCTTGATCGGGCACGAATCTCGAGGAAAAACTCAAGTCGGAAACTTCAAAAATTAATTCGGAGACCATTTAAACTCCGATTTCAGCAAGCTTATAGTCGAACTGAGCGTCTCGGAAATACGAATCCAACAACACCAAATTCGACTCAATCCGAGCTCAAACGAGTCCAAATCAAGTACCCGAAGCGCTGTTGGAAGCATCAAACAGTTATTTGAGTTACCAAACGGTCTCCGATTTTGATGAGCTTATAGTCGAATCGAGCGGCTCGACGAGACGAATCCAACGAGCCCAAGATCATAGAATTCTGATACCATTAAGACCTTCAAATGCTCAATAAACGGTTCATGATCAAGGGATTCAATATCGGCCGTTCATCCGGATCACTCCTTATTTGCCCATGATCCTTCATCTATTTACGGGCTATGCCACTCCAGAAAAACTATAAATAGCCCCTCATTTCTCTTAAGAGGGGACCCAAGCCAAGAAGAGAAGGAAGAGAAGAAGAAGAGAAGAGAAGTCTAGGAGGGAATAACTCCTCCTCGACCACCGCCGGAACACCGCCGGAACTCCGCCGGAACACCGCCGGAACACCACCGAAGCACCACCAGGCGCCCGAGGGACGCCGGAGCTCTGCCCGACACGGGAGCAACGTCGGAATTCTGCCCGACGCCGGAATTCTGCCCAACGCCCGAGTGACGCCGGACTTCTTTCCAAGTGACGCCGGAATTCTGCCGGACACTCAAGTGACATCGGAACTCTGCTTGTCCTTGTAACTGATACTCATTGTAATCTGATCGTCCTGAATTTAAAGGACGGATCAGCCTCGTGTACTTCAAACGACACTAGTGGAACTCTTTCAACTGGGCGTGGCCCCGTGGTTTTTTCCCTTTCCAGGGTTTTCCACGTAAAAATCCTGGTGTTACTATTTCGATTCTGTTTGTGTGCTGAATATACGTACAACGCTGAGACGGAAATATTAAACTCTATCGCCGCGTATATTTGAGTCCGCAACAGTTTGGCGCCGTCTGTGGGAATCGAATCCCACTATCCTAAGCACCACTTTGATGGCCAACAGGCGTAGCAATCGCATCTTGGGAGCCTCCCGCTCCAATTCACATCAATCTCGGGATCAGTCTATGAATCATAGACCCCAAGTATCCGCCTCCTTTCATGCTGGGGGGCAAGACGCTATGGGAGAAGAAATTTCAGGACCGTCCATTGAAGACCGCATCAGGAAGATGGAGGAGTCTCAGAACGAGATCCTACAACTCCTGCGAGAGACTCGACAACCGGCACTAGCACCACAGGAACTAGCACCACTGGAGGAGGTTCTTCTCCCTCGAGATCCACCACGTGTTGAAGCTGTTCAAATCGAACATCTTCAAGATGAGATTCCTCTTCCTCCACTCAGGAGGTGTTCGCAGTCGCATCAAGATAATGAACTGGCTGATACAGCAAGTTCTACCCATCCTTCGCACACAGGCCGGCAACCTCGTATTCCTTTGGACCTCCCCGAAGAGTTAGCCCGACCACATATTGCTGAGCTCCCTCGCAATGCCCTTCGCCACGAACTGCGACGATTGGTCCGAGAAGAGTTCCCTACAGGAGGCATAAGGCAACCCCTTCGTCAGTGGGACTTGCAGGAGTCGTCACCCTTGACAGAAGCTATTCTTCAACACGCTATTCCGGCAGGATTTAAACTACCAAGCATCGATTCCTATGACGGGACATCCGACCCGTACGAGCACATCGATCATTACAGAACCATCATGCATATCCAGCGAGCTTCGGATGCCCTCCTATGTCAGGTTTTTCCTACTACACTCAAAGGACAGGCGCGAACATGGTTCTATTCTCTTCCATCTGGAACGATCCCTTCATTCGTCAAATTGGCCAAAGCCTTCGTTGAACAGTTTGTAGCCAATCGAAGAATTGCTAAAGATTCTTCCCACCTCTCCGGGATTCGTCAAAACGAGGGAGAATCGTTAAAAGAGTACTTTCAGCGATTTTCCATAGAGGCACGACAGATTCCAGGACTAAACCCAGAATTGCTCCGAGGGGTCTTCCTTGGAGGCCTTCGTCCTGGTCCTTTCTATTCGGCACTTATGCGCGACACTGTTCATTCATACGCCGACCTGATTCATCGTGTGGAGGCACAAATCTCCGCAGATGAAGCCATAAATGCTCACAGAAAGCAGTTCGAGCAGACAAATGGGAAGCGCAAAGGTGCTCCTGGGATGGATAATTCTTCCTTACAACAGAAAAAGCAAGGGAGTAGCAATATACCTCCTAGGCCCCCATTACCACAACGAGAACCTCGGCAGGAGAAAGAGTACACTCCGCTCAACACATCTCGAGCAAATGTGTTAATGGCGATTCAAGATCAGGACAAAGTGAAATGGCCGCATCCTTCGAAGCCAAATACAGGAAATCAAGATCAGTACTGTCACTTTCATCGTAGTCGTGGCCACACTACTGAAGCATGTTGGCAACTTAAGGATGAGATTGAAAGACTTATCCGCCAGGGCTATCTTCGACAGTTTATTGGGAACCCACCTACCCGAGAAGAAGCTCGCCCCACTGGGGGGCAAAATCAACAACAAAGACAACCATTAAATAATATTCAAATGGTTGGTGAGATTGAGTAATGCTGCAACTTGAACCTTTGTGTTAGCAATACTACTTGTCATGTGTCACCATGTATCTCTTCTATGATCAGTATGATGTCATTCTAATGTCCTTAGTATTTCTACCAAGTCGAATGATGTGATTGTCCCTATATGTATCTCTTCTGTTGTACAAGGGAATTATTATCTTACAGTAATAGATATTGTCTCTTTCTTTAAAAAAAAGGAATACAAATGACAATGAAAACTATCGATAAATATGATCTCTTTATCCATGATCTGAGAAATACACAATCTTTATTGTGTCTCAATCACTGGATGATCAATCCCAGGGGGATTCGATCTGACCTCTTCCACACAGGTTAACGTCATCGAGCAAAGGCTCCGACATACAACCTCGGATAGGTCTCACATCCTTGGTGGATTCTCTCGACCTCTTCCATACAGGTTAACGTCGTCGAGCAAAGGCTCCGACATACAACCTCGGATAGGTCTCACATCCTTGGTGGATTCTCTCGACCTCTTCCATACAGGTTAACGTCGTCGAGCAAAGGCTCCGACATACAACCTCGGATAGGTCTCACATCCTTGGTGGATTCTCTCGACCTCTTCCATAAAGGTTAACGTCGTCGAGCAGGGCTCTGACATACAACCTCGAATAGGTCTCACATCCTCGGTGGATTCCCTCGACCACTCCTATACAGGTTAACGTCATTGAGCAGGGCTCTGACATACAACCTCATATAGGTCAAATGTCATTAGATGATGTCTTGTATCCCAATCATTGGAAGATCATTCTTGGGGAGATTTAATCTAACATCTTCCCTTAACGTCATCAAGCAAGGGCTTTGACTTGCAGTCTCAGATATGTCAAACATCCTAAAAGGATGTCTCTCACATTCGTTCAAACTAATAATACATCAAAAGCACAAAGCATGTCTTACAGATGCAATAACAATTCAGGTCCCTCAAGGGGACAAATTCTCATTTCATATACAATATCATTGGAGTTACATAAATCCAGATTCAGGTGTACATTTATTCTCACTAGAAGTTGAAATTGAAAAGTACATTGGCGTCATCCGTACAAACTAGTATCATCAAGCAATAAGCAACTTGAACACAGTCAAATATCCTTGGTGGATTTAAGTGACTTCTCCCTTACTGCACGCAAGCATCTCCTACAACTGCTCCTTCAAAGAAAGGACATAACTGGATCATCATCGGATCTCCACTCGGTGTTAGTGTATTGCCAAAATGTTGGCATATCACCCTCCTTCGGCCCCTTGATCCAGTAATATCTGATGTTGGCACACTTCAGTATGGATGAATATTGCCTTAACACAATATCACTGGATACCCGCCATCATCAACCCTTCGTCGGATATCTGCCGGCGGTCCTTTACTTCATATCAGCCATCATCGGCTTCTCGTTCAACTGTTGATAGCAGCACCGTTGAACTCTCTCCTTCTGCTCCCAACTTGGTCGTTGACTGCCAACGGACTTCCACCCGATCGTCCATCATCAACAAACTAACATCGAAATTCTATTCGATGCTGAGCTTCCTCCCGTTGGAGGACTTCTACACGTCGTCAGACCCTCGTCGGACTTCAACTCGACGCTAAAATGCTACCCAACGTCGGACTTCTGCCAGTCGTCGGATCCCCGTCGGATATCTACCCGACGCTGTACTTTTACGTGACGTCGAACTTCTGCCTGTCGTCAGATGTTTGTCGGGCTTCTACCCAACAACAAATTTCTACCCGTCGTGGGACTTCTTCTGGCCGACAGATTTTCTTCGGAGTTCTACCCGACGCCGTACTTCTTCCCGCCGCCGAACTTCCACCCGGCCGCTGATCGCCGCCGGACTTCATCCCGACCTTCGTCGGACCACCGCCCGGTCGCGGACCGCCATCGAACTTCAGCCCGACCTTCGTCGGACCACCGCCCGGCCGCTGACCGCCGTCAGACTCCCTCTGACTAACATCTCACCTCCACATGAAGGAATGAAAAAGAAAAGAAATTTCTAACTCCTGTACAAGAGGAGGGGCGTTGTCTCAAGTAGGGAAAATCACCTACTGAATAACAACGGAATGCCTCAACTGTCAGAAAGCCAGAATGAGAGAAAAAAGAGGGAAAACCGCAAACTTCTGTGCAAAAGGAGGGGCGTCGAATCAAGTAGGGAAAATCACCTACTCAAAAACAACGGAATGCCTCAAAATGCCAGAAGCTAGAGGGGAGAAGAGAGGAAAGCCGCTAACTTCTGCGCAAAAGGAGGGGCGCCGAATCAAGTAGGGAAATCACCTACTTAAAAACGGCGGAAAGCCTCAGAATGCCAAAAGCTAGAAGGCCAGAGGAAGAGGAAAATGCGGTGCAAATTTTCATTACCCCAAGGGGGGTATTTATAGGATAAAAAAGGGAGAGAAAGAGAGGGAAAAATTAAAAAAAGAGGGGGAAAATGTTTGAAAATTGGAGGGAGGAGGCTTCTAGAAGGAATTTCGAATTTTTCTAAATTTTTCGGAATTTTTTCGGAATTTTTTGGAATTTTTTCGGATTTTTTCGGATTTTTGGGAATTTTTAATCCCTGTGGGCCCCACAAAAAAAAAAAAAAAAAAAAAAAAAAAAAGAAAGAAAATGAAAAGGGTAACTGCTGGAGCGCGCCCGCGCGGGCGCCGCCGGCGGCGGCTGCCGGCGGCCGGCCGGCCGGCCGGCCGGTTCGGCCGCCTACGCGTTACCGGGCTCCGATTTTGGGCCCGGACGGTCCAAATTCGACGTTTTTGGGGTCCCCGGACACGTTTTTCGACGTTCCGGATTCAATTTTGACACTTTCAGAGCTCAACGAGGCCTCTACAATCAAGTTTGAGCAAAATAATATCTTTTGGAACGTAATTTTTCGCAATTCGGCAAATGTAAAATGTCAGAACAAGTATTTTCGGACTCCTGGAGTTTCGACGTCCGAAAATAGGGGGGCAACTGATACGTCATCGAAAAATTATCTTGATCGGGCACGAATCTCGAGGAAAAACTCAAGTCGGAAACTTCAAAAATTAATTCGGAGACCATTTAAACTCCGATTTCAGCAAGCTTATAGTCGAACTGAGCGTCTCGGAAATACGAATCCAACAACACCAAATTCGACTCAATCCGAGCTCAAACGAGTCCAAATCAAGTACCCGAAGCGCTGTTGGAAGCATCAAACAGTTATTTGAGTTACCAAACGGTCTCCGATTTTGATGAGCTTATAGTCGAATCGAGGGGCTCGACGAGACGAATCCAACGAGCCCAAGATCATAGAATTCTGATACCATTAAGACCTTCAAATGCTCAATAAACGGTTCATGATCAAGGGATTCAATATCGGCCGTTCATCCGGATCACTCCTTATTTGCCCATGATCCTTCATCTATTTACGGGCTATGCCACTCCAGAAAAACTATAAATAGCCCCTCATTTCTCTTAAGAGGGGACCCAAGCCAAGAAGAGAAGGAAGAGAAGAAGAAGAGAAGAGAAGTCTAGGAGGGAATAACTCCTCCTCGACCACCGCCGGAACATCGCCGGAACTCCGCCGGAACACCGCCGGAACACCACCGAAGCACCACCAGGCGCCCGAGGGACGCCGGAGCTCTGCCCGACACGGGAGCAACGTCGGAATTCTGCCCGACGCCGGAATTCTGCCCAACGCCCGAGTGACGCCGGACTTCTTTCCAAGTGACGCCGGAATTCTGCCGGACACTCAAGTGACATCGGAACTCTGCTTGTCCTTGTAACTGATACTCATTGTAATCTGATCGTCCTGAATTTAAAGGACGGATCAGCCTCGTGTACTTCAAACGACACTAGTGGAACTCTTTCAACTGGGCGTGGCCCCGTGGTTTTTTCCCTTTCCAGGGTTTTCCACGTAAAAATCCTGGTGTTACTATTTCGATTCTGTTTGTGTGCTGAATATACGTACAACGCTGAGACGGAAATATTAAACTCTATCGCCGCGTATATTTGAGTCCGCAACACACACTATATACAATTTCTACACAATATATATATATATATATATATATATATATATATATATATATATATATATATATATATATATATATATATATATATATTCGCATATTCAAATGTTTCTTTTAGCCAGAACGCCTCACAGAATAATTTCTCCCTCTCCTCAAGGAGAGATTATTTTGTGCAGACACCGTACGGTATTTTCGTCCGGTATGCCCGGTATCCTAAAGGTACTGAGGGTACCGACTGCAGCTCGATACCGGTCAGTACCGAGCTCAGTATCTGACGTGATGCATTTTCATTAAAATTCGAATGACATCCAAACTTCGCACAGAATATTTTTTTCCTCCTCAAGAGAGTGTCATAAAATTAAGAGCAAAAATATAAGATTAATTTAAAGAAAAATGCATATAGATAACTTCCGGCCGCTATAGCAGAGCGATAAAAGGTTGTTGGGATCGACGGTCCCTTGATCCAACGGTCAATTGGATGCTCCGCATAGAATTATTGTACGGGTGATTTGGCGGAATGGGAAGTGGGCTTCCGGTTGGTGGATTTTATCGCCAGGAAATCTTTATTTAGTTATTTTTCTTTCCGGATGATGATGGACGGTGGAGTCCAGAAGAATCATAGGTGAGGGTCTGACCACTGAGAGGTAGAGGAGTTTCTTCTCAGCGAGACAAGAGAGTGGATAGGGGGATTGTGAACTGCGATCAGGGCTCGCGGGTCTTGTTCGATTCGTCTTACGGGAAGGATTGGATTGTAGGGAAGAGCGGGACAAGAGAGAGAGAGAGAGAGAGGCGGAGATCCGGAGGCCGGCGGCTGAGGAGTTGGCGTTGGGTGTTGAACGGACTATATGAACTGTTGCAGGTCGACGATGGAATCCGAGTACGTTAGAAAGCATCACAAGCATGAGCCGAGGGAGAACCAGTGCAGCTCCACTCTCATGAAGCACGTCAAGGCCCCTGTTCATCTCGTGAGAAGCCGATCCTTCGCTCTTCCTCTCTTTTCCTTCTGCTTCATATGCGATTCGGATTGTCTTTTTTTTTTTTTTTCTTTTTGTTAGAAGAAGTGAACTTTCTCTAGCTTGTTTATGCAACTTATGTCATCGCCTGATCTTGTTAGATCTACACGTGCGAGGGTTTTTCTTCTTTTCAGTTCTTTGATTTGAAAAACCTGAGAGGTAGAGTTGTTATGGTTTTGAGATTAGTTTGCTCTTCTTGAGAAAATTTTTGTTTCTTTTTTTGGTTTTTCATCCTTTTACCGAAACGCGTTTGATGGATATAGTGATAAGATTGGCCGATTGGGTGTGAGGGTGTTTTCTTTAATTTATTAAGCTTCTTGTGCTTATATTTTCTTATGGTGCCATGCTGAAGGTGTGGTCTCTGGTAAGGCGATTTGATCAGCCGCAGAAGTACAAGCCCTTTGTGAGTAAATGCGTGGTTCTAGGAGATTTCGAGGTTGGAAGTGTTCGGGAAGTTAATGTGAAGTCTGGCCTACCGGCAACCACCAGCACCGAGAGACTGGAGCTTCTTGACGATGACGAACACATTCTCGGCATCAAGATCGTCGGAGGTGATCATCGCCTGAAGGTATAATCAAACCCTTTGATATACAGAACTCTTTCATTTCTTCATTTGATCATCATCCAACGACATAGCATCAATTCATTGATCTGCTAATTGATTTTTTCTTCTGTCCTTCAAGTGCTTCTTCTGCTAGTTTTTAATGTTTTTGCCATTGATGATTGCTTAAGGATTCTCAAATTAGGCAAACGATCGAATGAGGATATTCCAGTTAAAATTTAATTTTTGAATTGCAAGATATTTTGATGATATTTTCGAGGCTTCTTCTCTCAAGATAATTATCAAAATTAGTATGATTAATTGTTCATCTAGTTTATGTTTCTAAATGTATTATTTAAATATTATCTGCAGAAAAATAAATATTTTTCAATTCCTTAATTCAATTAGTAATAGATTGAGCTATATAATTCCCCCAAATTTATTGCTTTGCCGTTTATGGATATGTAAATATACAAGGTTTTCTTGATATGTATGTAAATCTCCCTTTTTTTGTTGTGCAATTTCATACGTAACATCAAAATGTTCCATATTTATGAAATTAAGGCTTAATTCCATTTAAAGCAATACCACCAAATTGAAAGAGCACAGCAAAATCTTTTTGGTTTTCATTAATTTTATCATCGATCGCTCAAATATATGCGGTTTCCTTTTTCTTTTTTTCTTTTTTTCCGGTTTGCTGCTTCTGGTTTAATTCACGGAATCACATCTTCCCTTGTTTGCCATCAATTACTCAGAATGGAAAAAATGATTACGTGCGGAGTTTGAACGTCGTCCGGGGCTCAATCAGTTAAAGATATTTGGATTTTTTTTCTCTTTTGTGTACACCCAGGGTGTCTACAAGAGAGAGAAAATCCAAATTTTTTTATCTAATTGGAGTCCGAACGAAAAATTACGTCCAAATTCTACACGTAATAATCTCTCATGGATCCATTTACCATGTGCTTGACTTCTTTAATGTTTGCAAGAAATCTTTTGAAAAAACAATAATTATTCATTTATTTTATGTTTAAAATTCAAATGATTATATTTGTTGGAATTTGTGTTTTTTGGACCAATAGCGCTCTTGATCAAGCATGATTTGGCTTATTTGTATCGTTATGTTGGTTCCCATGATGCCCGTTTAATCTTTATAGTGTTTGTTTTTATATTTTGTTTTATTTAATACTACATTTATGAATGCGTGTCGTACTCGGCTCTACTGTTTCCAATATTGAATAGAACCAAAAGTTCCTTGAGCATTGACGCATTGATTCTCTCTAGACTGGGTTGCACATGCTTCTGATTTAAGATATGATGCAATCCAGCTAGAACGATGTTCAATTATTGATTAAAAGAATTGTTTTCCTGTTATGGATATTTTCCCACATGAATTCACAGATTTTCTCCTTTGTTTATTACATTTGAGGGGAGTTGCCCACAGGTTGTCATATTCTTGCATCTCTGAATTGGACTTTCGAGATTGGGTCTGCGGTCGAGTGGTCGATGGAACACGTTCCTCCCATCTCATCCGGGCTCGAATCCCCTAACTGTCTCAAAAAAAAAAATTTGGACTTTCTAATGAACTGCATGTAGATGGTGCAGAATCTTAAGATTTTCATGATTTCAGGAATGAAATTTACTGGCATATGATCTTTCATATAATCATTGGTAATATAATGAAATTTTATTACATGATTTATCTTGCATGTGTGTCACTTGGCATGAAGTAAAGAGAAAAAAAGAGAGAAGTGTGAAGGAAAATAGGAGGAGAATGAGAAGGGAATTTTTGCATCAATTTTCTTGAAAAGTAATCATATGCTTTTAGATATTATTTCCTCTGATCTTTCCATTGATCATTTACTCAACTGGTTAGCAAAATTCTTGGAAGAATTCGAGGGTCTTGCGATGGGAAGCGAAATAGGACTCAATCTTAATGTTTATTTGCTTCAGAACTATTCATCAGTCATAACAGTCCATCCTGAGAGCATCGATGGAAGGCCGGGAACTCTGGTGATCGAATCCTTTGTTGTTGATGTGCCTAATGGGAACACTAAGGATGATACCTGCTTCTTCGTGGAGGCCCTGATCAAATGCAACCTCAAGTCTCTAGCGGATGTATCAGAGCGCCTTGCTTTGCAGGATCGAACAGAGCCCATTGATTTTTGACCAGCAGAAGGCCTGTGATGCATATAAATGAAGATAAGATATTGCCATGGATGTCATCCTCTCTTGAAGTTGTCAATGCAGACTAGGGACCCTATCGTTACCACACCCGCCCTTGTGTTATTTTATTTCTAGAGTTTATCCTTGAGTAAAAGTTATATGTAGAGTTATGGGTAGATCTTAGACTATCAGTCTCTATCACTTTTATGATTCTCTTTGTATGGTTGGTACTGTAGATGGATAAATAATTCCGAATTTATATGTTTTTGCTCATGATTGCCATTTTATAAGGGAATAAGCTGGAGAACTTGAGCTGGGTGAGTGCAATTTGCCTTGGAAATTGGAAGCATACCTCTTCTGTTTTGCTTGGAGATGCAGAGGGACTTGCTGAAATAACCTAAGTCTTTTTTTTTTAATCTGACCAAATTATTGATGAGTATTTTCTTTCAGGATCTTTATTAGTAAATTTGAATAATTTTTTTCAACATATGTTTAAATACACTTTTTTCTGTTTTAAATTTTAAAAGTATAAATGTATAATAAATATATTTATACAGTATATTCTAAGGTTGCGAAAATCAATCCGAACAACGAACCGGAATAAGGAGAGGTTTACGATTCGACTAGTCGAACCTGATGATGTAATAAATAATAATATTATTAAAAATTAATAAAATTAACATAGTAATATGACACAAATACAATTTCAGCACATGCAAGTCCTAAATTCAGCAAATATGAATATCAATTTCAGCAAATTAAAATCTGATTTTAGTAAACACAAAAAATTAATCTTAGCAGCTTAAAATCTATTACAACAACAGCACCACCAAATGACACACCTTGCAGCTCTAGGTCCTTGCACGAGGTGATTCAGTCATTTTGCAGCTCCTGATTCCGCACAGGATGGCTAAACCAGCTAATTCGTTATTACAACATTGTATTGTAGGAGCAATGTATACCTCAGTTCAATGTATAGCAGCAATTTGTTGAGCTAAAAATGAAAAATCATCCTAATATATATTGCTGATCATCAATGAAGAATTAAATAGACAAATAAAACAACTTATGCAGCACTTGATAGATTTAGAATGACCGAATGGGAGCTTCGTGTTCGAACAAAGAGGGAGGAATAAAAGGGTTGTGGCTTAGGGGTTGGGAATAACCGAATAGGAGTGATTTTAGATTTTTTTTTTTCATCTGAATCGTTTGATTAAAAAGTAAAGATTTTGTACTTTTAAAGCAAGTAGTTTTGGAAAATCGGTGCCAGTTTGACCACTGGTTCGCCCAGTTCTAAAACGGTTTCATGTGATTCCGGTTTTCTAGTTGGATCAAACCGGTTGGCCGGTTTGCGGTTCAATCAGTTGAACCGACCGATCTAGTCCGGTTTTAATAACCTTCGTATATTATTACATTTTATGAAAAAATAAATTTTTATGTACATCTCATTTTGTTATTTTAAATTAAAATATTTTTCTTATTTTGCTTGATTCATAGAATTCTTATAATTTCACTTTTGTGTGAAGTTTTTCCTCTCTTTTTTTTTTTTGCCTTTTAAAGGGCTAATTCTACTCTCAATATAAATCTTGATTGAGCCAATGAGATTCCTTTTAGGATCTGTTTGGATAGCTATAATTTTTTAAAGGTAGTTATAAGGCTATTCTGGAGAAAGTAACTTTTTTTAAAGTTATTGTAGAAAATATTTTCATAGTATAAATTTTTTTTAAAAACAAGCAAAAAATTAGTTGACAAATAGAAATTATAGTTGTAGTTTAAAAATTGAAGTAATAAGAAAGTTATCTAAAATTAAGCCTTAGATCACTTGATTTATAATGGACTTCATTGATCCCTAAAATTGAGTAGGTGAGCCAAACTAAGTTTTATTGGTAGAAAGGAAGCCATATAACAGAGAATGTAAATTAGATTTAATTTAATAAAAATTTTGTCAAAGTATTTAGGGTTATATTATTCCCACATTTGATCAATGACTCTTTAGTCATAGGTAAGGGTTAAGATCTATGGTGTAGGATGAGTTATATGATAAAGGACAAACTTGCTTAGTGGTTGTTCATTAAATGGAAATTTCAAGCAAATGGGTTCTCTTAGCAAGAATCTATACTCTTCAAAAAGTACTTTTGAATAAGTGGCAAACTTTTATGGGCTCGTAAGCTTGCCGAGTAGGCATCTTCATGAGTACGTAGGCCAAGTTCAATAGTTGAGTATTTTAGATTGAGTAGGGTCTGTCTCCTAAGTAACTTAACGATTTCTTGGTCTGTGCAACTTAAAACTTCAAAAGTGTTCAAACATTGCAAATATTGATTTGAAAGATTTCTACAACATCCAAAGCGTATAAATTCGTGACTCAAGGTTGCTTTTGAAGAAAGTTTATTGACTTTTTAATTATTGTTCTTTGATTTTAGATGTTTATGAGCCTTAACGTTCTTGCAAAATGAGGTCATCTTGCCAGTTTTATTATATGTAAATTAAGTACATCTTCTGAATTTTCTTTATTAACGAAGTAGATGATCGAGTCACTTAAGAACTAGAAGGTGGTCGAGAGCAAGGCCCTCCAACAAGTAATGTGTCTATCGAGGAAACCTCTAGACTTGAAGAGGGTGATGTTGAGAAGCATTCAGATAAAGAGAGAATGCTTTTGTGTGAATGTAAGTAGTTGTTAAAAAGATGAGAGTACTCTAATAGTGCTTGTTGAAGATATTCTAGACAATGTTATTATAGAGGTGAAGACTGATACACCTTTAGAGGCAATAATTAACAATGAATTGAACACTCGTGTCTTCTTTCATATCAAAGATGAATTAGGTTTTCATGTGAATGTCATTTGATACTCATAGCTAGGAGCTCATCTCTAATTTGATCACCAACCTCCAAACACCTATAGAGAGGAATCTCCAAGAAGATGGAGCAACTTCATGGGTGAATGAGGAGGATCTTCTCACAATCACCCAACTAGATGGCGACGGGTTAGAAGTGCTGAGAAGTAAGCTTTGAAGAAGGCCTCTATTGAAGCCATTAACGAAGTTGGAATCACTAGCTATGAGAGATTCATTAACAAAAAAATCATGTCAATGGAAACTTAAGTTGTTGATCACGAAGTTAGCTAAGCCAATGAAAGTATGGCAATGGTAGCGAGTCAGATCATCAAGAAAGGTTGAGGAGCTACTTATAGAGATTGTATCACTATAAAAAATATTAAGTTTCCTAGAAGTGAGGCATGGGGATGAGAAGATGAGATCATTGAATATATGAATGAATTGGTTTGAAACATCCACACAAGCTTAATGGTTATGGTTGAATGATGTGGAAGCTAAGCTTATATATTATATCAATCGTCCTACTAATTTTCACAATAAATTTGCCCACGAAAGTCATTGAGAGGTTAACAAGCTAAAGATTGAATTCAACATGATGAGGCAGTTTATTGAGATTTCCTAAATGAGTTAGTTTGCAACAGGTGTGGAGTTTACCCTTCAGCCTTAGTTCTAAAATGCCAAACTCCCACTGAGAGATTTCACTCAAGCTAATTTTCTGCTTTGTGCTATGAGAAGCTTCAACCTTGTTGTGTGATAAATTCAAGGACTCTACAGCTTATTCAAGTCTTCCTTTGAGAGCTTTTTCTTTTCTTCTGATTGCACCTTTTTCAATCATATGTTCACTATTAAAGGATTCAAGAAGGTAACAATCATTTTTTTCTTCAAAGTTTATACAGATGAAAGGACTCAAAAAATAAGTACTTTTTCATTAAGTCCTTCACTTGGTGGTTGATCAAGATTAAGCAAATAAGGATTTTTTAGATCAAGTTAGGTTTCATCGAGTGTCTCCATGGATAAATATAAATAGTTCACGGAGATGAGGACTACTATTTAGATTATCATTTATATATGATAGAAAAGATGATCATTATTGTTTTTATTTTGATTTTAATTTAATTTAATTTTTTTTTTTTTGCCTATCTTAACAAGTAGCTGAGTTGGATAATTACCTTGTAAATACTTTATTTAACTTTTTTGTGAAAATTCTTCCTTAAAAAGAATATTGTAACATTTTTAATTGAAATATAATATAATATCAATCAAGGCTGTGAAAACAAGACCAGACAACGAACCGGAAGAAGGAGAGGTTCACGGTTTAACTTGTTCGACCGATCGGGAGAGGTTCACGGTTCGACTGGTCAAACCGGATGACATAATAAATAATGATATTATTAAAAATTAATAAAATTAACATAATAATATAACAATCTAATCTTGAACACAAATCAATCTTCTCATACATATCAAGTATCTAAATTAAGAATGAGTTAGAGGTTTAAAATCACACTTTATGTTATATATTTAGATATGATTTATACATATAATATAATATAATTATTAATATAATATAAATATATGAGTATTTAATAATATTTATAAATTTTTTTAAAAATATAATAAAATTTTATAAATGTAAATATCATTTAAGAATAATATATTTATATATTTATAATAAAATATATTTATAAGAATAATATTTAATATAATATATAAATTTATAATATAAAAATTTATCTTATTAATTCTTATAATATACATTATAATAAATTTATAATACACATTAAAAAAATTTACAACCCAACCAACCCAAATTCACATTCTAATTCATATAGTATTCATGCAATTTTTTTAGTCCCACATCATAGGAGTTTGAGGTAGTTGTCTTTAACCCTTTATATAGTATGAAGTACACACTTTTTACTAAACATATTATGTGAGATATGTGAGATAACATGCATATAGTATAGTGTAATTAATCATCATATTTAATAAAAATATTTAAAAATTTTCAAAAAATTTAATAAACTTAAATATATTGCTTAAAATTTAATTAAAATAAAAAAATTATAAAATTGGCCGGTTCTTTTCAACTCGGACCAGTTCAACGATTCACTGGTTGAACTGTCAGTTTTTGTCGGTTCAATCCAATTCGTTGCGAAGCTAATTTTTAAGGTGGATCGGATCAGCCATCTGACCGGTTCATGATTAAACCGGCTAGTCTGGTCCGATTTTTAAATACTATGATATCAATGTTATTATTGAACTTGTTATTTCTACTGATTTGTGAATACATCTTTCTGATGAATGCTTTTTTTTTTTACTAGTAAAGAATTTTAGAATACTTTAGCTTCTTATGAGTAGGATGAAGTCTCCCAAATAGTCAATTGACATACCAAGTCTTACTCGGCCTCGACTCTTTGTTGTACCTTTTACCAACAAGTCTTTGCCTTATATGGTTATGCTAGAGATTTTTTCTTCATGAGGTAACCATATCTAAGACTTGTTTTTAGTATGAATGTCTCTCGTAATATCAATCTTATTATAAAAGGGGGAGCTTGGATCTTGAGATCAACTTTTAGTCCTTAGGTACTTCTAGAATGTAAACTGATGTGTATTTGTGCGATGTTGCTTTCAAAGGAGGTTCATGTGTGAGGGGAGAATATGTTTTATCATACCACCTTGAAGGATAATAAAATGGTTATAGATCTTTTCTTCAAGATTTGAATCGATGGAATATAGATTGAGAATAAAGTTTCTAAAGATTTTCATATAATGGCATGAAAAATGACTATGCTTGTTTAAAAGATTGTGGGACACTATGTTCCTATAGGAGTAAGGCCCTATGGTTAATTTCACTTCGAGAGAGGAACCGTGCAAACTCTTGATTAAGGATGTTTATTCATGCTCCTAGTTTTAGTACCAAATGGAGATAAGCTCAAGTAGGCCATCAAGCACACATGGTCGCCCGCATGGAGGGTTAAAACATTGAAATACAAGATAGATAGATGACATTAACATGCTTTACATATATATATGGGTTTAACAATTTTTAAAGAGAGGATTGTTTATTGATAAGGTAGGATTACTAGGCATTAACCTCATTAGAGATTGAATGAAAGGACTTGTACTATCCATACTAGATTGAGGGGAGGCCTTCAAATTCCACATAAATATGTATAAAGCTATGAGCCTCAATACAATACAAGATAAGTTGAATAAAAAAAATGCACATGGGTACTATAATGTAATATAAAATATAATGAATCTAGATTTATCTATTAGCATGACGTCCTAAGAAAGGTCATATGTGTGTATGTTCTATTAGCTTGGCCGCTTGTTGACTATGATCCCTTTGACCTTTATCATCGACTAAGATCCTCCTTAAGACACCATTGTCTTAATACAGTCTTCGAACCATAGTCATTCGACTACAATCTTTTCGACCCTAGTTGCCCGCCGATCACGATTCTTCAACTTATGTCGCCTGCCGACTATGAATTTAGGATCATTGTTCCCAACCAGGGTCCTCCAACCTCCACCACTTGTCGCCTACAGTCATCTGACCACTGTTTCCCAACTACTGTACTCATACTACTATTGTCAAACTACAGTCCTTCGACCTCCATCACCTGATAACTACGCTCCTTATAACCTTCATTACGATCATGCAAACTTTGTGCCCCCCCGAACTACAATCCTTCAACTAGTAGTCTAATTATGGTCCTCAGATCACCATTGTCCTATTGCAATCTTTCAGACTATCATTACATGATTATAGTCCTTTCACCTCCATCGCTCAACTACAGCTCTCCAACCTCTATTGCCCGACTACAATCTTCTAGCCACCATTACCCACTACAGTCCATCATATAAAAGTTTTGATCATTATCCCATGGTTACTTCGACGCTTATAAACTGCATCAACTACTATCGCTATCAATGCCTACACATATTATCACTTATAAGATCAATACATGTCATTTACATCAACTATGACCCCAAACTTCAGCACTTGGATTTACATCAACTTAGTTGACCCTGAACTTTAGCAGTTGGATATATGCTAAATTCCTATGAAAGGACTCTTCTAATTTCAACCAACTAGTGCATTACTTACAATGTATCAAAGTCATTCTAAATAAATGGCTTGTGGAAATATTTAATTGGGTCAGTCGGGTCTCGTGAGTTTTTTTTCCTTTTTTTTATTTTTCATATAAAAAAAAGTTATAGCCTCCTAATAACCCTTATACTTTTTTCTTATTTGTGCGTGCACTACCGCCGCGAATTTCCCGGCACACACTAATAATAACTTAAATTAAAAAAAATTACCATTTTCCAAATCAAAATTTATATTGATGACCAACCAAGAGAGTAGATTCCTTCACCACTTTTGTTTTTACTCTTTTTTTTTAATAAAAATGCATTATAATTTAAGCGTCAAATCGACCTGGTCCATGGATCCCTTGACGGGCCGTCCGTCGCCTGGTGGGCCACAAGAGGATGGCGACTCATTTTGTGACGGCTTGGTCGGTGACACGTGGCAGGCTCTCACATTCCCCACTTCCCTCGTTACGAAGCAAGGAAGATAAATTAGGAAGCCTACATTTTGAAAATAAAAGAATACAAATAAAGACTTTTTCTTGAGTCGTAACTCCTAAGTCAATATATACGTACAGAAAGAACCCGTGATGCATGCGGAGCTATTTAGATATTCTTTTTTAATTTTTTATTTTATAAAATATAGATTAAAAAATTATTGGGTAATATCATTATAAAATAACTTTTTCTTTATTTACTCTTTCTTGTCTATTTTTTTGAATAAATAAGGGTTGTACTTGAGAAAATTGGTAGGGAGGCTTTTAATTTTAATTTGAGCTGAATTTAATTTCTAATTAATTGAAGTTGAATCTCTTTATTTTTTGCATGACATATAATTAATTAATTAATTAAGATTTAGACTTTTTTTAGGGTAGTTTAAGGTATTATTTGATACTATTTTTAGCTATTATTTTTTCACTGCTTTTAAAAAAATTTTGTTCTAAAAAAATGATTTAGAAATAAATAAAAAATTTATCCCAAACGAAGCCTAAACTTTTATGTTTCTACTTTTAAAGCTCTTTTTTCCAAAAAAAAATTCAAATATATATATTTTTAGAACTAGTTTTAAAATTAAAATTTTGAAGTAGCAATGGAAAAACTATTTTTCAAACATAAATTATTTTTTATTAACTTTTTTGTTTATCAAAAATAATTGAGAAGTTGTTCAAAATAATGTTTTAGGTTTCGTTTGGGATAACTTCTTACTGTTTCTTAAAGCAGCTTTATAGTACAATAATTTTTTGTGCTAGAAATTTACTTTAAGAAGTAATAAGAAAACCGTCTCAAACAATAAGCTTTTGGTGAGTAATTTGGGAGAGAATTTAAAAATTCAAATGAATTATCAACCCTACTTATAAATATATAGATAGATATTGAATGAGATTATTTAATTATTTAAAATTCAATCTAAATTGTATCTAAACCTTTAAAATATTTATTAAAAACACATTAATTAAGAAAAAAAGACATACTATTCAAAAGCATAATACATAGATAATATTAGATCGGACATTAATGTATATGATTTTATTCATATAATTTATTTTTTTATTTCTTTATTTTTCTGTTTTCTATTATTTCTCCATATATAGGTTGTTTATTCATTCGACCGTTCTTAGCCTCTTAGCCGAAGATTATTACATGCGGAGTCTGGACTCGTCTGGAGGCTAATTCGGATGCGCTATGTCATTCAATGCACTGTGTATTGAGTGACGTGATGTGTCCGGATTAACCTCCAGACACGTGCGGACACCGCACGTAATAATTGTTCCTCTTAGACGCCGCTGCATATC
Organism: Dendrobium chrysotoxum; assembly: GCA_019925795.1. Taxonomy (NCBI): domain Eukaryota; kingdom Viridiplantae; phylum Streptophyta; class Magnoliopsida; order Asparagales; family Orchidaceae; genus Dendrobium; species Dendrobium chrysotoxum. The sequence goes on along the minus strand of CM034301.1, from coordinate 28,932,498 downwards.
AATCATCTTGCCTACTAGAATCTCATCAGCCTATTCCTTTTGAATTGTTATTCTCGTCAAAGCATTAATTTGTAGCTTGCAGAAGTTCTTTGTTAATAAAAAAAAAAAAAAACAAAGCTTTCAAAATAAAGGTTGATTTAAAATTTAATAATAAAATTTTATCATTTAACATAAGAAATAAATATCTTATTCAAATTTGAAATTATCTTCAAAGATATATTTCATCAACATATATGAGTTTATTACATGTAGGATTTTGGATTTTTATATAAGATTTATTGGACCATAAAAATTCTTATTAAATTAAGCATAGTTGTTACACAAATCACAAGACTTAGGCTTCATTTGGCATAGCTTTCTTACTGTTTTGCTTTCCAGATAGTAACCATAGTTTGTGTTTAGCCATTGCTTTTAGGAAATTTTTGTTCCAAAAAGTTATTTGATACAACACCTTTTAAAACAGTTACTTTCTTCGCAACAATTTTATAACCACATTTACAAAAAAGTGTAGTAGTCTCAAACGGATCCTTAAGGTCTATTTAGGATAGCTTTTACGTTGTTTGGTTTTTTTATAGAAACCATAATTTCGTTTAACTATTGCTTTCTTGCTATTTTATTATTACTTTCAAAAAATTTTGTAATGAAAAGTTATTTTTTACTGCTAGAATAGTCAAGTTGTTTTTCCCATAGAAAGTTCACAACTTGTATCTAAGCATTTCATGTTAGACATCTTATTTTAAATTATTAGACATTTTGTTGTCTGGGTATTAGGAATTGAAATGGCAAAATGAGCAACCAAACGAAATATCGCATATTGTAAAGAATGGTTATAGATATACTATCAATTCCTATCAGCACAGTTGCTTCCGAATCTACATTCTCAGCATGTAAGAGAGAGTTGTAGATACGTACCGTTCTAAATTTGATATTGAAATAGTACAGGCTTTGATATGAGGGTCAAATTAAGTTTGTGCTCACTATGGATTGAAGGACAAGACAAAGGTATTCATTTGTAATAATTTAATAGTTTTTTAAAAAGTTTATTTTATCACTAACATATATACTTTGCAGGAAGAGGAAGATGATGAAGAGATTGAGATCTCAATACCATGTACTTAAGATAATTGTCACGATAAATTGCATCTTATTTAAAAATTTTTATAATCAATGCTAACTCCAATTGATTTACTGCTTTACCAATTTTTTAAAATTTTGTACATTGGCATCAAAATTTATGAGAGGATGTTGAAGGCTTGGAGAAGTGAACTTTTATAATATTTTAGTGATTATTTCTTTTATGTATTTTTGGTTATCTTTAAAAGTAGCCAAGCATTCTAATGCTCTGGTTGTCAATTGCAGGTTCTCAAAGATGAAGAAAGCATGAAGAAATTATTTTTGTTGGTTAACTTTGTAATTTAAACTTTGTGAGGAGAATTTGTAGTTGTATTTCTAAGGTGTTTGGTTGCAGTTTGTGTTTTTTATCAGATCTATTTGCAATTAAATGTGTCATTGTAGCATTGGCTGTTTGAGCTATTCTAGGTAGGGTTGAGCTTTGTGTTATTATGCTATTCTTGAGATTTGATCTTTTTCTTATTGAATGTTAGCACTGTTTCCATTGACATACTTCTTCTTGTAATTTAATTTTTTGAATAGTTCTGAGAAGGTTGATACTTTAAGGTAAAAATTCCATTAAAAACCCTTCAATTCGAGCTTGTAATCGAGCATGTACTCGAGCCGAGCTTGAGCTAAAAAGCCGAATTCGAGCCTGGGATTCGGACATACGAGTCAAGCTCAAGCTTGAGTTCGAGCCACATGAAAAATTAGCAAGCTGAGCTCGAACTAGCTATGGCTCGAGCTCGACTCGACTCGTTTGCACCCCTACCTATAATGCAATATGATGCTAAGCTATATATAACATGATATAATTGGATCACTTAGTGGAGGTGGGGCCTTAATTTAAACACTACCATCCTCTGCCCTCATTAGCCTGAATTCAAGCTTGCCAATTTGGTCAGCCTAAGGTTGTGGGAAGTTTTTCTCAATTTAATACTTTGTGATAAAGTTTCATACTAGTTAAAAGGATAGAAATAAAGTTTTTTCATGGGTTCAAATGGTAAATACATATGGGTTCGAATGTTTCTAAGAGATTTTTCTTATTTTGCAAAAAAAAATATAGGGATTTTATTCTATTTTGAGGTTGAAGATTCTCATATAGTAAGCTCTTATGATTAATCACATCTTCTAAAAACAATTCTCAAGCGAACAATAGTTAAAGCTGGAACTTTAATTTTTGATGGGTTACTCCTAATTTTGAAGGATTTAAGTTTTAGATTAAGAGATAGACTTATGCTTTGTTTGAGGCGGCTTTCTTACTACTTTCTAAAACAGCTTTCTAGATTAAAAATTTCTAGTTCAAGAAACTTTTATATTAGAAATCTGCTTTAAAAAATAGTAAGAAAGCCGTCCTAATCGAAGCCTTAATTTAGATGGAAAGATCTATGATAACTAAAGAAACACCCACTAAGCATATTTAGCCCTAAAATATTAGGATGCTCAAAGAATGTTATTATATATTGGGTTATTCACATCTTGATATTAACTTTGAATGTAGATTTTAGATGATTTTTTTTTTAAAAAAGAAAGATTTATATTTAATAATTAATAATTAATTTATTATTAGCAAATAACCTAAAGATGAATACTTATGGTAGCATAATTAAAGACACATACCGCAAATTCATATATATGGCAATGAATTGCATCTTCAAGCTTCAGAATCTAAGAAAGCATGATATTTGACCTTATAATCCTGCTTTGAAAGGACAATCAATTAGATCCACCTAAATATTAAAAAAATAAAAATAAAATCATTGTAGTCTCTATAAATGTAAGATAGGCTAAACTATTTCTTTTAAGAAATGGGTCATATGACTTAGGCTTCATTTCGGACAGCTTTCTTATTGCTTCTTAAAGCAGCTTTTTAGTACAAAAATTTTAATTTTTGTACTAAAAAGCTGCTTTAAGAAGCAATAAGGAAGCCGTAGACAACTTTCTTACTATTTTTTAAAACAGTTTTTTAGTACATAATTTTTTTAGCTATAAATTTTTGTACTAAAAAACTGCTTTAAAAAATAGTAAGAAAGTTGTCCCAAATGAAGCCTTCGTTTGGGACAACTTTTTTAGTGCTTTCTAAAAGAGTTTTTTAGTACAAAAATTTTTTGAACTCAAAATTTTTTACTAGAAAGAGAGAGAGATACAAATGAAATAAGGGTTAAGTAATTTGAAATATTGAATTAGAGAGAAATCATGTATGTTTAATCAAGATTCCTAAAATTTTAATTTTTTTACTAGAAAGTTGCTTTAAAAAGCAATAAAAAAGTCATCCCAAACAAAACGTAAGTGTGCCTGTGAAGTACTTGAAATTATTGGATTTTCTTAAACTAATGTGAATGTAGAATACTCTGAGTATTGGGTTTAAAATTTTGGTTTAATGTGTTGATAGGATTTTGATTAGAGATTTCATATGCTTGAATTTGATTTGCTTGACTTGATGTATGTGTCAATTTAAGTTTCAACTAAAGAATCTGATTAATGATTGCTAAATTTTTTAATGCGGAATTGAAATTAATCATGTAATTAAATTCTAATTAATGCTTAAAAGATCCCGAAAAGTTTTATATTTAGGAATTTTTAGATATTTTGAGGGATTTTAGAAATCTCATAAATAGAAAAAATATGTGTTATATTCTCTAAAGATGGGAGTTTATAGTAGAATAAAAAAATAATAATATATTTTTTAAAAATTTCTTATTTTCCTCAAGTTTATAGGCATTTTTTAGGATTTATTAAAACTCAAAATCATTTAAAAATAAAATAAATTTGAATGCACAAATAGGCAACAAGTACAAATGTACAATAGACTTGGGTGAATAGGTTGGACTTTCATAATAATGATTTATTCATGTGTAGCAACTAGTTAGTGAATGCTGGATTTAAGTTAGGTCCAACAAGGGAAACTCGTGGGTGTATTGTGGATTATCCATTCTCAAGATCAAATGATCACAAGTAATCAAAAGTAAAATCCTATGTGTTGAGTTTTAAACAACTTAATTAAATCTTCATATTTGATCTAGTTTAATTGAAATCAATAGAAATATTTGTCTCTCATCACTTGCACTGAATGAGGGCTCTCAAATGTTCGATGAGGATAACTTTATCAAAATTGTATCGATTTGGTCAAATCAAATGTCCAAATTGATTAACATGACACATTATACAATATCGGTCTGAGATAACGTTTAAGAGTTTCTTAGCCTTTGTTAATTTAAGTATGAAATGCAACTAGATTAGTCTAAGCTAGCATAGAGGCTTCCATTACCATTATGTCGTATTGAGTCAATTGTAATTAGATATTGACTAGATGAATCAACCAATCATAAGGTTAACTACCTAAGTATAAGGCCATCTGATAAATTGCAAGTTCTCCTGACAACTCAACGACTGCATTTAAGATGTTCAACCAATTCATCCTCCTAAGGTAGATTGTCCTTTTAGTCGGCAATTTTCCCAACAATAGGGCAACTTTCTTTGAAGAGACGGTAATTATATCTGTAACATATTAATATTACATTCGTCCGAATGCCTTCATTCCATGAGTAACAAATGTATTAGTTGGCTATATTTTAGGCCATAGGCCTCATATATGTCTGAAGTATTTTCCTTTTTCTTACATAATTTTTTTTAATGCCTAAAATCCTATAAACATAGGGTTAAAGAGTCATTCAAGGGTTCCTTTTTTGAGAGATATCTTGAGTTCTCTCCTCTCGTTTTTAGGAGATCATTTTCTTCTATAGCTTAAATATGTGATAAAATTCCCTAGAGTCTTTCATTTTGAGCTCTCAAGATCCTTGGGCTGATTTCTCTCTCTCTCTCTCTCTTGGCCCTATAGGTGATCTTAATATCATCCCTTGAATAAATTTGAATTCCACACTAAAAAAATCTCTTATTTAAAAATTTCAAATCAAACTCCTAATTTCTTAGTGAGAGTATTTGATTTTTAGTTAAAATTTAAAATCATTTGAAATGATTTCATCATACTTATTTTATAATTATCTTTTTTAATCTTATCTATATAGTTTTAGGTTAAGCTCTTTTATTTTTTTTACTTGATTAATATATATTTCTAAAAAAACCCCATCCTAATTATCAAAATATTTAAATATATTTTAAAATCATTTTTGAATATTTAATGAGGAAAAATAGCTATAAATCTTCATCTTTAATTTTGGCATGATAGATTTATTTTAAAATAGTGCTCTTAATTTATTATTCTAAAAGAGAAGAAAAATATTTTCAATTTAAAAGCTAAATTCATTAAAGATATAAATAAAGTGTTAACTTATACTTATCTTTTCTTGTAAATATTACACATACCTCTCAAGTGTTTCTCAAGTGTTTTCTCAAATTAAAATTTTCTCTCACTTCTAATGCTCTTGATTAAAAATTTTAACTGATTATTAGGTACTGTAATGTCTAATATATGAGAGACACTTATAAATTTAACAAGTGAAATGATGTTAACATGTAATGTAACATTCCATAATAGGAAGATAAATGTAATTTCAAAAAAAAAATATTAAAAAGATGTCTATAATATTAATTATATAGAGGTGTTGCGTATTGAAATATTCATGGTTGTAGTGAGATATAAGATTTAGTGTCCTAATTTTATACAAAAATCCAGCATATAGACGTATAAGAGAGAGAGGGGTGCAAGAGAAAAAAAAAGGAAAAAAGAAAGAAAGAAAGGGGTGCAAGACTCAGAAGAGGCCCTGTGAGTTTTTCTCGTTTTAGGGTTTTATGTTGACGCAACTAGAGTAGATCTAGATATAACTGCAATTAATCAAAACATAAAATTTTCATTTATATAATTAGTGCATTTATCTAATCTAATTAAAAAATATTAAATATTATAACTTTGTTATTAATATTATTTAAAATATTTGTATTTTAAACTTATTATTATATATTCCAAGAAGTAAACCAATTATTACTTTAATTTTTTATCTTATTTAAAATTAGATTATATGTCTAGGGGTTTAAACCAACTATTAATTAAACTAAATTATGTATATCTAACTTCACATATCCTTTAAAATTAAATCTTAAATTGTCATTATAGCGATGCCAAAATAGGTTAACATGTTAGGTTCAGGTACAACAAAAAGATGACCTAATTTAAACCCAATCAATCCGAACTTGACATTTAATAAATGGTTTAAAAATATAGACCCGAACTTGACCCGCCAACAACCTGAATTACCCGAATTCGACTCGATAACTCATTTTGATTTTATATATATATATATATATATATATATATATATATATATATATATATATATATATATATATATATATATATATTGTCAACTATAGAGTTTAAGTTAATTGATCAAAAATAAGAAAAGTATAATAACAAGTGAAAGAATTTTAAGAAAAAAAAATAATTAAATGGGTCATTATCGTGTTCGTTTGTCAACCCGAATTTGGCTCAATAATTAAATGGGTTGGAATTCTAAAATCGAACCCGACTCCCTTGTTAAATGGCCTAGCGTGACCCAGATTGTTTGGGTTAGGCCTATGTTTGATTGTTGATTCGAGTCATTTATTGACACCTTAATTACATTATAATAAAAAAATCATATCTATACTACTATATAAAAGTGGCTTGGGATTCCACTCATAGCAAATTCTGATCGTTCATCTATAAATATTAAATTAATCTACAACATTCATATATGACTCTTTAAATTCTATCATTTATCACTTCTTATTAAATATTTATTTATTCATTTATTTACTACTATTAAATTAAAATAAATGTAATTTAACGTTACATGCTTCTTTAACTTTATTCATTTACTTAGTACCATTATTTTAAAATAAATTTAATTTGCTGGCCACAAATGATGGAGTTTTAACGTTACCACTTCTTTAACGTTACCTTCTCCTTCCCTTCATTCTATTTTATAATTTTAAAAATATCATAAAATCATTAATTTTAATATTTATTCTATTTAATAAATTCTTAACCATCACCTTAATCAAATTTTAACGAATGAATAAAATTTTAACGGATATATATAAAAGTACATAAAATTTTAACGAGAAACAGCTTTAATTTATTTATAAAACGGATTTGACTATATTAACATTATAATCAAATGTATACCATGGCATTAAATGCACAATGATGGCTTCATTTTTTACTGTATTAAAGCCCCTTCATATTCCCATTTGCGAAACTCCTACATGAAGCCGAAATGTCATACTCTTCCAAATACCCTTAATTGCATTGAATGTATTACGTTAAATTCATATTGCATTTAATGCATAAAAATTGTATTACGTTTATATTAAAAAACCCTTCATCAAATGATATATTCATCCAAAATACCAAATACCATTAATTACATTTAATGCATTACGTTTAAATATATTATATTTTTTAATTTTACTTTTAAGTTAGAGTTGTCAATTATCTATACTATCTATAGCTACTAATATAAATCTAGATACTAACTATTATAAAAGTTATTTGAGTTTTCACCCAAACAGAATCTTAGCCTTGCATTATAATTACTCAAATTCAATCCTAACATTTAATTTCAATTATTTTAATTATAATTGAGTAATAATTATAATTTCATTCATATTAAAAATAATATATTAATTACTGTAATGATATATTTATTTTACACTCTTTCAAATTCCTCGTTCGTTTCGTATTCCTCTTCCTTTTCTTATACATAAACCGAAAACTTAGTACCCTTTCGTATTCCTCTTCCTCTGTTTCGTATTCCTCTTGCATAATCCTAAGCACAACTAGGATATATGATGATGAGGCAAAAGATCACGTCCCTTTGATGCACTCGAAGCCATTCGTCCACAATGATTCGAGGGATAATATTAATGTTGGCACTCTCTCACCTGTTTAATTGCAAGAACTTTTGTGGCCTTTGTACTATTTTTGTCGATCATGGAATTTTAACTATTCTATCCTTTTGTTTTTAATTTTATTTGTATATTTCTTTCAAGATGATGTTATATTGTTATAATGGTCATTTGATGCGAAGGCAATGGTATGTACTGTCTTTTATGATTTAGTGTTCCTATTTAGTCTCCAAACTTGTGAAATGTATTTCAAATTTTAAGACTTGAAAAGCAAGTCCGATTATGATTTTATTTTGAATAGTTTTTATGTGTATAGGAAGAAGAAGATGATTGGGTATCAGACTCTTGATTCCCTGATTTTCAATCTCTTGGTGGTTCTTTGAGCAATTCTAAATTTTAATATTTCTGACTGAAGCTATAATCTGCTCATGAATGAGGTGATGTTCTTTCAGAGAATTTTGGAAATGTGATACTACGAGTTTTAAATGGATCAAGGCTTCCTCTATTGAAAAGGAGACCAGTGAGGGTTTTTCTTTGGTTCTAATTGGTGTATATTATGTCTTCTCAACGACTGATAAGAATTATTGATTTGTTTAAACTATTTATTTGATGTATTTTCTCTCAATGAAGTTGTGGTCATCAATCGAGATTTAAATTTTTTTCTATCTATACTATTATTATAAAAGTAGTTGAGTTTTTTTTTTTTGAAATACAATTTTAGCCTTTCATTTTATTTATCAAAGATGAATTCAAACCATTCATTTTATTTTTGAATTTATTTTTTTTTAATTTCAGTTGTTTAATTGAATGCATGACTTTTTATATTTTATTTATATTAATTACATTTAAGTAAGAGCCAATTATTAAAATGCCAAAAAATTTTAATTGTATTTATTTCAATATTCAAATACACTTAATAAATATATCTATTTGCATTATATTTTTATTTTATACCTATCCTAACAATTAATAACATAATTCATTCATTAACTATTAAAATTCTATAATTTTACTAATCTATAATTTTAAAAATTATAAATTTAAAGTATAAATCTTAGTTCATTATTCCATTAAAAAACATTTACATTATAAGCCTATAATTATAAATAACAGAATCTGAAAACTTAGCTATTTAAACTAATAAATATTTTTTAATTAATTACTAACAATTTAATCTGTTAATTAATATTCAATTCTTAATAATTATTACATATTATATTGCTACAATTAAAATAATTAAATCAAAATAATTCTATATTATCAATACTATTATTATAAAAGTTGTTTAAGTTTTTCACAATATGAAATTTTAACCATTCAAATTTATTGTCTTTTATCTATTATACTTGATACGTCGTCGGAAAATCATCTTGATCGGGCACGAATCTCGAGGAAAAACTCAAGTTGGAAACTTTAAAAATTATTTCGGAGACCATTTAAACTCCGATTTCAGCAAACTTATAGTCGAACTGAGCGTCTCGGAAATACGAATCCAACGACACCAAATTCGACTCAATCCAAGCCCAAGTGAGTCCAAATCAAGTACCCGAAGCGCTGTTGGAAGCATCAAACAGCTATTTGAGTTACCAAACGGTCTCCGATTTTGGCGAGCTTATAGTCGAATCGAGCGGCTCGACGAGACGAATCCAACGAGCCCAAGATCCTAGAATTCTGATATCATTAAGACCTTCAAATGCTTGATAAACGGTTCACGATCAAGGGATTCAATATCGGCCGTTCATCCGGATCACTCCCTATTTGCCCCTGATCCCTCACATATTTACGGGCTATGCCACTCCAGAAAAACTATAAATAGCCCCTCATTTCTCTTAAGAGAGGACCCAAGCCAAGAAGCCAAGAAGAGAAGAAGAAGAGAAGAGAAGTCTAGGAGGGAACAGCTCCTCCTCGACCACCGCCGGAACACCGCCGGAACTCCGCCGGAACACCACCGGAGCACCACCTGGTGCCGGAGGGACGCCGGAATTCTGCCCGACGCTAGAATTCTACCCGACGTCCGAGTGACGCCGGACTTCTTTCCAAGTGACGCTGGAATTCTGTCTAACGCCCGAGTGACGTCGGAACTCTGCTTGGCCTTGTAATTGATACTCATTGTAATCTGATCGTCCTGAAGTTAAAGGACGAGTCAGCCTCGTGTATTTCAAACAACACTAGTGGAACTTTTTCAACTGGGCGTGGCCCCGTGGTTTTTCCCTTTTTCAGGGCTTTCCACGTAAAAATCCTGGTGTTTCTTTCACTCTTCTGTTTGTGTGCTGGATATACGTACAACGCTGAGACGGAAATATTAAACTCTATCGCCGCGTATATTTGAGTCCGCAACAGTTTGGCGCCGTCTGTGGGAAACTTATCCCACAACTTCAAGTATTGCTACGATGGTCAACAGGCGTAGCAGTCGCCTCATAGAAGCCTCCCGCTCTCATTCTCATCAATCCAGAAATCAGTCTATGAATCATAGACATCCGATATCTGCCTCTTTATACCCCGGGGGGCAAAACGCACCTGGAGAGGGGACCTCGGGACCCTCCCTAGAAGAGAGAATTCAAAAGATGGAAGAATCTCAAAACGAGATCCTACAACTCTTGCGAGAGACTCGACAGCCGACCCTAGCACCTCAGGAGGAGGTTCTTCTCCCTCGAGATCCACCCCGTGTCGAAGCTGTTCATATTGAACATCTTCAGGCTGAGAATCCTCTTCCTCCACCCAGGAGGCGTTCGCAGTCACATAAAGATAACGAACTGGCTGATACAGCAAGTTCTACCCATCCTCCGCACACAGGTCGGCAATGTCTCCTTCCTCAAGACCTCCCTGAGGAGCTAGCCCAACATCACATTGCTGAGCTCCCTCACAATACCCTACGCCACGAACTGCGACGATTGGCTCGAGAGGAGTTCCCTACAGGAGGCGTAAGGCAACCTCTTCATCAGTGGGACTTCCAGGAGTCGTCACCCCTGACGGAAGCCATTCTTCAACACCCTATTCCGGTTGGCTTTAAGCTACCGAGCATCGATTCCTACGATGGGACATCCGACCCGTACGAGCACATCGATCATTACAGAACTATCATGCATATCCAGCGAGCATCAGACGCACTCCTTTGCCAGGTTTTTCCTGCCACTCTTAAAGGACAAGCTCGAACATGGTTCTATTCACTTCCAGCTGGAACGATCCCCACATTCGTCAAATTGGCCAAAGTATTTGTCGAACAGTTCGTAGCCAACCGAAGAATTACTAAGGATTCTTCTCATCTCTCTGGGATCCGTCAGAACGAGGGAGAAACATTAAAAGAATATTTTCAACGATTTTCCACCGAGGCTTGACAGATTCCGGGAGTGGACCCAGAACTGCTCCGAGGGGTCTTCCTTGGAGGCCTTCGTCCTGGTCCTTTCTATTCGGCACTTATGCGCGACACTGTTCATTCATATGCCGATCTGATCCATCGTGTGGAGGCGCAGATATCTGCAGATGAGGCAATAAATACTCATAGAAAATAGTTCGAGCAAACCACTGGGAAGTGCAAGGGAGCACCTGAGGTGGAAATTTCCTCATCACAATGGAAAAAGCAAGGGAATAGCAATCTACCTTCTAGGCCCCCATTACCACAACGAGAACCTCGGCAGGAGAAAGAGTACACTCCGCTCAACACATCTCGAGCAAATATGTTAATGGCGATTCAAGATCAGGACAAAGTGAAATGGCCGCATCCTTTGAAGCCAAATACAGGAAATCAAGATCAGTACTGTCACTTTCATCGTAGTCGTGGCCACACTACTGAAGCATGTTGGCAACTTAAGGATGAGATTGAAAGACTTATCCGCCAGGGCTATCTTCGACAGTTTATTGGGAACCCACCTACCCGAGAAGAAGCTCGCCCCACTGGGGGATAAAATCAACAACAACAAAGACAACCATTGAATAATATTCAAATGGTTGGTGAGATTGAGTAATGCTGCAACTTGAACCTTTGTGTTAGTAATACTACTTGTCATGTGTCACCATGTATCTCTTCTATGATCAGTAGGATGTCACTCTAATGTCCTTAGTATTTCTACCAAGTCAAATGATGTGGTTGTCCCTATATGTATCTCTTTTGTTGTACAAGGGAATTATTGTATTGTCTTACAGTAATATAATGTGTTGTTCGTCCAGTTTTGATATTGTCTCTTTCTTTAAAAAAAAAGAATATAAATGATAATGAAAAACTACTGACAAATATAGTCTCTTTATCCTTGATTCGAGAAATACACAATCTTTATTGTGTCTCAATCACTGGATGATCAATCCCAGGGGGATTCGATCTGACCTCTTCCACACAGGTTAACGTCGTCGAGCAAAGGCTCCGATATACAACCTCGGATAGGTCTCACATCCTTGGTGGATTCTCTCGACCTCTTCCATACAGGTTAACGTCGTCGAGCAAAGGCTCCGACATACAACCTCGGATAGGTCTCACATCCTTGGTGGATTCTCTCGACCTCTTCCATACAGGTTAACGTCGTCGAGCAAAGGCTCTGACATACAACCTCGGATAGGTCTCACATCCTTGGTGGATTCCCTCGACCACTCCTATACAGGTTAACGTCATTGAGCAAGGCTCTGACATACAACCTCATATAGGTCAAATGTCATTGGACGATGTCTTGTATCCCAATCATTGGAAGATCATTCTTGGGGAGATTTAATCTAACATCTTCCCTTAATGTCATTAAGCAAGGGCTTTGACTTACAGTCTCAGATATGTCAAACATCCTAAAAGGATGTCTCTCACATTCGTTCAGACTAATAATACATCAAAAGCACAAAGCATGTCTTACAGATGCAATAACAATTCAGGTCCCTCTAGGGGACAAATCCTCATTTCATATACAATATCATTAGAGTTACATAAATTCAGATTCAAATATACATTTCTTCTCACCAGAAGTTGAAATCAAAAGGTACACTGGTGACACTCATACAAGCTAGTATCATCCAGCAACAAGTAACTTTAACACAGTCAAATATCCTTGGTGGATTTAAGTGACTTCTCCCTTACTGCACACAAGCATCTCCTACAACTGCTCCTTTAAAGAAAGGACATAACTGGATCATCATCAGAGCTCCACTCAGTTGACAGTGTTAGTGTATTGCCAGAATATTGGCATGTCACACTACTTCGGCCTCTTTATTCAGTAATATCTGATGTTGGCACACTTCAGTATGGATGAATATTGCCTTAACACAATGTTACTGGACGCCGGCCATCATATGCCCATCGAGGGACTTTCATTGGACTTCTGCCCGACGACGAGCTTCTTCCCGTTGCTGGGTCCTTGCCCGTCGCCGGACTTTCGTTGGAATTTTGCCCAATATTTTCGTCGGACTTCTGCCCGACACCGTACTTCCACTCGACGCAGGACTTCTGCCAGTCGCGGGACTTTCGTCAGACTTCTGTCTGACACCGAACTTCCTCCCGTTGAAAGACTTCTGTCAGTCGCGTGACTTTCGTCGAACTTCTACCCGACGCCGGACTTATGCCCGTCGTCGGACCCTCGTCAGACTTCAACCCGACGCTGTACTTCTTCCCGACGTCGGACTTCTGCCCGTTGCCGGATGTTCGTTGGGCTTCTACCCGACACCAAATTCCTACCCGTCGTAGGACTTCTCCCTGCCGACGGATTTTTGTCGGAGTTCTACTCGACGCCATACTTCTTCCCGACGCCTGACTTCCGACCATCTTCAGACTCCCTCCGACTAACATCTCACCTCCACATGAAGGAATGAAAAAGAAAAGAAATTTCTAACTCCTGTACAAGAGGAGGGGCGTTGTCTCAAGTAGGGAAAATCACCTACTGAATAACAACGGAATGCCTCAACTGTCAGAAAGCCAGAATGAGAGAAAAAAGAGGGAAAACCGCTAACTTCTGTGCAAAAGGAGGGGCGCCGAGTCAAGTAGGGAAAATCACCTACTCAAAAACGGTGGAAGGCCTCAAAATGCCAGAAACTAGAGGGGAGAAGAGAGGAATACTCTAACTTCTGCGCAAAGGGAGGGGCGCCGAGTCAAGTAGGGAAAGTCACCTACTCAAAAACGGCGGAAAGCCTCAAAATGCCAAAAGCCAGAGGGAGAAAGGAAGAAGGGGCGAGTTTCTCCTAGGCCCTGGGGGTCTATTTATATTATTTTTGAGGGGGGAGGATTCCAAAATTCTATTAAATTCCCTGAAATTTTTCAAAATTTTCGGAATTTTTTAGGATTTTTTCGAATTTTTAATCCCATGTGGGACCCACAATTTAAATAAAAAAAAATATTTTTTTTAAGCAAAACCGCGCGGTTCCCCGCGCAGACGCGCGCGGACGCGCCGGTTGGCGCAGGCGCCGCCGCGGGCGGCGGCGGGCGGTGGCCGGCCGGCCGGTTCGGCCGCCTACGCGTTCCCGCACTCCGATTTCGGGCCCGGACGATCCAAATTCGACGTTTTTGGGGTCCCCGGACACGTTTTTCAATGTTCCGGACTCAATTTTGACACTTTCGGAGCTCAACGAGGCCTCTATGATCAAGTTCGAGCAAACATTTAATTTTCGGAACGCAAATTTTTGCGATTTTTCCAAATTGAAAAGCCGACACATATATTTTTGGACTCCTGGAGCTTTGACGTCCAAAAATAGGGGGGCAACTGATATGTCGTCGGAAAATCATCTTGATCGGGCACGAATCTCGAGGAAAAACTCAAGTTGGAAACTTCAAAAATTATTTCGGAGACCATTTAAACTCCGATTTCAGCAAACTTATAGTCGAACTGAGCGTCTCGGAAATACGAATCCAACGACACCAAATTCGACTCAATCCGAGCCCAAGTGAGTCCAAATCAAGTACCCGAAAGCGCTGTTGGAAGCATCAAACAGCTATTTGAGTTACCAAACGGTCTCCGATTTTGGCGAGCTTATAGTCGAATCGAGCGGCTCGACGAGACGAATCCAACGAGCCCAAGATCTTAGAATTCTGATATCATTAAGACCTTCAAATGCTTGATAAACGGTTCACGATCAAGGGATTCAATATCGGCCGTTCATCCGGATCACTCCCTATTTGCCCCTGATCCCTCACATATTTACGGGCTATGCCACTCCAGAAAAACTATAAATAGCCCCTCATTTCTCTTAAGAGAGGACCCAAGCCAAGAAGCCAAGAAGAGAAGAAGAAGAGAATAGAAGTCTAGGAGGGAACAGCTCCTCCTCGACCACCGCCGGAACACCGCCGGAACTCCGCCGGAACACCACCGGAGCACCACCTGGTGCCGGAGGGACGCCGGAATTCTGCCCGACGCTAGAATTCTACCAGACGTCCGAGTGACGCCGGACTTCTTTCCAAGTGACGCTGGAATTCTGTCTGACGCCCGAGTGACGTCGGAACTCTGCTTGGCCTTGTAATTGATACTCATTGTAATCTGATCGTCCTGAAGTTAAAGGACGAGTCAGCCTCGTGTATTTCAAACAACACTAGTGGAACTTTTTCAACTGGGCATGGCCCCGTGGTTTTTCCCTTTTTCAGGGCTTTCCACGTAAAAATCCTGGTGTTTCTTTCACTCTTCTGTTTGTGTGCTGGATATACGTACAACGCTGAGACGGAAATATTAAACTCTATCGCTGCGTATATTTGAGTCCGCAACAATACTATTATAAATCCAAAAATGAGACATGTATCTTTGATTTAAAAATTTAAATCTAGATCCTTTATTTTTTATGTTGTATCTATATTATTTCGACTTTCATTTTTAACCTTTCATTTTCATATTAACAAAATTTTATTCACACCTATGTATTAGGAAGTTCACATTAATTTTATAAATAAAATCTTATTCATTTTCATTAATAAATTCTTGTTATAGAATTATTGGTAGCTTTAATTTTAAGTAAGGAGCCCAATAGATGTAGAAATAGATTGTCATTTCAGAAATAGGGAATTGAATAGATAGGAACCGCATCTTATTCATTGATTATTGATTAGTCAAACTATTTAATATATATTTCTTTAAAGTCAAGTCATTAGTAAATAACCATTTATATCCTATTCTTTTATATTTTACCCATTCATATTCATTTTCAAGAAAAAATCACACACACACACACACACACACACACACACACATATATATATATATATATATATATATATATATATATATATATATATATATATATACATATTAATTTTTCTTTACTTTTTGACAATTAAATATGTCTTTTCAAAGTTTATAATTTCTTTATATGTAACTTTAAATGAATAAATCATTTCAAAGTGTATAATTTTGAAAAGAAAGATGCTACTAATTGTTACCCTTTCTCATAGTACTCATTCAATGTTACTTTCATGATAATTTTATGAACTTGCAGGTAATGCTCATTGCTCCATTGCAAACTTATACCAATAATGCCTCACATTTTGGTTAGAAATTTTTAATGGTCATAACATTATTAAAGAATTTGTACAGCTTATTTCATTTGCAACTTGCTGCTTAGAATATTTTATTATCTTATAACAGAACAACATGCTGATATGATTTCTGCAGATAGCTTTACCATTTAATAATCTTGCAAGGTGATCTACCTACTTCATATGTTTATTAATGCTTTTTATATAACTTATGTTAATGGAGTGTCTAATATACATCACCCACATTTTTTTTTCTAAATATAGATATTAAATGCTTAAATTCAATAAGTGTCTATATATATGTGATAAGTTTATGCTCTCGTAGCTAATGTTCTATTTCAGAATTAGTTTTTTTAATAACTAATTTAGTCTTCTAATAGATATTATATTAACGTAAAAAAGGAACAATTGATTAAGACCTCTTACATTACACATTAACACATTTCTTACTTTAAATCTAACACATTTTTTATGAGTGTATTTGAAGAATAATATAGCTTTATATGCCTATTGATTATGTATAAATCATGTATAAATATATAAATATTACATGTAATATTCATAAAATATTTAATATCATTAATATAACATGTCATAAAATAATTTTAAATTTTATAATATTATTTCTTTATTTTTTTAATTTTATTCATGTGCACCATGCGCACGTGCATTATACTAATATAATAGATGAGAAAAAAGTTATCTTAGTAACTATTTAACAGATAAATTCTAGAAATATAAAATAATAATTTATTTATCTTACTTAAATAGTATATAATCATATATGTGCTTCCTTTCTTGTATTTTTCAATACCAAGCTATCAAATGAGTCCTAAACAGGTTCTTTATGCTCTTGAGTGGTCAAATGATTTCTTAGAATATTTTAAAAAATAAAAAATATTAACTAAGTGGTTGTTTGAGATTATTTTAATTTTTAATTTTTTAGCTATTATTTTTATTTTATCTTCTATAAAGTTATTTTTTTTATTTATGCGACAATGATAATTGTTGTCAATATTTTGATAGTTCATATTAGCGTCCAATAACAGTGATGTTAATCAATAGTAATATTATTTTTAAAAAAAAATATTTAAAATATCGTAAAATTAATTTGAATGTTTTTTTGGATTAATTTAATTTGTTTTAAAAAAATTAAAAAATAAAAAAGCTAAAAATATATTTAATAAACATATTTAAAAAATAAAAAAATTAAATAAAAGTGAACCTAGTTAGCTTTGGGGAACTTTGTTGAAGGCTTGAAGCCGCCCAGGAACACAGGCGGAGAAGGCCAAGAGTGAAGTAGGAAGAGGGGAGTAGGAAACGAAGAGAAGGAGAAATGCCGCTATACGATTGCATGCTGCTTGCGAAGACTTCGGTGAAGAAAGAAGCGATTATGAATCTGGTCGCTCGATTGGGCAAGCGCATTTTCCAGTGCAACGGAGTCATCACCGACATCAAATCCTTCGGCACAGTGCAACTCGGCTACGGCATCAAGAAGCTCGATGGCCGCCACTTTCAGGTCCGATTCTTCCATCTCTTCTCCTGTGTTTGCTGGAAAGTTATTTGCTAACCCTTTTTTTTGTTGGATTGATGTGAAAAATTCTAGGTTTTTTTTTTCTGAAATGTATCTAGAGTTTAGAAAATTGGTCCAATTTTTATAGCAATTACTGTTAAATTTGTGATATTTGTGTGTTAATTACTGTCGAATTGATTGGAATCAGTTTTACTTGCTGCCAATAATTGATTGAAAGCATCTAATGTCTGAAAGATATGTAGTGATGAACATTTTGGTAAATGCATTAGTTGGAGAACCACGACTGCTTGTCTGACAGGATTTTAGTTTGGAGCAATTGTTAAGTTGCTAGACTCCAAAATTTTTGACAAAATGACATCTAAACAGGGTGAATTTTTCCAAATTATAGACATGAAAAACCTAACGTCATTATTATAAACAAGATATCCAATAAAATCAATCAAAGAAGCCAAACCTTAATATCCACACGGCACAGAGTTTATCAACCAAAATAGATTGTAAGCGTGATTTATGAAATCGTATAACCAAATAAAACCAAAACTATGAAGACTTAAATCCAGAATTGAACATAATTTATAATCTGAGAATGAATATATAATTTCACCGCTAACTAAGGCAATTCTTAGCCATGCTGGTTTCTAGGTGACCAACTAGTATTCTTTCCCAAAGAGGGAAATTAGTAAGTATTCATATCTTCATGGATGCATTGATGCTAACCTTGAAATAAGCATCTATAGTGATAACAGGGATAATCACTAGTATCAGAATAAACATGCAAGAGAGTAAGAGCATATCAAAAGAAATTGTGCTTATCATATAGTTCAATGAAAATATACTTCTTGAAACTCACATTTTTAAATGAAACAATAATAGAATGTAATGAAAAAAATAATCTAATAACAAAATATCAGTATAGAAGCCAACTTAAGATGAAATTCTATATCTAAGAGTAGATGCAGAATGTCAGTCTAATGGGTATTCCTTGTTGCTAGTAGTAGTGATTGGCCCAAAGTCTCCAATAGGACCTATCAATCTCTCACCACCCCACATAATAGAAGGGAACCTATCAATCTCAGATAGAGCTGAAATGATGTCGATCCATACAAAATTTTATCCCATGACATCAGCTCATCAGTGTACCTGCCATAAATAAAATGGTGGTAACATAAGGGGTATGCTCAAATTAAGTTTTTTTACATATTCACTAGTTTTTTAAGATTAGAGTCTAATTTGCTATCAAATTTAAATCTTGGGTGATAAGTTTGAAGCAAATGAGATATCAATCAAGGGTATGCATTTTAAAGACATGCCGGGAGATATCACATAAATCAATTTAAATCATTGTATTTTTTTTGAATTAGATCAATAACCCGCAATCATTAGAGGCTGCTCATATAGATGAATTAAGATAAATAAAGTAGTACTTAATGAAAGTTTGTGGTTATAATTATGTACTATGATGCACCGACACTTCTCCTCAAAAAGGCGTGCAATATCCGACACGACACGTGGTTGACACATCCCGACATGTGTTAGACATGCTGAAAACATGTCTGATTAAAAAAATATTAAATATAAATTGGATATGCGTGTCCGACGCGCATGTCTTAAATATTTTATGAATTTTTTAATATAATTTTTATTTATTTAAAATATAAAAACAAAATTTCTTATTTTCTCTTCATAACATCAAATCAATCGCCTGCACTCAATACCTCATTCATCAAATATTCTCATTTTCATTTCTCTTTGGCGTGTCGCGACTTTGGTTTGACAACGATGCCCAATATCATCTCTACATTGATGTCTGATGTCGTTACAACATCGACATTTGAAAACCATTTCAACATCAAAGTTTGACCTTATCTTGACATTGATGCTCGACGCTAGCAATTTAAACACCAATGCCCTCTCGACATCGATGACAGATGCCCTCGCGACATCGATGACAGATGCCCTCTCGACATCGACGTCGCCTGATACTTATTGCATAACATCAATGCCTGGCTCTCAACAACATTATCGTCTCCTCTCTCGATGCCTGATACACGGCATTGACGTCTGACTCTCGACATCCTAATATTAATCTTTTTATGCACAAATTCTAGTTAAATGACTTATTATTTCTAAATTATTTTAATATTATACTCATTTAATTTTTATAAATTATTTTTAAAATATAAAAATTATAATAACATATCCAACCCGTGTCTATGTCCTATATTTTTAATAATTGACATGTCTCGTATCCGTGTCATGTCGTATCCATGCCGCCGTGTCCGTGTCTGTGCATCATAGCTTATGTACCATTAATTCATATCAATTGTGGGCATAATGATAACAGTCATATTTTATAGCCAAGGAATAGTTACCCTACAATAATTATGCCATCTACCATCATAGGAGATGCCCCTATACTCAATCCACTCAACTCCAATGACATCAAAGACTCTTTTCTCCAATTTAATGCCACAATTCACAATTAACCCTAATTACTAAGTCCCACAATGATTGAAAATATTAATTTATAGAAAAATTACTGATTTAATAAATTATTGTTACTTTAATTCATTAAAAATTAAAAATTCAAGAAAAATTAACTAAAATAGGAAACTCATACCTAAACATGGGATAATCCCTAACTCATCGAAGCTTTAATGAATCTTAACTAATTAGGTTAATTATATCAAAAACTGTAAGATAAATTTTGAATTAAGGAAAACCTCAACTTTAACGAAATTGATATAGGAAAATTACATTTGTTAGGCTATCACACATGCAAGAATCTAAACAGGCTCAATTTAGATCAATTTAGGAGCCAACTAGATAAATTCCAAAATATTTTAAACAATGTTTCCAAATAACATAAACAAAAACTGTGAAATCCTTTGAATCAACAAAGCATGCATGAAACATAGCGTGATTGCCCTCCAACTACCATCTTAATAAAGTTTTAGTGGTTGTTGGATTGGAAACCTCCTTTGATAGAGTGAAGGATAGGATAAATAAGGAACACATAACTTGTTCTCCCATGCCCTCTCTTGCCTTTATGTTCTCACTGGTTAGCAAAACAGATCTTGTAACCACTCAATCACTTCTTTCCTTGATGGATGACCCAATCTAGTCTAATTGGACTAATGCCCAGCCATTTTAGTTTGAGCCAAATCACATTTTTTTTATGAAAAATTAAGTTATTTCATTGCCTACCGGTCAAGTGTTCTTATCATGTAAAAACTGGAGTTGTTCATGATAAGATTGCATTCATTAACTCCATAGATTCTCCATTTTCTGAAGCCTCATGTGCTAGGTATGCCCAAACCCAAATGGCAGCTAATAGGGGTGCAACTTAAGGTTGGGTAATATTAGTTTCAATACCAGCTAGCACACTTGATGAGTTTGTTTGATCCTGAATTACCTGATGTTTAAATGAACCACATCTTTTAATTTGATTTTGATTTAGTTCTTGGATCTATTTAAAACTCATTGTCTTGATATCATTCTGGACTTGATATGGGCCTTTTGGAGATGAAGAATGTTTCAACCTTTATTTGTAGCTCTTCCAAAAATAATCAATTTTTCTCAATGCAATCTCAACACAATGAAAATGTTAAACCTCAATCAACACAAACTAATTTGCATTGTAGAATTATAGTTTTTATGTTTGATTCATTTGCATGAATCCATACAAAATCACCCCAAAACATACAAGATATATGTATTTTTAGTTATGTAACCAAGGACGATATCAAACATCCAAGTCATTGCGTTGAAGTTAGTATTAATTTTGGTAGAATCTTATGATTTGGTTAGGATAATTATGTATTTTTAATTTCTCAATCTAGATATTTGCTCTTTATTTAGTTTCTATTTTTAATAAACATTTTTATCCGAAGTCATAAAATAAAGTGGAATTGAGCGAAAGGTTGAGGATTCACCTAATTGGAAAACATAGTGGGATAGGCTCGAAGTAGTGGTTGGACGTGCCCCTAGTGCCCCACTATAGATCCAATCATGCTGACATTGTTAAAATATATTCTAATGAAGTGATTAATGGTTGACCTAAAACAATTGTTTATTATTACAACAACATAATCAAGCCTTTATCCCACTACGTGGGGTCGGCTACATGAAAAACCAATTGTTTATTATTGAGATGTAAAAATCAATGACTATTTTTTAATACTCTTTGAAAGAAAATAGGAATGCATTTTATATTCTCAACTACTTATCATGCACAAACTAATGACCGAACTAAAGTGATTAATAGAACTTGGGGCATTTGTTACATTGTCTCATAGCTGGTCATGCACTTGGGTGTGGTTTATTATCACCTATGATTTAGTCTGCATATAATTCATTTGTCAATAGGTTTATGGGCATGATTCAATTTGAGATCGTCGCCATGTATCAATCTAGAAAATGTATAGATCTTGTTGACTAACCTACAAATTTTATATCTAAACACTTTTGCACAATAATTTATACAACATATGCAAAATTTGTTGTGGTGTTTACTAAAATTTGTCTACTAATTATAACAATTATGAGCTTTATCTTAATAAAAATAGGAGATACTTGGAATGTAAGCTTGGTGGAAAAGTCATGGTGCATTTAACTCTTGAAATCTTATAGCAAGAACCTTTAATAAATTGAATGCAAGGAAGGTAAGATCATTTAAAATTTTTCAGTGCGTTGGAACCAATGCTTGTAAATTAAAAATTAATGAAAAATTTGGTATAAAAGCAGTTTTCAATGTGTCTTATTTGACTTTTTTTTTCACGGGCTTATTGTCAAGTTTTAGATTTTGCTCTCTTTTCACGTCTTCCTTTTGAGTACACATCACTTCTCACCTCTGCTCATTCTTGAGATTATTCTTGATGATAAGATTGTATCTATTAATAATGAATAATGATAAATATCAGAGATATCTTGTTCACTTGCAATGTGAACCAACTTGTGATAATTCATGGATTACCATGGATTACCTTGTAAGAAGCACAAAATTTATATCCTAATTTAATTTATAATTATCAAATTATGCAAGTTAGGCATATTTGATGGGAATCTTTAATTATTCTCGCAAAAGATGTAGCATCATGAAATGATCAGTTTAATATTCATTTGTTTCTTTTATTAGTTTGTTTTATTTCCTTTTGTAATTTTTGTAGTTAAGAACATGCTAGTGTGATGATTGTATTATATTTACAATCTTTGAGTTAGTTCTTAGGCTTTGATATAGTTTTAATTTTGATTCAATTTAGGTTAATTCCCATAAGGTATTTGCCATCCAGTTTGGTATAGTTTTAGCTAGTTTGATTGGGCTAATTCTAAGATTGAATAGTTTAGTTTGAAATATTCATATGAGCCGAATATTCATGAGTTGTTATTTACTATTTTTGAGGGGAATTTTCATGAGATTCTCAGTTTGATCCTTATATCATAACCCTATTATTTGGTGTAGTTGCATTTGCCCTTACTAATTAAGACTTTACATGTGATGTGTTGTGGTTTGATATTGAGCGGATAATTCTTGCTGTTGTTATTCTGATTTATTTGTTTCGGATCTCACTGCTATCATCGATATCAGCTACACTTGTTACATGAGAATTACATATCGGTTATGGAGGACTTATTTGGGTTCTTTTATTTTTTAAACATATTTGTTTAGTGTTTTTTTAACCATTTTTATTTTTGAGCTATTTTTATTTCATATCTAAACATCGACAAATTAAATAAAAATAAATAGAAAACAAAAAATAAAAGCGGTTCCAAATGGTCATGTAGCTTTCCAAGTATCAAGTTTTGGATAAGGCTTTATGGCATTTATCTTAAGGTTGAAAGTTGAAACAATAGATTGAATTGTGGATATAGATTGAACTTGCATTGGGTTGATTTTATGCTCACTATTTGACACATATAATTGATAGATTTGGTTTAAATGATTTTTTTTGCTATTTACTTATGAATATTGTTTAACATTGCGTAATATGAGGCTCGCCTTGAGGCCCACTGAAGTGTAATTCTATTGAAAAATGCCTTGAGTTTTTTTTTATGAGGCATGCTCCTTAGTTTGGCTAAGGCGCACCTCATCTCACTGGCGTGAGGTGTATATCTTTCCCTATATATATATATATATATCCTAAACTAAAGACCCAAACAAATCACACTTTCATGCACTCCCGAGCCGCAATAGCTTCCTATCGACTGCCTCGACCTACAACCATTTGCCTTCGCCACAACCACCACCGTCACAACCGTCGAGGATCACTTGGAAGCCACACACCACCAACACCTCCTGTAAAAATCTTAGAGTATTACTCTCATATTTATGTTGATAACCATTAATGAAATAGGAAGATGATTAAAATAAATGAAAAAGATGATTGAGAGGCATTGGACCCCACGAGATGAGGTAGGGGAGTGACCAATTTGTTATGACGATGACTCAAATAAAAACCCCCTCAATGATGATAGTGCATATAATTTTTGAGTTGTTGCCAACTATTTCAACTTTCTTTAGGAATTAAATGTGGATAAGTAGGGAACTAGGAAAGAAGGAATTTGACGTTAAACTTGATGTTATATTATACTTTTATGCGATTTCTATGTTTTATATTATTTTGCCCCTATAATATTTGGATTTTAATTCTATTTCACGCAATTTATCACTTGTCACTTTACGTCTTGTTCAATTTTTTATTTTATATGCATGTCAATTTGTTACTTTATTGTTCAATAGAAAATTAATATGTCATCTTTTAATCTATTATTTAGGTATTATATAAAAATTCACTTTTAACCTTTATTTTCATTTTACATAATTTTTGAATTTTGAAGCTTATGCCTCAAAACGCCTTGAGGCTTACGCCTTGCCTCATGAATGAAAAATGCCTCAATGCATAATTGCGCTTGCGCAATTTTAACCCTTGCTTGTGAGTGCAAGTTAGATGCCTACTTTCAACTGTGGTAGAAATGCGGCTATCTAACTATGGGAAAATTTGCTTTCTGTGGCATGAGGCCTAACTTCCTTACCTTGGCATTTTCATTTCTTGTGCAATTTCATGTACATAATTTGTTATTAACTTGTTTAGTGCTCTTGATTTTGATAAATAGTTGGCATGTTGGAAGTCCAAATTAAGAAAATTCATTCATTTTACTCACTAATTTTATAAGTTTTTAATTTATTGCTGAAATTTAATCATTTAATTGTCATTTGGTTTTAAATTTTAGTGTTATTTGTTTTCAAGTAAAAATATAAATTATTGAATTAATTGATAACTTGTGAACTATGAATCTTTAATTTTTCTTTGTATGGAATTATATTACATATCATATTAGTTGAATTAGGAAAATTAAACTTGAGTCCTTACCCATCAAGGAAATGAAGCATAGGATGTTGTGGTTGCATTCTGCAGTATTGGTGAAGTGTGTAAAGAGGAGAGAGAGTGGGAGATATTAAAGGAGGATGCGTATAGAGAGGCGAGCAATGAGTAAGAAGTAGAGGGAGTGACAATCATGGCTACTAGTGGAGACATTGAGTGTGTGGTCAAGTGAGGAGGGTGATGAGGAAAGGGAGATGGAAGAGGGCATGGAATGTCAAGTTGGGTGTGGAGACCATTCTTGTGATGGTTGAGGATGGGGTTGGTACAATGATGGAGAGGGTGTGTAACTTGAAGGACAAAGTGACGAGGAGTGATGTGTCCTCGACTGTGATGGCAATGGTAACTTTTGAGGATGGTTGAGGGCGATCAATGTCTTATTGAGCAAAAAGGTAAATATCAATGAAGAGAAGAAAAAGACTTGTTTGGGAAGAGAATAATGCCAATAGTCTATGTAAATTTTGGTTAAATTGATTTCTAAATTGTCTTTATTGCTATTAAAAAATATCATAATGTCAACATTTAATAGGTATCATCTTGAAGAGATACTGATTCTAGTTTGAACAAATTGTTCCTAACAACAACAACATCAAGTCTTTATCCCACTACGTGGGGTCGGCTACATGAATCCTTTTTCTCCATTGTGTCCTGTTAAAAGTCAAATTCTCGTTTAAATCTAATAAAGAAAGATCATTTCTAATATTTTCTAACCAAGTCTTTTTAGGTCTACCTCTACCTTTCTTAACATAAGTCAAATCTAAGACCTCTACTTTCCTAACCGGGTCATCGGGAGGCCGCCGTTTTATGTGACCAAACCATCTAAGGCGACTCTCTCTAATCTTATCTTCCACAGGAGCTACTTGTTATGCAGCATGTGCCGGCCCAGGAGGGGCCGGCTGGACCGGTCCAGCCTGGACCGGTCCAAACCTACTCTAGGCGGACAAAGCAGGGAGGGGGGCGGAACATAGGTGGGCCCCATGGGGGGGCTTAATGCAATTTTTGAGAGGGAAAATTTGAATGTAAGGGCTGTTTAGGAATTTTGGAGAAATCCTTTATTGTTAATTAGGGGGGATTGGGAGGGAATTAGGGCATCTTGAATTTGAATGAGAATTTGAGATCTTCTGGGAGGTTTGGGCTCTAGTCTTCTTGTCTAGAGATTTTGGAGAGTTAATCTTCCTCTCGAATTGAAGATCCTTGTATCGTTTGCTGTTTTTATTATTCTACTAGTGGAATACAAGTGCTTGTTTGGTTTTGCTACAGATTTCCCTTGCGTTTCTCTATTTTTTCTCTGTTTTGGGGCTGTTTTTCTGTAGAAAACAGCAGAAATTCTGCTGTTGCCCATCCATTGGAGGTAGGGATACTTGAGAACTCAAGTATTTCCTATCAAATTGGTATCAGAGCATCGTTTTTGGGACCATCGGCGGCTGAAATCCAGAAATTTCAGCAAACTTTTGGGCATCCGGAAGAGAACTCCTTGTGATTTGTGAAGGAAAAATGGCCGGCAAGAAGGTGGAAGTCTTGGAAGGCGAAATCGGACAACTGAAATCAGATTTGGAAGGAAAATTTTTTGACTTTCAAAATCAAATCACATCCAACAATGAAAGGTTGGAAGGAAAGTTCACCGTGGTGGAGGAGATGTTGAAGAAACTAATGGAGATGAAGACAAACCCAGCAACATCAGAATTAAGAGAGACCATCGACGGCCATGGCATAGGAGGAAATCCGAACCCGTCTCGGGGAAGGAAAAATCCGGAGGTGAAAATCCTTGAGGGGGAAGACGACATGCCGCCTCTAGAACCGCTCTCTAGAGAGGAGATGAGCCAAGGGTACGAACGAAGGGGTGCTGATTTTGTGGGGAGAAGGGAAGAAATGCATCGCAGTTGTGTTGATTTTGAAGGGAGAAGAGGGGAATATGAGGAAGGGTTTGGGTACAATCGTCGGAGGGACGATCGGGACATTTGGGGAGCACCTCCCCTTCGAGGAATGGGAGGTTATGGAGGATACCGAGGGTATGGAGGAGATCCAAAGGTAAGGAAGCTGAAGATGCCCATCTTTGAGGGCGAGGACGGTCATGGCTGGATTTACAAGGTGGAGCGGTACTTTGCCGTCAACGGGTTGACGGAAGAGGAGAAAATGACAGCGGCGGGACTGTGCTTGGAAGGGAAGGCACTGGCGTGGTACCAGTGGCGAGACATGAGGCGACCTATTCGGAGCTGGAGGGAGTTCAAAGACTGTTTGCTAGAGCGTTTTCGAACCAGTAGAGGAGGAGACTTCTACGAACAGTTCTTTGCTCTGACACAGGAGGGGACAGTGGCAGAGTTTCGTGACCGGTTTGAGTACCTAGCTAGCAGGTTGGATCGTCTTTCTGAGACTGTGCTTGAGGGGAACTTCATGAAGGGGCTCAAACCAGAAATCAGGGCAGCTGTTAGAGTGATGAGACCACACGACCTGGGGGAGGCCATGGAGTTGGCACAGCTGGTTGAGGACCAGAAGCATCTGGAGAGAGGGGCTCGAGGCAGCAGCTCCGGGGGATCCTACCGGATGACGACCGCTTTTCTAGCTCCCAAGGGAGCTGCACCGGGGGGTACACGAGAGGTACCAAGGGAGAGGTCTGGAGGAGGAGGGCCTGGGAGAAATTTTAAAAAACTTACTGATAAGGAGATGCAGGAGAAGAGGGCAAAGGGATTGTGCTTTAGGTGTGATGAGAAGTACATGCCGGGTCATAGGTGCAAGGACCGGACTCTTCAGGTTCTCCTTGTTTGCGAAGACGAGGAAGACGAAGAGGGAGGTGGGAGTCGGTCCGAAGTGGAGGAGGAGAAGTTGCATCTGGATGTGGCAGAAGTCTCTCTGAACTCCGTAGTGGGATTCACTTCGAGTCACACTATGAAAGTGAAAGGGGTGATAGCTGACCACGAGGTGGTGGTTTTGATAGATAGTGGGGCAACCCACAATTTCATTTCCACCCAGATTGTTGAGTTGCTTGGAATGAAATTAGTGGATACGGGAGGCTATGGGGTGATGATGGGTACATGAAAGGTAGAGATGGGTAGAGGAGTTTGTAGGGGAGTAGTGATGACCATTCAGGGGATACAGGTGAGGGAGGATTTTCTTCCCTTAGAATTGGGGAGTACAGATGTGATCTTGGGGATGAAGTGGCTGCAAACTTTGGGGGAGACCAAGGTGAACTGGGGAGAACTGCGGATGGAACTGGTAGTGGGGGGAAGGAGAATGGTGATACAGGGAGATGTCGGCCTGTCTAGGACGGGGGTGTCTCTCAAGTCCATGATCCGAACCCTCCAGGAGGTTGGAGGTGGATATTTGGTGGAGCTGCAACGATTGGAGAGAGTCAGTGTGGGGGAAGAGGGAGACATTCCCCTTGAAGTGCAACCGGTCATACAACAGTTCAAGGAGGTATTCCAGCCACCTCAAGGGTTACCACCTTCCAGAGAACAGGAGCACGCAATTCTGCTAAAGGAGGGGGTGTCACCGGTTAGTGTACGACCCTACCGTTACCCCCAGATTCAGAAAGATGAAATTGAGAGGCTGATTAGGGAGATGTTAGAGGCGAAAATCATCAGACCGAGTGTGAGTCCTTTCTCTAGCCCTGTATTACTGGTCAAAAAGAAGGATGGTAGCTGGAGGTTTTGTGTGGACTATAGGGCATTGAATAAGGAGACTGTACCGGATAAATTTCCTATTCCGGTGATTGACAAGCTTTTGGATGAATTATATGGGGCAGTGATATTTTCCAAACTGGATTTGAAGTCAGGATACCATCAGATCCGAATGAGAGAGGAAGACATCTCTAAAACAGCTTTTCGGACACATGAAGGGCATTATGAGTTTTTGGTTATGCCTTTTGGACTTACCAACGCCCCTGCTACGTTCCAGTCACTGATGAATAGAGTGTTCAGACAGTATCTCCGGAAGTTTGTGCTGGTATTTTTCGATGACATCTTGGTGTATAGCAGGACAGAGGAGGAGCATCTGAAGCACTTGAAGCTGGTATTGGGAGTTCTACAGGAGCATCAGTTGAGAGCTAACCTGAAGAAGTGTTGCTTTGGCCAGACCAGGGTGGAGTACTTGGGTCACGTCGTATCCAAGGAAGGGGTGGCAGCGGACCAGTCAAAGGTGGAGGCGATGCTGAGATGGCCTTTACCTAAGAATCTGAAGGAATTGAGAGGATTCTTAGGGCTGACGGGATACTATAGGAGATTCGTTAAGGGATACAGCACTATAGCATGGCCACTAACAGAGCAGCTGAAGAAAGATGGATTCCTATGGGGAGAGGCAGCCACAACAGCATTTGAGAAACTAAAGAAGGCGATGACCACAGTACCAGTCTTAGCTCTACCGGACTTCACTCAGACCTTCATAGTAGAGACAGATGCTTCAGGATATGGATTGGGGGCAGTGCTCATG
The DNA here is from genome assembly GCA_019925795.1 of Dendrobium chrysotoxum. Taxonomy (NCBI): domain Eukaryota; kingdom Viridiplantae; phylum Streptophyta; class Magnoliopsida; order Asparagales; family Orchidaceae; genus Dendrobium; species Dendrobium chrysotoxum. Next base: position 28,902,788 of record CM034301.1, on the reverse strand, counting down.
CAGAACCGGCGACCCATTGCCTACTTCAGCCAAGTTTTGGCAGCCAGGGCCAGGCTGAAGTCATTCTATGAGAGGGAGTTGATGGCTATTGTCTTAGCCATCCAGAAGTGGCGACCCTACCTGTTAGGTAGGCATTTCATTGTCAGAACAGATCAGAGAAGTTTGAAATACTTGTTGGAGCAGCGGATGGTGACTGAAGAGCATCAGCGATGGCTGTCAAAATTGCTGGGGTATGATTTTGAAATTCAGTACAATCCAGGAGGGGAAAACAAGGCGGCTGATGCCTTGTCCAGATGTTTGGGAGAGCTACAGACAGTGGTTGTGTCTGCTCCGATGGTGTTAGATTGGGAGGCCATTAAGGCGGAGAGCTCGAAGGATGAGGAGTTGGGGAGGATTAGGGCTGATTTATTAAGGGAAGGTGATAGCCACCCAGGGTACTCAGTAGAGGGGGACAGATTGCTGTATCAAGGGAGGTTCGTGATGCCCAGGACTTCAATCCACATCCCAAACATACTCCAGGAATTTCATGGGAGCGCGGTTGGGGGTCATTCTGGGGTGCAGAAGACCTACAGGAGGATTGCTGCGGAGCTTTACTGGAAGGGAATGCACCGAGATGTAGAGGAGATGGTGGCCAGGTGTGAGACTTGTCAGAGGAACAAATACATGGCTATGTCACCAGGGGGGCTACTGCAACCGTTGGCGTTACCAGGACGAGTATGGGAGGAGATATCTATGGATTTCATAGATGGGCTACCCCGTTCAGAAGGTTTCACAGTGATTCTGGTGGTAGTGGATAGATTGAGCAAGTATGCTCATTTTATCCCCCTTCGACATCCTTACATCGCAGTAACAGTGGCTTCAGCTTTCATTAGAGAGGTGGTCAGATTGCATGGGGTGCCAGAGGCAATAGTATCAGATAGAGACAAGGTGTTCCTCAATCACTTTTGGAGGGAGTTGTTCAGGTTACAAGGAACAGTTTTAAAAAGGAGCACCGCTTATCACCCACAGACAGATGGCCAAACGGAGGTGGTTAACAGAAGCTTGGAAACCTACTTGAGATGCTTTGTGTCGGAGACACCTAAGCTGTGGGCCAAATGGCTATCTTGGGCAGAATACTGGTACAACACCTCTTTTCACTCAGCTTCACAGATGACACCATTCAAAGTACTGTATGGAAGGGACCCTCCTCACTTAGTGCATTTTGAGAATAGTAGTACTCCAGTTTCTTCAGTGGAGGAGTACTTGGGGGAGAGAGATCGGGTACTAGAAGATTTAAAGAAACATTTACTGAGAGCACAACAAATCATGAAGAAACAGGCGGACTCACACAGGAGGGACATGCAATTTGAAGTGGGGGAAAAGATTTTTCTAAAATTACGCCCTTACAGGCAGAGGACAATGGCGAGAAGGAGGAACGAGAAATTAGCTCCAAGGTACTTCGGCCCCTATGAAGTGTTGGACAAAATCGGAGCAGTGACGTATCGACTGAAGCTTCCCCCATCAGCTATCATACACCCTGTTTTTTACGTGTCTCAGTTGAGGAGAGCTATAGGGGAGCATACAGTTAGTACAGAGCTACCAGAGACACTGACTGAGGATTTGCAGGTGATATTGGAACCACTGGAGCTTCGAGGGGTCAGGTCAGATGAAAAGGGAGACAAAGAAGTGCTGATTGGATGGAAAGGTCTTCCTGATTTTGATGCTACTTGGGAGCCGTTTGAAAGAGTGAAAGAGCAATTTCCCTTTTTCCACCTTGAGGACAAGGTGAGTTTTTGGGAAGGGAGTAATGTTATGCAGCATGTGCCGGCCCAGGAGGGGCCGGCTGGACCGGTCCAGCCTGGACCGGTCCAAACCTACTCTAGGCGGACAAAGCAGGGAGGGGGGCGGAACATAGGTGGGCCCCATGGGGGGGCTTAATGCAATTTTTGAGAGGGAAAATTTGAATGTAAGGGCTGTTTAGGAATTTTGGAGAAATCCTTTATTGTTAATTAGGGGGGATTGGGAGGGAATTAGGGCATCTTGAATTTGAATGAGAATTTGAGATCTTCTGGGAGGTTTGGGCTCTAGTCTTCTTGTCTAGAGATTTTGGAGAGTTAATCTTCCTCTCGAATTGAAGATCCTTGTATCGTTTGCTGTTTTTATTATTCTACTAGTGGAATACAAGTGCTTGTTTGGTTTTGCTACAGATTTCCCTTGCGTTTCTCTGTTTTTTCTCTGTTTTGGGGCTGTTTTTCTGTAGAAAACAGCAGAAATTCTGCTGTTGCCCATCCATTGGAGGTAGGGATACTTGAGAACTCAAGTATTTCCTATCACTACTCCAACCTTTTCACGAATATGCTTATTTCGTATCCTATCTCTAAGGGTAAAGCCACTCATTCACCTGAGCATCCTCATCTCTGCAACACTTGACTTAGAATTATGCTTCTCTTTTAATGGCCAACATTCGGCACCATAAAGCATTGCAGGTCTCACCACCATTTTATAGAATTTTCCCTTAAGTTTGAGGGGTACTTTTCTATCACACAATAAGCCCGATGCATTCCTCCACTTCAACCTTCCCACTTGGATTCTGCTGATAATATCCCCATCCATTTCACTATCACTCTGAACAATAGATCCAAGATATTTAAAACGTGTACTCTTATTAATGACTTGATCGCTCAAAGTCACAATCCCCTCACTAGGTCTATTATTACTAAAATTACACTCCATATATTCCGTTTTAGAACAAATTGTTCCTAACTTAAAATAAATTATTTTATTTTTAGCTTGATTCACATTTAAATTGCTAAAAGATTATCAATTACATATCAATTTTGAGTTACTTTTGAGAAAAGCATGTTAAATTTAAAATATATACTTTAGATAATATGTGGGGTAAATTTTACCCAAGTCCCTATGGTATAAACCATGCTTCATATTTTTAAAAACACTTAGGTCTTGTAAGTTATTTTTTGTCGTCAAGTAAGTTCCTATCTTAACAACTCTGGTATTTCACGGTTAAATGTGATTATGTGATCTTGTATTTTTGAACAAGAAAATGGCCAATATGCACTTTATTGGAGTTTCTAAAGTTACTATCTATCTTCATGTTGTTATGGAGGTACCTACTTGCAGTTGGATATTTACTTACGGGGCTTTAGTGAGGTGTTTTTGAAAGCATGGACCAAAATGAAGCACAATCTTGTACCTCAAGAATCCAAGTGTAATTTACCGTAATATTTATATGCTCATGTCTTCATATTAGATTTTCTAGTGCATTTGCACAGGCCAGCTAGTTTTCATAAAAAGGCTAGAGAACATGTTATTTGGCATTATCTTTGAATTTATTAAAAAGTATCATAATTTTTCTCCTTATTCTCTCTCTCTCTCTCTCTCTCTCTCTCTCTCTTTCTCTCTCTCTCTCTCTTCTCTATCTTTCCTTATCTATCAACTCCCTTTTTTCTTGGGAATCACAATTCACAAAAAGTACACATATACAGAAATTGTTGCCCTCTCTCTTTCTTTTCCTTTTAAAAGTCCTCCCTTCAATCATCTCATATCTTCAAAACCTGTAGTTTTTGCTAGTATTATGTTTGGTCACCTTTGATTATGTTGATACCTATATTCTTTGTTATAGCAAAGCCAAAATCTACAACAACAACAACTCAAGCCTTTATCCCACTACGTGGGGTCGGCTACATGAATCTTTTTTCTCCATTGTGTCCTGTTAAAAGTCAAATTCTCGTTTAAATTTAATAAAGAAAGATCATTTCCAATATTTTCTAACCAAGTCTTTTTAGGTCTACCTCTACCTTTCTTAACATAAGTCAAATCTAAGACCTCTACTTTCCTAACCGGGTTATCGAGAGGCCACCGTTTTATGTGACCAAACCATCTAAGACGACTCTCTCTAATCTTATCTTCCACTGGAGCTACTCCAACCTTTTCACGAATATGCTCATTTCGTATCCTATCTCTAAGGGTAAAGCCACTCATCCACCTGAGCATCCTCATCTCTGCAACACTTAACTTAGAATTATGCTTCTCTTTTAATGGCCAACATTCGGCACCATAAAGCATTGCAGGTCTCACCATCATCTTATAGAATTTTCCCTTAAGTTTGAGGGGTACTTTTCTATCACACAATAAGCCCGATGCATTCCTCCACTTCAACCATCCAACTTGGATTCTGTTGATAATATCCCCATCTATTTCACCTTCACTCTGAACAATAGATCCAAGATATCTAAAACATATACTCTTGTTAATGACTTGATCGCCCAAAGTCACAATCCCCTCACTAAGTCTATTATTACTAAAATTACACTCCATATATTCCGTTTTAGATCTACTCAAGCGAAAACCTTTAGACTCTAAGGTTGTCCTCCACAATTCTAGTTTACCTTCAACTCCCTCTCTAGTCTTATCAACAAGAAGAATATCATCAGCAAAAAACATACACCAACGTACATCCTCTTGCAAATGTCTAGTGAGAACATCCATGCCTAAAGCAAAAAGATATGGGCTTAAGGCTAATCCTTGATGTAATCCAGCCGAAATAGGGAAATACTTGGTCAAACCACCTTGTGTTTGAACACAAGTAATAGCTCTTGCATGCATATCTTTAATGATTTGAATATAAGCTTTATTAACTCCTTTCTTTTCAAGAACTCTCCATAGCACTTCTCTTGGAACTTTATCATATGCTTTTTCTAAATCAATAAATATCATATGTAAATCATCCTTATTCTCTCTATATTTCTCCATCAAAACTCTTAATAAATGTATGGCTTCCATAGTAGACCTACCCGACATGAATCCAAATCGATTTTGAGAAATATTAGTATCACGCCGCAACCTATGCTCCATAACTCATTCCCATAGTTTTAAAGTATGACATATTAACTTAATTCCTCCTAAAGCCAACATCTATACCTTCAAATTAAGGAAAACTAAAAAAAGACAAAAGATATTGAACAGATTTATATTACCTCTTAAAAAAAAAGTGTGAGCCAAGCTGACAATCAAGTTCCCAACTAAGTCATTAGTTCAATTATTGTTGACACAAGGTAGATTGGAAGAGACCTACTAGATTGCCAAGAAGGAATAAATTCCCAAACATTCCAAGTGGTTTTCTAAAGAATTGAAGATTTTCCCTCATCTTCTACTATTAGTAGGAGCAGGAGCACTGAACCGAAAAGGGGGAGCTAGTGGGAGGATATTTGATTGAAAAGCTAAGCAAGGGAGGGGGGACAATTATCCCTCTTAAAAAGAATATTTTTAGGTTATTTAACATGAAATTGGTTTCTTTATTTTGAGATCTAGGATGCGTTTCCTTATTTAATTTCTTATTTTGAGATATAGGATTTTTCTTTCTAATGTGAATATTTAGGATTTGTTTCCTAATATATTTGCCTTTCTATTTAAATCTTGTAAATCTATTTATATTTCCATTAGAGCTATAAGAATAAAGCAATTAGTTCTTTTATTTCAAATTATGGACTAAACAACCAATTAATCCCTCCTTTCCTTCCTTGTCTTTGCTCTGCTTTCTGTGGCACTCTAGTAGCCCCTCTGCTAAACCTTCGGGAGTCCAATGATAACCTACTTGCTTCTTATAACGGCCATGTATTGATCCCAAGGGGGTAGAAGGAGGTACATGAATTGTTTTCTCTACTGAAGGGCGTGAATTATACTTGGGAAAAGTCCAATTGGCATTCAAGTCCCAAAATCTCTCTCGTAGAAGTTGAAAAGCCTGAAACTCTTGAGATTGAATCACATTCTCACTTTCTTCTTTTGGCTCTTTAAAAACTTTCCATATTCATGCATTGTATACCCTAAAAAATGAACCCTTGGCTGATTAACTTTGGTTGTGTGGGGATAGTTTGTTGTTAATAAGTATAATATAATCGGTAGATGGTGGGTGTTACGTGGAGTTTGGGAAGTATAATTGCAATCCAATGGTCACTTCATCATTTTCCCTGAGTCACAAAAGTTTAATATCCGGAAGCTTCACTCTATCATGGTTGATTTATGCTTGTTGAAGTGCTCAACTTGAGACATGGTGTCACGACCCGGCCCGGCTAGCCCGAATTAACGGGGCGGGAACAGAAGGTCGTACGGATGAACATCAAAATATAAATCTCTTAAAACATAACACTTGCGATTCATAAATAACAAGAATATAAATAATTCATCCAACACATAAATACGAAAGAGCCACTAAAAACTTCCAACATAGAATTTGTTCAAACTTCAACAATAATAACCCAAACAGGAAAACAATAAACATAACTTAAACTTAACTTAAACAACATTGAGTTCACATCAATAATCACTAAGTTCATCACTCACACCTCAAACTCAGTACAGACTCAATATAAATAACCATATAAGAACCTTTCTTCCTGAGTCCTTCTACGACGGTAGGTGTACTGCCGCCTTGTAGCCATCACTTATCTCCTGAAAAAATATTTTGAAACGTAGGATGAGCTTACTCGCTCAGCAGGTAAGTCATAACTCAATTAATTTCGTAAGTAACATAAAACAGAACTTTTAAAGAGGAAATCATTTCATATCAATATATAAATCATAACATTTCCATTTTTCTTGAATCATACTTTCATTTTTCTTTCAGTAACGTTTCATTCTTTCATTCTTTTCCTTCACCATTTAATATGCAAAAATAAATGCAATTATACTTATGATGATAAATGTATACACCCGTCACAGGAGCCACCGTCTAGTACCATAAAGGTACTCCTTTACCATTTCCATTTTCATATCCTTTATCATTTTAACGTGCACGAGTACAGCATCCCCAGCCAGTACCATCAGGGGGTGAGCTCCATCTATCAACATACACATGCAAGTATACTATATCATATCGTCTCATTCTTATAACACATAAACCTTATATGATAATGCCATGGAATGTAACATATAACTTTATCGCATGATTAATCATTCATAAATTCCTCGATGTCTAATAATGTTTCATGCTCCAATGTTTTCCTTAGAATTTTACATGATCACAACATATAGTAATACAACTGGTAGTTTAACTAAAATGAAACATTATAGCATGTCAAATCTTTAACATTTATTGAAAAGAAACTTATAAACTTAAAAGAGGCATGAATACCTACCTTACAAGTATCGACCACAACGTTGCACGACGTTTGCTAACCACTTGACTCCACACCTAAAGATGATTATAATAGCATTAAGCATACATCATAATTATTTCCAATAATTAATATAATTAATTTTCTAATTTTCGGAATTATTTAAAATTCAATATTTTGGAAACCCTAAACTTCTCAATTTTGGCCAATTAGTACACCAACCTCATCCATAAACATACCCTAATAATTTCCTTATTTATTTTCGGATTTAATTAATTAGAAAATTATGAAAAATGGAATTTCTTACAAAAATCCAAAATTTTGCATTAGGAACCTTCCTAAGACCCTTAGAAATCATTTTTGTGAAAGCACTTTAAGAGAATTTGATTTTTGGGAAAAACCCTAATTTTTCAAAACTTGTCAAAATTTAATGAAATTCATTTTCTAACGTTAAAATACTTCCCTAAACTTCCCCTATTGATTTCGTAAAGAAATCTCAAGTTTCGTCAAAACCCTAAAATTTCTTTTGCAAAAATCTTGAGATTGAGAAGAGAAAACGTAAATCTAAAACATACCTTCTTCTTCCCTTGATCTCCTCTTTGATTTCCCCTAAGTTTTTCGCCGGAAAAACGTCGCCGGAGCCGTGCCCTAGCTTCCCCCCGTCGCCTCACCCGTCCGCCTCTTGTCCGATCCCTTCCTTGTTCGGTTTCGGCCGAATGAAAGGGGAAGGGGTCGGTTCACTTGTTTTAGGGAGAAAGATTTCCAAATGACCTATCTACCCGCACTTAAAGCCTCTTCCTTTCATTACTTACCAAGGGTAGTATGGGTAATAATTAACTTCTACTAATTTTAATTTAAAAATTAAGCGAAATCCAATACAAGTTCTATATATCAAAACGCTCAGAATTTTGCGTAGGATTTTATAAAATTATTTTTGTTACATTTCGTTAACTTCGAAAATTTCACTTAAATTTTATCGCGACGCATCGAGATGCGTGCGAGACCTAAGATCGTCAAATTTTCGGGTTTTTACACATGGCAAAGGCAACTCTGATACCAATTTTAGCAAAGAAATAATCACTGTTGAAATGAAAGTAGATATGAAGGATGTCATTACTATAAAAGAAAAATTTTATGAGATAACTGGCGATTTAGTGACTAATTCACCCATAATAACCGAGGATTACTCACTCAAAGAAGAGGAATTTCCTTTCTCATTCTGAAGCTCTTTCCAAGTTACTGATAGGAAATACTTGAGTTCGCAAGCAACCCTAACAGTAAATTGGAACAAAACAGCGAGAAAGAACATAATATGATTATGAAAACAACCCAAACAGTAGATTTTATTATATGAGATAAAACGAAGTAAACGGAAAGCAAAGATACAATTGATCCCCTATTCGAGAGGAGGATCGTCTCTCCCAAATCTCTAGACAAGAGTCTAGAGCCCAAACCCAAAGAGACTACAAGAGAACAATAATCAAAAGCATGCCTAGCCCTATCCCTCTCATCCCCTTTAAATAGCCTTTTCCACCTCCTTACAAACACCCTTACATATTTCCTAATATAAGATATTATTTAATTAATACAAAAGATATCAAATCAATTTAATTAATTAGATCTACCTTCCTTATTTGCTTGCCGCCTCTCTCCCTCTCCTCTTGTTGCCACCCAAGTGGGTCCCACCCTAAGTAGGGTTGTTTGGGCAAGGCGGGTTGGGCCTTCTTTGATATTACTGGCCCCATCAGTTACTTTCATATTCATCTTTTTTTCACCCTCGAATTTAATCTCTTGGTCAATTAAATAACTTTATTGTTGGAGGATGGTTGGCAGTTGGAAAGCACAATAAAATGAAGTGAATGTGGGTGGTAAGTGGTGATTAGAAATTACAATTTTGATCCAATGCTCTAGCTGTGACATAATCTGCAGACTGGTTTCAGAAGTATTTACACACAAATATAATTTTTGTGCTACAATAATAACCTAATGATGTAGAACCAAGCTAACCATGATCGGGTAATTCAAAATTTTTTGGGAAGGAGTCCACATACGTTGAATGCGTCCACATACCTTGAATGCGTTCACATACGTTGAATGCGTCTACATAAGTTAAATGTGTCCACATACGATGAATGTGGATATAAAATCAAATCATAATTAAATTTTAGATTTGCAATAATTGGGGGGCTTTCCTAAAATAAGTTATATCATTTAGGAAAGAATTTGAATTTCAAATTTATTTGAATTTGAATTCAAAAACCTTACGAATTAATAACGAAATATTTTAGGAAAGTAGTAAATCTAAGAGGGAAACGGGTGGCCAGTGGCTAGGGTTTGGAGAGGGGGGGGAGATGGCCGATGGCTTGGAGGGAAAAGAGGGGTGGCCTGCGATTTGGGGAGGAAGGGGGAGATGGACTGTGAGCCTGGACGCTTCCTACAGCTGACGGGTGTTACTTTGCCCTCACCTAGGGACTTTATACCACGAGCCCGGACACTTCCTGCTGCTGGTGGGTAGTACGTCGCCCTCACATTGGGATCTCACCAAAGTTCTCTCAAGAACAAGAGTGCAGAATTTGTTTTTCTTAATAATCATCCATGCCCTCAAAAGAAGAGGAGGGGGGCTATAAATAGCCAAAATACAATAATAAGACAAATGACAAAAGTGCCTTCTGGGATCCCATAGGATTACTCCCTCACCTAGAGACTTCAAACCACGAGCCCGGACACTTCCTGCTACTGGTGGGTAGTACGTCGCCCTCACATTGGGATCTCACCAAAGTTCTCTCAAGAACAAAAGTGCATAATTTTTTTTCTTAATAATCATCCATGCCCTCAAAAGAAGAGGAGGGGGGCTATAAATAGCCAAAATACAATAATAAGACAAATGACAAAAGTGCTCCTGGGGTCACATAGGTCTACTCCTTCAAGTGAGGGTAAAAATGAAAAAAACTGCATAAATAAATCAAAATACAAATAATAACTCAAAATAGAGTGATACGATTATGGTCGTCGATCTTCGGCTCCTCGGATAAATTTTCACGGTCGGATGTCCTGATCACCTAAGCTTCCTCATATAAAGAACTCTCCTCCCAAACTCAACATGAGAGATAGATGGAGCGTTACTCCTCACCAAGCATCATACATGACTATTATATGAGGTTTAATAGAATGGGTAACGCATTAAGCTTTTAACTCCTTTGTAGCTTGTCCTCTCATCTTCTAAAGCTTCTCAACTTCTTATTTCGATCACTTCTCTGTTCTCTCCAAATGTATGGAGTAAAATACACTGCAGCAAACCTGGTTTAGGTTTGCTTTCCTAAGATTTCTTGTGTTGGACGAATACCATTTGTTCGTATCCTTTTTATGCATTAGTTTAAATTTCATGCTCTCTGCATGAAACTTTGTCGAATCATTCCCTTTGGATTCTAGTCTCAGCTAATCTAATATCAATTGTCTTTGTTTCTAGGCTGTCTGTCTAATCAAATAAAACTTGTCATGAGATTTCCATCGACAAATTTTAAAATTTCATTTGTGACTATTTAGGCAGTGTAATTTAGCAATATTTCACCAGATTGAAATTTTGTAATGCTTACTACATTTATGTATTACAACCGCTGCCTTACATGATTATGAGTATTTTATGGGTGCCATTCTCAAAACAGGTTTTGGGGGGGGCTTTTGGTTAAAACTGGAAAGGCCTCAAAGAATAAGGAAAAAAAAAGTGTTGCCCTTGCTAAATATGATGCCAATTTATGGAAAATATGGGAAACTATATAAACAGCATGTTCTTTCTATCTTTATATTTCACAAAAATTAAAGGCAGGCAAGAGGACCTGCTGCAGTCTTCAGTGAAGAGTGATGAACTTTGTTGAGCTCTCCACAAAGTAGGCGAAATTCAAGAATGTTTGATTTATGAATTTAACCTCTTTCAGTAGGACTGCTTATTTATTTGTTTTTCCTGTAGTGCTGCAATTTCAAGTCTTACAGAGTCATTTATACAACCTTTGCGACTCAGCTGTTAGCAACTTCAATCCATTTTCTTTTGGTTCTCAAGATCAAAAATAACATCAGTTGCTTGTGCATAACTATATCTTATAATGCAATTTATTACTCATGTGCATAACTATATCTTATAATGCAATTTATTACTCAGTGTTTGAGAGTTATCAATTAAATTCCCGAAAGAAAAATCAACTAGAATGGTTCACAATTAATTAGCCATCAAAACTTGTTTTTAACCAACATTAACAGGAAGGATTTCTCATTAAATCTAGTTAAACATGCAATATGAAATAATTGGCTTCTCTAAACTGAGTAACTCCCTGATAGGGTTTTAAGAGTCATCTCCCTCTGGAACAGTGCTCATAAAAAATGAAGATAAGTTCACAGGTTACTGTTTACCTCTTGTTGGCATTATCTTCTGCCAAATGTACGTAATACTAGGGAAATCCTTCTTGTCTTTATATTACAAAAGCTTTAGGATTGTATTCAGGTATTTCAGTTGTTTTTCCAATCAGCACCCACAAAAATATCGTTACCTGAATGTTTCTTTAGGATAATATGGTTTGACAGCATTGGCCTCGGTAATGAATTTTGTGGCATTGCAATAGATGTATTGGTGAAAGTATAAATAGAATTTAATTTGATCATTTTCGATTTCACTACATATAAGCCGTTGGCTCACTGCATTCTTTTGCTTTGCTTAGGGGCACCTGATGCAGATGACAATGATGGTTCCACCCTCCTTCCCCAAGGAACTCCAGTACCTAAACAAGGAAGACCGTCTGCTTCGTTGGCTTATTGTTAAACACAGGAATACAGTATATGGCTTGGAAGCCATCAATGATGATGAGGGGAAGGATGAGCTGAGCTTGTTCGGCTCCGGCAGCTTATATAGGAAGACAGATGAGGATGGGGATGATGACGAGGATGATGACGACGATGACGAATATGAGCAAGAATAGAGCTGTATGTATTTTCAGAGCCTTAGCTTTTTCTTGTAGATGTTCAGCATATAATATTGTTTCATTTGGTGAGAACTAATATTCCTGATAAGCTGATGTTTAAGAACAATCCTAGACTTAAAAGCCTGATCTCGGAGCTTTTATTTCTGGCATCATTTACTACTCTACTTCCAGAAAAAAAATTGTATTTTTAGGGAGAATGCTGGAGTAAAAGCTAAGTGAGGGAAATTCAAAAACAAGGGTCCATTTGTGATGCGCTGTAGCTATTCTAAAAAATAACTATAGAGTTGTGGGAAAAGTAGTTTTTCTTTTTTAAAGCTGTTGTATTAATCAATGAAAAAGTTGCCCGAATATCAGTGAAAAAGGGTATGCTTGGGGCTATTGTAAATGTCTTTTAAAGCTAGTGTAGAACTTGATTCAACTGAAACAATCAAATCAACACAGCTCATATTGGTTGAGTGTTTTGACTACCAATTAAGAAGTATTGAGTTCGAAGCTTGTGTATGTGTTATATGTATGAATTTGTCTTAATTGGCTCAAAAGTCCTCTCCCTCCCACCCCCACAAAAAAAAAAAAAAACTAAAAAAACACAATGAAATCAGCTATGAAGGGGAAACTTATATATATATATATATATATATATATATATATATATATATATATATAGGGCTGCAAACGAACCGAGCCGAGCTGAGTATGTGAGTGTTCATGTTTGAGTTCATTTAATATCAGCTTGTTCAAGTTTGGTTTGTGTTTGTTCGAGCTTTATTATTTGTGTTCATGTTCGGTTCATTTAAATTAATGAGTGTTCATGTTCGGTTCATGTTCAGTTCATGTTCGGTTCGTTTAGTGCTTATCGAGCTTTAATAAATGACCTAAATGAGCTCTACTTTTAGATGTTCATTAACTTAACAAACGAGCTTTATCGAGCTTCCTAACAAATGATTACATCGAGCATGTTCGTGAACATATTTAACGAATTTTTTTAAACAGTCAAACAAACACGTTCATGAATATATCTATGAACAAGCACATTTATAATAAAAGCAATTGTTTATGTAAAATGAAAATAACATTAAAGGCCAATTGTTCATTAAATAATTGTTATAAAAGCAATTGTTCATTAAATAATTATTATTAGTAAATAAATGATAAGTAATAATATTAATGAGAATTAATCGATTAATATCAATTAATATATAATAATAGCTTATTTATTAAATATATATAATAATAATAATGAGAATTAATTGATCTTGATATCAAATATCAAACATTAATCTGTTCTTTGTTCACGAGCTTCTTATCGAGCTTCATATCGAGTATGTTCATAAGCTTTAAACGATCATGTTTACGAACCTAATCGAGCCAAATGTATTGTTGTTCAAGCTTGTTTATTAACACATCGAGTATTTACGAAAGTGTTCAAGTTTGTTCAACTAACTAACTGAACGATCACGAACGAGCTCTTATCGAGCCGAGCCTCGAGCAACTTGTCGAACGCTCAGTTCGCTTGCTGCCCATATATATATATATATGGTGCTGCACCTTCCTATTTGATACACCTGCTATTTTTCTTCTTTTTATTTTTTTGGAGAAAGTTAATGGCCTTAGCCCATATCCATTAGCTACAAATTTTGATGTCAGGTGTGCAGAAAAGTAAAGTTACAACTTTATAGTTAAAGACAGAGGATAGCAGATGAGCTGCAACAAAAAATTATGCAATGCACAAAGCATCATAGAATAAAGCTTTGTATTTTTGAGAGAAAGTAGCATAGCTTTTAACAACATTTTCAAAATGGTGATTATTTCTTTCATGCCTAATATAGTAAATAAGGTTTCGTATGAAACGGCTTTCATACTGCAGCTTTTTAATATTTGAAAGCTCTAGCTCTCGTTTGGGATGGCTTTGTTATAGCTTCTGGAAAAAGTGATTTCAATACTCTTATAGTAATATAGTTCCCAGCACCATAGGGGAAATTGCATTGATGGCATTTAGAGTGGCGATCGAAATAAAATATGCAAGCTAGACAACTGTTCATAATGCTCCAGGATGCCATTGAGAATAGCAATATTACTATACATTATATACTGAATACTAATAGATCATTATAATAGAAGGGATCAGAGAAGTGTTTCCTTTCAGGTGCAATATCTCAACAAGAATAGTCCAAATTAGAGCTTTCAAAAAAGATTGAGAAGCCATCCATGATAATACAAAAAAGACATGATGATAGAGGGCATCATTGTTTTGCTTGAGATAGAATTAAAAAACCCTCTATATTCCCATTAATACATATAAAACAGTGAACATTTTTAATACAAGCATGTATCCAATCAATAAAAATGGCGAAGAAACATTCTTTTTTTTTTTTCATCTTGGTGATGAAATATTTTTTAGAAATAGTATCATAAGCTTTGAATATGTCAAGTTAAATATAGAAAAGATGATTCTTAGAATGTTTTTTAAAATATCCAAAATTTGATTCACAAAAATAATATTATCTATAGAAATCCTTTGTTGTGGGAAGCCAGCTTGACTAGGATGAGTAATATGAGACATAATTGGTTTCATTCTAGATGTAAGAATTTTTACAATATTTTTGTAGAATGTGTTGTAAGAGAGAGAAGTCTGAAGTCTGTAATATTACTGGCATTATAGGTTCTAGGGATGAAAGCAATCCTAATTTCTTTGCTAATTTTGGTAGTTGATTGCAAGTGAAGAAATGCTTGATACAAGAGCAAAGTTGTTCACCAACATCTCAAGAACATCCCAAATATTAGAGAAGAATTCAAATGTAAATGCATCATGACTTAGAGAAGCTTATTTTTAGGCAGAGAAAACCAGAGCTTTAATTTCTTCCATAGAAACAAGAGTAATGAGGGAAGGTGTAAGGTGTTGAGGGATGATGTTGCTAGGCAGAGATGATGGAGAATGTCCAAAGACGAGCTTAGGGTGTTGAATATGGTTTTGAAATATAAAATGATAGCTTGGATAATGCCAACAGGAGCTGTGAATATGCCCAAAGGTGTAGTGATCTCTTTTATATGGTTTTAAGATCATCTTCTCTATTTGTTAGCCACCTAGTTTTAGATCTTTGTATGACCTAAGAAGCTTAAGAAGAATATGCATTTGCAATAGACTTAATGAGGATTTTTGCATTAACATTGAAGGTGGGGTTTTGGGGATCATTATTGAAGCATGGAGTTGGTGTTTTGTTTATTCTCAAGGTTTCTAATGGTGGAAAGAAAGTGGTAGGAGTTTACCAATCTTTAGCTTTGATCAGGGCTTTTAGTTTATGGAGTTTTTTATATAAAGAAAAAATAGGGTCACTAGAGATAGAGAGGGAGAAAGCCAGTAGAAGTGCATCCCATAAGTAGGCCATTTTAGTCCAATAGTTTTTAAAATTGAATCTATGTTTGATATTTAGAGGGGGCTGGTGTGAATAATTTGGGGTGAACATCTAGAGCTTTCAATTTGGCAGTATAATAAAGGGAAAAGATCTAGCCATACTTCATTTATTAAAATTCTATTAAGCTTGATATGGATAGGATCATAAGGGTGATTATTGAAACAAGTATATGAGAGCCTCACTGAGGCCAAATCCTTCATGCCAATTTCAAAAATCATATTGTTAATATCCAATAATTTATTATTTGGTAATAATATCTGTAGCAATTGAAGTCACCCATGACAGCTCACAGTTGGGTAATTTTTTCACCAATATCTTTAATAATATTTCAAAGTTGAGATTTTTTGCCTAAGAGTTAGATGTATAAATCACGGATAAGAGGAATGTGAGGAAAGCACCAAAATGCACCATGCCATCTATCATTTGATTGTAAGTGATTATAGGGATATAAGAGATCTTGGAAGCATTTCATTTGCACTAAATTCTTCTAAGTGGATGTAGTGAAGTTATTATGACTATTTTTATTATCAAAAAGCTTGTGAGAGGAAGAGAACTGCAAGTCATGAGGTAAGGAGGCATTCAATTTAGTTTCAAGGTCACAAAAATGGTTGAGTTTAAAGGAGTGGATAAGATTTTTGCAATTAAGGAATCTATCAATGCCATTAAAGGAGCAGATAACTTCTTTGTAAAATTATAGTCTTCTCTATGTCTGTTATTTGTCTATTTCACTCCATCCAAATGACCCCCTTTTCACTATTGCCTCCATCGCTACATTGAATTTGGGACCCTCTCTTCTTTCATTTCCATGTTTTAGTCCTACCAAAATTTCAAAATCATTTCCTTGAAATCCTCTCTCATTAGTCATGACATGAGCTCACTCTACATCACTTGCCACTATTAAGGATACCATTTCCAAGGAAAATCTAATTCACAACACATGTTTCTTTTATCACGCAACTCAATTTGGTCTGTTGGTTGGGAGCTTTAGCTACTAATCAAAAAGGTCTTGAGTTCGAGTTTTGCGTATGTGATGTGTGTGTGAGTTTGTCTTAATTGACCTACATGTCCTAAAAAAAATTTGTTTTGTCTTGATGGAGTTGGTATTTTGTGATACTTATTATTATTAAATTGGTGTATATAAGAGTACATAATTACACAAGTAATAAAATAATGAGAAAATATATCCTTTCGCTCAAGAGATTGATTTCTACTGAGCATAAAAAATAAATTAACAAAAAATTTATTTGAAAAAACAATATAATGAAATTTTTGAATAAAATGAAAACTAAATTACCACTAAAATGAAATATGATTTTTTTGCAAATTCATCAATAACATATAATTAGAAGGATATTGTAAAAAAAAAAAAATTATGTAGAATCAATAATGATGATTAATAAAATACAGAAGCTTCCAACACAGTGCAAAAATATTTAATCATAACAATTCGACTTAAAGATATATATTTTTTTATTTTGTAGATTGTTCTTATTTAGTTTTTTTTTTAATTTTTGTGATTACTTATATTAGTTTAAAAAAGATCAAATATTACTAATATGTACTTATATTTCTTATGTTAGTTTAAAAAGAAACATATGGTGAATTGAAAAATTGGCATTCTCTGTACCATTAAGGTTTTGTTTGTGACAGCTTTCTTACTGCTTTATGAATTTGTTTCTTAGTATAATTTTTTTTTTAATTTGAAATTTTTATACTAAAAAGTTGCTTTATAAAGCAGTAAGAAAACTATCCTAAAGGAAGTCTAAGGCTTCGTTTGGGTCAGCTTTCTTACTGCTTCTTAAAGTAATTTTTTAGTACAAAAATTTTAAGAAGCGATAAGAAAGCCATCCCAAATGAAGCATAAGATCATATAAATGTTGGTGGTGCGGCTCTTTATAGGCTGTAATATTCTCAGTCCCCACTCTCTTCTTTTGCCTTTGTTCGCATGCTCAATAACATGGACATATAAAGCTGAACAAAAAACTTAGAAAGGCCTCTCTAATTGCATGGTCACGGGCTTGCCATAAGAACTAAACAAACTACAAAAATTAGGTCATCTCTTTATGTATATATCAATCACATGCTCGCCATTCCATGTGGGGCTCTGTCGCAATGGGTCTTTCTGTTTAACTAATAAAAGAAGAAATATTGAGATGTTGTAAAGAGGGGGTGGAACATGCAAATGAGTCAAAAATGGCGGGCCGGATTTAGGTTTTGTTTGGGATAATTTTTGCACCACTTTCTAAAACAATTTTTTAGTATAAAAATTTAAATTTTTATATTAAAAAATTGTTTTAGAAGACAGTAAGAAAGTTGTCCCAAATGAAGCCTTAATGGAGGGCTGAATTTAACTAAGAGGTGATTTGGTTGGCTAAAAAAATAATGTAGTGTAAAAAAAAGTATTAAAAGTATTTAGAGTGAACAAAGTAAGTACAATTACTTATTTTTTTTATTTTATTTGAAATAAAATAAATGCAGTGTAAAGTGTAAAAAGAGTGACCATTGGTGGCCGATGGAAGGTGGTGGGCAGCTGCGACGGCGGCCATTGTGACAGCGTGTCGTGGTGATGACGGCATGCAGTGTGTAGTGGTGGTCGTCTATTGTTGGCAGAGATGATGGCTGGCGATGCTAGTTGCAATAACTGACGACAATGACAAAAAATTGACAGTGTATTTGAAAATCACTTAAATCTAATGATATCTGAATACACCAAAATTACATTTCAATTACGCTAAAATTTAAGATGTATATCTTTTACTTCAAAGAAAATACCAATACTTTCAAATCCCCTATATTTAGAATATTTTACACTCCTTTTACTACAAACCTAACAACCCCTTAATGTTACAATGAAATATTTCAAATTCTTTCGAATTAAAAAATTTATATAATGATGTTCTGATGTGATGTTATATCTTAATGATTTTATATTATCACATGTTCTTACATTTCTTATAAATATCTTTGAAATTTATTAGTCTTTCAAATCTTATGAATGCCTATTTGTAATTTTTTTTATATCGAAATAGAAAATTTAGTAGCATAAACAAAATTAAATTTAATATAAATATCTTGCCTGAATAACTTTTCTCTGATTCGGCTCACTTTAAATAAATTACTTTGATCAGAGCAGCAATTATCACTCTTCATAAGTTACTAAAAATCACCTCGATCAGACACACAATATCAAGATATATCAGAGTTGGCAACTTAACAAAATTAAATTTAGGACCATTCAAATTCTGATTTCAACAAACTTACAGTCAAATTGAACATTTCAAGGAGACGAACCTAACGACATTAAGATTGATCCCATCGAAGCCCAACTCAAGGGACCAAAGAATATTTGGAAGGTTCAAAGCATTAATTAAATAACCAAATGATCTCTAAATATGGAATGCTTATAGTCGAATCAAGCGGCTCAACGAAACGAATCCAACAAGCCCAAAAATGCTTAATAATTTTGACATCATTAAAGCACTTAAATACTCGAAAAATGCTCCATGATGGAGGCAATCAATATGGGTCGTCCGATAGAGCACTCCAAATTTACCCTGAATTTTTTTTCATATTTACAGAGCGTGCCCACTCGCTTCATGAAGGGAAACTTTGGCTGGAAATTAGAGAGAGCTCCGAGCTTCAAGGATCCTAGAGTTCTACCCAAGCACCACTGCAGACAAATTTTCACCGACCACTGTTGAACCATTGTTGGCCACCAACCGTCATTGGCCTCCGCAGGACCTTCGCGTCGGCTGCCAATTGTCGTCGGTCCACCGTGCACCCGCCAATCTCTGTCGAACCTCCTCCCGACCGCCGATCTTCGTCAAACCACTGCTTGGCCGCTGACTAATGTCAGACCACCTCCCGCCGTCTGATCATTGCTCGTCGATCGCTGCCAGACCACCGAACGGTTATCGACTGCTGCCAGACTACCACCCGACCCTGATTTTCTTTAGACTTCTGCCCGGAAGCTGACCATTACTGTACTTCCTCCCAACTGCTGTGAACTTTAGCCCGACCGCTATCAGATATCCACTCGACCCCCACATGATTTTCACCCGACCACCGCCGGACTTTCGCCTGTCCGCCGTCAGACTTTGCCTCGATCTCTGTCAGACTTCCACCCAATCGTCATCAAACATCCGCCCGACCGCTGTCGAACTTACATCCAACCATCATCGGACCTTCACTCCGCTGTCGACCGTTACGGGACCTTCGTCGGACCGCCAATCACCGCCAGACCTTCACCCATACTCGGATCCTCTCTAGATTGTCATTGGACCTCCGCTTGGTTGCCTATCTCGGTTGTGCCTTCTCTTAATCACTAGCACCAGACATCTAACCCGACCACAGTCATTACAACCTTCCTAGTGTCTATACAGAGTCTAACCGACTCTTCATTTTGCTGTAATTGCACCATCTCTAAGTTAAAGGACGAATCAATTTTTGTAATTCACTCAAATTTAGTGGAATCTTCTCATCTGGGCTAGGCCCCGTGGCTTTTTTCCTTTATGGATTTTCAATGTAATTTTTTTTTTGGTGTTTCTCCGCTCTCTCTTCAATTAGTTGTTTGTGTGCTGGATATCTGTACATTGCTCAGATAAAAAATACTCTCACCCTACTGCCGCGAATATACTAACCCGCAACAACTCTAATATTCTATATCAAAATATTTTTAATATTTTATTACATAATATTTTCTCATCTCACTATTTTTTCAAACATTTTTTTTATGCATACCTGTTGGTTGGAATCTTTGAATACTAATTAAGATATCTTAGATTCAGAATTTGCGGATGTGATGTAAGTATAAGTTTGTCTTAATTGATCTAAATATTCAAAAAAAAATAATTTTCATGTATAGATAAAACAAAAAAAAAATGGTAGTGGTTTAAAAAAAATAAATGTTATACAATTTTGAAGAGTTTTTTTAAATTAGAGTGATAATTGCCAATAAAAAATTTAATTGTAATTTTAAATTTTTATTTTCAAAAGTTTCTTAAGCTGTAATTATACAATTCGCCAATAGAAAATTTTTCTTGACCCTGTGGAAGTCCAAAATTCAAAGGAGGCTATAATGCTATAATCATCTAAAGCAGGAGGAAATCAAAATAACATTACTACGTGGCCCCCTGCCGGTTTTGTACTTCCTGATTTAAAGGAAAAAACAAATTTTTTTTCTTGAAAATGATGAGTGCACATACAATACTTCCAAGCAATATATGTGCACCGACAAAAGAAAATATTTTGCTGTCTAATATTTAATAAAAAATAAAAAATCAAAGCATTAGATAAATAAAATATTATGCGGCACTTATTAAGGTGTTTTTAGTCTATTTGTAACATTGCGGTACTTCTCATAGAATGAGGACAAATATTCATCATGAGACCTCTTTGAGGCAGCTCATTTTTATGAAGATGATTGTGTATACTTATGATAAAAATATATATATATATTTTAAATTTGGAATAGTTGTAATTTTTTTATAAAATGATTTTAAAGTTGTTGTGACGAAAATAAATTTTTTTAAAAATTATTATAAAAGGTATATTTTTTGTGCATAAATTTTTGAAGGCAATTATCAAACAGAAATAATAATTAAAATCTAAAAAATAAAATAGTAAAAAATTATCCCAAAATAGACCCTCATACAACAACTTTCTTATATTGCCATATTTTTATAGAGAGTAAGAGTCTATTTATAAATTTTCATGAGTGACACTCCATGTAAATATAGAGAAAATCTGAGGGCAGGTTCGGAGTGCTCCATTGGATGGCTCGTATTGATTCCCCCGATCATTAAGCGTTTTTCAATTGTTTAAGCGCCTTAACAATGTCGGAATCCAACGAGCCAATCTTTTTTATATTTATGAGGTGTGCCACTAATAAAAATTTATAAATAGACACCCACGCTCTACATGAAAAGGACATTTGGCTGGAGATTGGATAGAACTCTGAGGCTTCAAGAGCTTCAGCACCATTGCCGGCGAACCCCCATCGACTGTCACCGTACCACCATCCGACCGTCGATCACCGTCGGACTTCGGCTCGACCGTCGTCGGACCACCGTCGGACTTCCGCCTGACAGTCGTCGGACCACCACCCAGCCACCGACCACCGTCAGACTTCCACTCAATCGTCGCCGGACTTCCGCCCGACCATTATCGGATCATCGTCGGACTTCCACCTGGCCGCCGACCGTCACCGGACTTTTGCTCAATCATCGTAGGACTACCACCCGGCTGCCGACCACCCCCAGACTTCCACCCGATCGCCACCGGACTTTCGCCCAACCATCGTCAGGCAGCCGACCACCGCCGGACTTCCACCCAACCGCCGATCGTCGCTGGACTTCTGCTCAGCCATCGTCAGACCACTGTCCGACCACCGATTACCACTGAACTTCCACTAGGTCGCCGACCATCGTCGGACTTCAGCCCGACCATCGTTGGATCACCGCCCAGCCGCCGACCGCCGCCAGACTTTCGCCCGACCATTGTCCCATCATTCCTCGTCAATTGAACTTCTGCCCGGAAGTCATCGAACTTCCGCTCGACAGTCGTTAGATCTTTGCTCAACTCTCCAAACTATTATAATTCGGCCGCCTCTAAATCAAGGGACCGGTCAACTTTTGTAATTTACTCAAATTTAGTGGAATATTTTCATCTGGGTGAGGCCTCGTGGGTTTTCCCTCTTCGGATTTTTTACGTTAAAAAGATTGGGTGTTTTACAGTTCTCTCTCTCTCTATCTCTCTTTGTGTACTGGATATCCATGTTTCGTTAAAACGAAAATGTTACTCACTCTACCACCACAAATATTCTAGCCCGCAACACTATTATAAAAGGTATATATTTTAGTACATAAATTTTTTGAAAGCAATTGTAAAACTGAAATAGTGATTATATTCTCAAAAATAAAGTAGTAAAAAATAATCCCAAAACACACCCTCAAACAACTTTCTTATACTACCCACATTTTTATAGAACCAGTTATAAAAATAGTTTCCCATTACGTAAATTTCTTAGAAACAACAAAAAAATAACAAAAAATTACTTTCAAATGAAATTATAATTGCAATATGAAAAACAAAAAAGTCAAAAAATTATCCCATAAACCCATACTCTATTGCAAGCTTAAGCGCCAACCAAAAAATTGTGTTCAAGACTATATATGTAGCCCATCTAAATTTGAAAATAAATTTGCTTGAAAATCTCAGATAAAATATGTGAACATACAATATCTAACACTAATTTATTTCATATATATATATATAACAAAAGAGATGGCTATTTTTTCTTGATGTTTTTTAAAATAATTTTCTAGTTTTCTGCTAAAAAGTTTTTTTATAAAGTAAAAAAGAATATTGTTCCAAACAAAATCTTAATCTATTAATTAGAGCTTCCAATTAAATGTTGAGCACTTTTTTTTGGAATATTTAGACCAATTAAAATAAATTCACACATAAAATATATATACAAGACTCAAATTTCAATAGATCAAGATGAAGTGCTTATCAAATATTGATTTTCAAGGTCCCGTGTCAAAATTGTTTAAAAAAAGTTAGAAGTACAGGTAAGATTACCGCCACGATCTTCCCACTATAGTACTTCCAATTATCATTACCATTCTATATCAAGAGTGAAGTGCTGAAAGTAATAAACTATGATTTGGCTCCATAAACTAGACATTCTGTCGAGTAAGGCTCTGGAAGAGAGAGAAGGAGATAACTCTGTCTTCTCCACCGTCTGAAAGAGCTCAAGAGCTCACAGACAAGTTCTCTGCTTTTCCTTGGCAGTATCTCCACTACTTTACTGGCATTGCTTAAAGCACTGACACACCATTCATCTCCCTGTAATCTTCCTCCTTTTTGTAGCCTTTCCCTTGGAGCTTCTTCTTCCATCCTTCTTCTCTTGTGAATAAACTAAACCAATCCACCATTAAAAAGCTATTCTTGGAGCCCTCTCCTTGTAATGGAGCTTCGAGGAATTACAGCAACAACGGCGACGGCGGCAATGCTTCTTGCTCTTCTGTTAACTCCGCTGCCGCAAGCGGTGGCGGAGGAGAGTTGCTCAGGTATAGTGCCCATGAGAAGCAGAAGGGAGGTTATCTCCATTGAGGATTTCGGAGGGATAGGAGATGGAAGAACAGACAATACCTGGCCATTTCGGAAGGCAATATACAGAATTCAACACTTGAGGAGACAAGGCGGCACGCTTCTTTATGTTCCTCGAGGCGTTTGGCTCACTGGTAGCTTCAATGTTACAAGCCATATGACTCTGTTTCTAGCCCGGGGGGCAGTGATTAAGGCCTCTCAGGTGAGATATTTGTTTTCTTTTCTTCGTTGTTTGGAGCTGATATGTAACACTGAAATGATGAAATAAACTTTCTTTGTGCTGAGATGAATTGAAGGATACGGAGAAGTGGCCATTGGTGG
This sequence comes from Dendrobium chrysotoxum, assembly GCA_019925795.1. NCBI lineage: Eukaryota > Viridiplantae > Streptophyta > Magnoliopsida > Asparagales > Orchidaceae > Dendrobium > Dendrobium chrysotoxum. Next base: position 28,878,866 of record CM034301.1, on the reverse strand, counting down.
AACCTTTGCCATCGTATGGGAGAGGGAGGGAGAGACCGGGAGGAAGGTATGCGAGCTTCATCTTGGGCTACGGGCTTCGAGATGTGATTATAACAGGTAATTTCTCTGTTTTCATTCCATTATTCCGATTTTTCTGTTGTTTTTTCTCAATTTAAGCTACCTGATGAGCTGCAATTGAGTGTTAATTGAAATTTAAACGATTTGAAGCAGCTCAATTTTAATTTTATTTGACTTGAAAATGTTCTTAATTAGTATAAATATTAGATAAAAATATAGAATATATATTAATTATTGGCTTCATTGAAATTATATTTGAGGAAATTCACCTGCTTTAGACCTCTTTTGAACTACAGAAAAGTACAATTTAGTTGTAGCTTTCTTGTCAGTAGAAGCAAACGGAATACAATAAATTGTGCGTTTTTTTTCCGGTAAAGATCTTTTGGTATCTTTAACGCATAACTCCAAAGTGCAACAATTATGGCACGATATGCAATGAAGAGAGATAATTTAAAGTATTTACTGTTCTTTATCAGGGCTTCTTTGGTTGATTGAAGTCCGGAATTGTATATTAAAAAGCATTATAATGTATTTAATTTATCATTTAATTAGATTATATTCCAAATCTTAATATTAATTTTGAGGGCCGAAATGATCTCTTAACTTTTTTTTGAATTATCAAAATAATTTCCAACTATTTAAAATTACTCTTTACATATGTACTAAAGCTTCATTTGGAACAGCTTCTTTACTGCTTTTTAAAGTAGTTTTTAGTAAAAAAAATTTTTTGAGCTAGAAAATTTTCTACTAAAAAACTAATTTAGGAAGCAGTAAGAAAACTGTACAAAAAAACAAAATCTAAATTAGTCATTTCATGAGATTATTTATGTTCCTATTTAAAAAGTGAGACTTTTTAGTAGTGGGACTATTTGGATGCTATCTCATTCAAGAAGAAGCTCATTCAAATTCTTCGAATACACACAAAAAAGATAAAAAAAAATAACAGGTTTGTGACAGTGTTCACATTTCTCTTTCAATAGAGTTACAGACAAAGGCAGAACCAACCTTAATTTTCAGAGGGGGCAAATTTATAAATAAAAGTGTAGAGATTTCACAGATATGCCGGGGGTCCAGGGGGCAGCGTCCCTTGGCGGGGTCCTGCGGGGGTTACCGAGGGCAACGCCCTCGGAACAAATTTTGGTTGTAAGGATATTTTTGGATTCTCTTTACTATTTCTTTGTGTATTTGATTCATCGTTCCCTAATAATAACACCTCTACATAATGTGTTTAATTATATTTGGGGCAATTGCCTAAAGATCATAGTATTTTAAAACTTTTAGGGGGGAGGGGGGGGGGGGGACAATTGTCTAAAAATCCTTATAATAAAGGCTAAAAAATAGATGACGAGGCATAAATTACCTAAAAGATCTTCTAATAATTTTTTAATTTTTTGAGGGAGGGCAATTGCCCCTCCGGGCGCTAGGTAGATCCGCCCTTGACTACAGATAAAAACTAAACTAATAAAGGATCAACAAAATGATGCACGCAAAATAAAGCACAAGTTTTCTAAGCAGTTTTTGCTAATGTTGCCGAGTGTAGCAAAAGATTTTCTTGTTTGTATTGATTGTTGAAGTAATTTTGTTGATCTTGTAGGCGAGAATGGAACAATTGATGGGCAAGGTGGAGTATGGTGGGACATGTGGAGGCAAAGAACTCTCAGCTTCACAAGACCAAATCTCCTGGAATTCATGCATTCAACTGACATCCACATCTCCAATATAATCTTCAAAAACTCTCCTTTTTGGAACATTCATCCTGTTTACTGCAGGTCAACTTATTTTCAATTTATGTTTATCAATAAGCATCTACGTACAGTTTCTCTTGACATCATGAACATTTAAATTTCGTTTGGGGCAACTTTTTTAGTATTTTTTAAAGCATTTATTGCTTCTTAGCATAACTTTTTAGCACAATAATTTTAATTTTTATATTAAAAAATAGTAAAAAATCATCTCAAATGAAACCTGAATCTCACCGAGCTTCAAATTAATCACTTCTCTTTTTCACTTGCAGCAATGTCGTCATAAGATCCGTTACTGTTCTGGCTCCTCATGACTCTCCCAACACAGATGGAATTGACCCAGGTGACTTGTATAAATTAAATAAGGAATTATTAAATAACAAATTTCATTTAAAAATATAAGTGAATCTGATTAAAAAAAATAAAAAACCTTAATTTCATTTTCTATGAATCAAATAAAACTTCGTCGTATCGCATACTCAAGAAATAAATAAATAAAAAAAAAATTGCAGATTCTAGCTCAAATGTCTGTATAGAAGACTCCTTCATCTCAACCGGGGACGATCTAGTAGCCGTGAAGAGCGGCTGGGACGAATACGGCATCGCCTACGGCCGGCCCAGCACCGCCATCACAATCAGAAGAATCACCGGCTCCTCCCCCTTCAGCGCCATCGCCATCGGCAGCGAAGCATCAGGTGGAGTAGAAAACATTCTTATTCAAAACATCAACATATATTCAACCGGCATCGGCATCCACATCAAGACCAACGCCGGCAGAGGAGGCTATATTAGAAACGTGACCATCTCCGATGTGTACATGAGCAGAGTAGGCAAAGGAGTGAGGATCGCCGGCGACGTCGGAGACCACCCGGACGACAAGTTCAATCCCAGAGCGTTGCCGAGGGTGGATGGGGTGACGATAAGGAATGTGTGGGGGGTGGGGGTGAAGGAGGCCGGATCAATTGAGGGGATAAAGGGGTCGCCTTTCACGCGCATTTGTTTGTGGAATGTGAAGCTATGGGGAGTTGGGAGGCAGATGGAGGCGTGGAAGTGCGCGGCAGTGAGTGGGGTTGCGGTGGGCGTGCAGCCTTGGCCGTGCGAGGAGCTTACGGGGATTATGTCCACTGGGTTCTGTTATAGCTGAATGTTTTGAGCTTCAGTTGCTTGGCTTTTACTGATGCAGGTGTGCCTTTTATGAGATAAACATGAAAATTTACTTAGTTAAAAGCTGTAGCTAACATGCTTCATGATATATGATCTTTTGATTGAATTTAGGGCATCTCCAACGGAACGATATTCGCTCGTTTGCCGCTCTAGCGAGTATCAACCTAAATGGCAAATAAAAATACATTTTTATGTTTTATCTCAACTGTGAACAATAATCATTATTCGTCTATTTTGATTGAAAATAAATATAAAAACATAGTTGAGACACAAAATATTCTACTTTAATGTTAGAAATGAATTTGATTGGAGATGAATTACTGTTTGATATGAGTGTTACTGTGTTTTTTGAAGTAGAAAATAAGTTTTTTGGTTGGCCTTAAGCAGGGATCCAAGCTGAGGAGGAATTAGATTTGACTAAGGGATAGCAAATTTAAAAAAAAAATTCTTTCATCTTTAATTTACAATTTTATTCAATTACCACCAAGAAAACATTAACTTAACTCCTTACTTTATATTAATTGGCTAATAAATTAAAATAAAAGCTCAAAATTTTTGCATTCTTCTATTTATATATTTCTCTTATAAATTTAATGGTATTATCTGACTAAATTTTGTATATTTTGAGAATTAAAAATTTTATGTATATTTATTTATTTAATTATTATTATTACTACTATTTAATTAGTTAAAATTTTGCCCAACCTAATTCCAACCCTGAATGGATTATGGCTTTATCTTTTAAGGGCATTTATATACATATCAAATTTTTTTAATATATTTCTATATTTAAATTTAAATTTTTTATATAATACTTTAGTTTCCCAATTGTATTAAAAAATATATAAAAAAATAGATATTAATGATATTTTTTATATCATTTAAGGCTAGCGATCGCTGGGATGATGATGGGTTAAATTGTGGTCAACTAATCGAACTTGATCATAGTTAATTTTTTAATCTTTTGAATATTTTATATTAATTTTTTTTAGTTTTATTTTATTTTTAATTTCAGATTTTATATCATAAGTATTTGTGATATCAAATATGCTCTTATAATTAAAATAACTATCACAAACCCTAATTATAATCCTAATCATATCAGCCGTCTCTTTTGCTTAATCTTATGCGATTATTATATAAAAGTATTCGATTTCTTAGTTTCTTGCACGCCATAATTGTTGTAGGTTTGATAATAAGAAGATGTAATTTTATAGGCATTATATAGATTTGATAACAGAAATCAGAATAGGCATAAATCCATGGCAAAATAACAGATTCCGATTCCATCAACTGATTCATCGTGCAATTAAACATTTCGTTTTAGAAATGCGTTAACAGCTGATAATCAAAATTCAAAAATATTTTATTGAGTATGTATATATAGATCACAGAACAAGTGAATAGGCTAATTAATCTTCCAAAAACCATCAAAATTAAAAGATAAAGCGTTATGAATAGTAGAAATCACCACGAACAAAACCAGTTAACCAGCCATAGAAATCCTTAAAAGCACCTTTCAGAAAACCCCAGAAGGGGCTCGGGAAACCGTCGCCTCTGCTCTTTCCCAGCGCTTAATCTTCATTCTCCTGCCCTCAAGGCTTTTGTGCATTCCGAATCCAGAATCTCCGACGATCTGCTGGAAATTCTCGACGGGAATCGCTGGACCCAATCGATAGTTCCTGAGAGGTCCAGGACCGTGATGGGAGCCGCCCGGAAGGCGGATCGCCGGTGAGGTAAAGATCCGGTGGCTGCGGTGGAAGCGAAGGTCGTGGGGGTTGCGGAGAGAGAGGGCGATCTGGCGGGAGAGCTCTGGATCCTCGATGGCGATGGATCTTACGCTCAAATCATCGGTAAGATGGGGAGATTCGCGAGCCTGGGAGTGGAGGCAGAGGATGAGGAAGTATAGAAGTGGGATTAGAGCGATTCTGGCCATCGCGCTGGAAGGTGAGTCTTCGGAGAGAGGAAGCCCTGCAAGTTGCTGGTCGGGCAAGTAATGTGGGGAAAGGGACGGGTTAGTTATGGGCAGGGAGGGCAGACCGTAGCGGGCAATCGGTCAGCCTTTCCGAGTCATGGTCTTCCGGCCTATCACAAACCGGCCGCAATTGTTACGGCGGCGACTTTAGTAAATATTCACTTGTCTTTTTTTTTTTTTTGTGTAAAGATTTGAGTCAGTTAATAGAAGCACATAGTCATGACAATGCGAGCCCAAATAATTCAAATCAAAAGATTAAAATATACTTGAAAGATTTAGAACATCAATTAGATGACTAAATGATATCCGAATATGACATACTTAAAATCTAATCGAGCGACTCGACGAGACGAATCCAACGAGCCCATGATCACTTAATTCCGACATTGTTATGACGTATAAATATTTGAAGAATACTTTATAATCGAGGGAATTGATACCGGTCGTCAAATGAAATACTTCAAATTTGTCCTAGATCTTACTATTGAGCTACAATATTTAATACATATATATTTTTATTTCTTAAATTAATTCTAACTCACTTGACAGTTTTTTTTTTACAAACTTCTTTCCTCTAGCTTTGCGGCAACTTGCTTCACCTGGTGGGATAGTTTCCTTTTTTCACCATTTGTTGTTAAGAAATCAAAATGTGTGCAGCAGTTCTCCATTGTTGCATATACTTTGTATTTTCTAACAGTTTGAAGTGAACAGCTCTTTCTGTCAAATAAGCTCCCTTAGTTACATAAAATCTTTCAACTCTTAGCCAACCACAGGTACCTATAAGCGAGGATGGAGAGCCATTATGATCTGAGGATTTCAGGTGCCAGAATTGTGTACTTGTTGATTCATTGAACTGTATCCTACTTCAATTTGGGCAGCAGTGAATCAAAAAATAAGTCAGTATTCTCTGATAAATACTAAGTCATTGATATTGGGTTTTCTGCTTGTATCAATCCTGAATTCATTAGTACTACCAGCCTTCCTTTTGGATGTCAAATGGATTTTCCACGCACTCCGAGCCTAACAAGATGTTTGATAATATGGATCGAGTGCAAGGAGAAACTTCGTTGAAGAATGGTGTAGTTGAAAGAATTCTGCTGCAATGCTACTTCAAATACTAAATGCATTCTTAGATTGGATGTGAGCAATGCTGAGTTTGACTTGACAAAGAAACTATTGAATTCAGAATGGCCGTGAATTTCATCCAACTATATTAAGAATATTAAGCAAAAGGGAGAACATATAAACACACACTGCAGGAATGTCAGGTTTTTGCGGCGGACAAATCCGCCGTAGAATAAGATAAATCCGTCGCAAATTTCAGTTTGCGGCAAATTTGTGACGGAAAAATTTCCGACGGTAAAAGTCGCGTCGCAAAAGTATTTACGACGGAATCCATTTGTCGTAAATATTTTGCAGCGGATTTATGACATATTTACGACGAAATTGATAATGAGGAAATGGCACCTTCATTTTAGCTCCCCGACGCAGTTTCTATCACAAATTACGACGGATTTGGCGGAATGGCCATCGAAAGTTGTAACTGAAACACAGCCGCAATTTGCGATGGTCTGTTCCGTCACAAAATACGATACATGGGCATCGTTTCTATAGTTGCGGCAGACTTTCCGCCATAAATCCGTCGAAAACTTGTAGCATTACTAAAAAAACATCTCCTACAACCATTTATTGAGCTTTTCAACAATAACAATCCAAGCAATTTAAACGCATTAATTAATAATGCTAATATTTCAACAAACAATATTAAAATAAACATAAGAAAAATAATTTTGTACAATCACAAACCAACTGCTCAAATAGATAATTACATTTCAACTGTCCTACAATTATTGCAATACTGCTTATGTAAATATAGCTCTTATACATAAAAAAAAGTAAAATGCATCAAGGACCCCTACATAGACAATATGAGTGGAATATGTATCCTCACTCTCGTTCTCAGCCAATGCAGGTGTAGGGTGATTCCACCAATCTGCTCTCTCAAACTCTGAAGCTCATCCAATATCTGAATGTTGATGTCCGCTTGTGATTTTTGGATATCTATAACACACTTGGGCTATAATTTTCTACAATCAAATAATGAGATTTGTATCAATTTAAAAATAAAATTAAATAATGTTACTTCATATACCAGAATATCCTCATCTCAATAACACTTAGCTTAATATTATGCTTCTTTTTGAATGGCCAACATTCTACACCATAAAGTTTGAGGGAGATTTTTCAATCATACAACAAGCCTGAGGCATTCCTCCACTTCAGCCAAACAAAATGAGCTTATATGTGACCAAACTATCTAAGGCGAGTCCCTCTAATCTTATCTTCCACTAGACCTACTCCAATCATTTCACATATATGCTCATTTCGTATCCTGTCTCTTAAGAGTAAAGCCACTCATCCACCTGAGCATCTTCATCTCTGTAGCACTTAACTTAATATTATACTCCTCTTTTAATGCCCAACATTATGCACCATAAAAGCATTGCAAGTCTCACCACATCTTATAGAAATTTCTCTTAAGTTTAAGGGTACTTTTCTATCATACAACAAGTATGATGCATTCCTCCACTTCAACCATACAAAATGATATGTGACCAAACTATCTAAGGAGACTCCCTCTAATCTTATCTTCCATTGGAGCTAGTCCAACCATTTCATGAATATGTTCATTTCTATCCTGGCTCTAAGAATAAATCCACTCATCCACGTGAGCATCCTCATCTCTGGAACACTTAACTTAATATTATACTTCTTTTTGAATGGTTAACATTCTGCACCATAAAGAAGTGTAGGTCTCACCAGCTGTCACTCATCCAACCTACATACATTCAATCAAACTTCAATAAATCAACAATCATTGTCTACATCCGCCTTTTTAAATCTTTGATCACTGAATTGGAATCAGTTGTTCCACAATCACTTGATTAGCAATCAACTTGGATGCTCAATTGCCTTGAGCAATTAACATTTACGGACTCTAATTATTACAATCATTCAATCAACACTCTAAGCATTAAATCACTACACCCTACAATCAACCTTCATCCATGCCTCAATCAATCGCACTTTAATCATCTCACAATCAACCCTACAATCAAAGAACAATCAATCAATCATCTTCAATCATCCAGCCTTCAATTAACACCTCAATTACCTCTACAATTAACACTTCAATCATCTTCGATTAATCAGTCATAAATCAGCCATCCATCTACATCCTAGTATATTTCAATTAATCAATCAGCTCATAATCATCTGAACTATAGTCATCTGATTTATCTTATCACATGATCTACAATCATTCACCTTCAACCAATGACTACATTCAATCATCACTAATCAATCATCAATCATTAACCCTACTGCAATCAACTGATCCAATACACTGCCTTGTACAGTACATTAACCTCTTGACATCAATTATGATCCAAATCACTACACTAGAAGCTCCATACATCAAATCATGCATCATTAAGTGCTTGAGTCAATGATTGATCCCATTTGACCTAATTTAGCTAGCCCAAGCTAGCTCAATAGGTCATTAACCTCAATCAACACTAACCAAACTCCAAAGGGACTCTAACCTTCACCAAATTATTTTTGTCATCACTCCTAGTGAAATGGATAGCATTGGTCTCCCTAACCTAGTTAACTATTGACTTGGTTAACTAAACCCAAGATTGGTCAAATTTGACCAATTTAGGTCAACTCATTTCTTACATTCATTTCAAAACTATCAAACCCTCAAAACCACTTCATTATGTGGGTTAAGGGCATTCAAACTCATCATGAGTCAAATCATGATGGGTTTAACCAAGTCAACACATTGAACTTGGTCAATCCCTTTTATACACCTAACCATTCACTCAAACTTCAAGTTTACTACTTCAAATATATTCAGCCTCATCCTACCAACATCCAAATCTTCCTTAAGACTCAACTCTAGTTAATTTAACCACTTGATTGGTTAAATAGTCAATCTAAAGTTCAAAGGAGGCCTCCATGGTCAAAGTTCTCTTTAAACCTTATATAAATTGCTTCAAACCCCTGACTATTTACCCTAGTAGTAAGCCAACCATGCCTATATTCCACCTCAGTAGGGTTTGAACCCTTTGAGTGGTCAAATGGTCAACAAATGAGCAATTGAGCTTGTATGGCCAATGCTCTTCAAGCAGCCCGTTCACTCTAAACCAACTCCCCTAACTTATTCAAATGAACCCTAATACATATTTAAACACTAACCCAATAAACCTTAATAGCTAGTTTGGACTAAATAAGTAAGTGGCCCCCTTCTCGTGTGTAAAGCTACCAAAGCCACTTCCCCCTACTCTAGCTTACTTCTCTGCTGCCTAAAGGCCAAGGATAGATGGATGGCATCCAAACAGTGATCTTGATTCATCCCAACCGTCCATGACACCCCCAACATTTGAATTGGCCCAAAGGTGACGATACCCTCACTATTACTTATTCTCACTCTAACCATCCTCTAGGTGTTCTGTGTTTTTGTTTATACTCCTCAGAGTTCCCTTCACAATCCCTTGGTGTTTTAATGTCATTTAAATGTCGCCGATGATGAGTCTGACAGAGAGGCGTACCACATCCCATCCAAACTCCCTTACCTTTACACCTAATCAATTTTAGAGCTTCAATTATTCTACAAAGCTATAGGAGAGTTCCAAACAAAGGAAACGAACCATCAAAGTCCTCCTAAAATATTCTATGTAGAGGTATTTATTTTTTTGAACGTAGAGTTCAACCTAGGACTTCAAATAGGTTTCTAGGAACTTCATGTAAAGCCCTAAAAACATTTTCCCATTACTTTTGTATTCATATACTATTTCTATCTAGACTTTTAAAAGATTTCATTCATTGTAAAAGAAGTTTGAGTTAAAATCTAAACCTAGGGTTTTCGGCATGACTTTTTGAAGAAGATGACCCAAGAACTATTCGATTTGCGTAAATCACACTAATGGTTTTGATTTGATTAAATATCAAATCTTATTCAACCAGTCCATAAGGCTAGATGGATGGGATTGATTTGACTGCATCTCATCTGTCTGCTTCAAACTGCGTGAATCTGACAGCTGAAAGTTGTACGGACTTGGTTAAGTAGTTAACCATGCGTTGCCGCGTGGCTAGCTTCAGTTCTGCCTCATGTAAAGTGTAGCAACCACCGTCTGCGGTGTCCCAATTACAAGATATTAAGCCGTAGCCGTCGGCCGGATTTATGTTTAAATCATTTATTAAATAAATTTAAATTATAAAAATTTAAAAATTTGTAATAAAATAAATACTAAGCCAAATTGGACAAATAACCCCTTGTTCTCTTCAGATTTAAAATCCCTTTTATTTAAAAATAAGTTTTAACAAAAATTTTATTACACAAGGAGTAAATTGACTTTGAACGATTATTGAATTTTGTGAATTACTCCCTATATATATATATATATATATATATATATATATATATATATATATATATATATATATATATATATATATATATAATTATGCTCAAATTTAAATGGCATAAATTATTGGGTACTTCACATACCCTGTAATTTTTCTTGGGTTATTTGAACTAATTTTAGGTATAGTTGAATTTTCAAGTATTTTGCCCATTATTTAAAATAAATCTTTGGAAATTCACTTGCTTCCATTCCATGTAGTTTTAATTCACCATGATTATTGTGGCGTGATTGCACATGTACAAGGGTTAGTGACATTGATTTACAAACCCATTCAGATATTAGTGACATCATCTATGGACAATAATTAAGAGCGAATTTAGCCAACTTAGGAAAATTCTAAAAATACACACATGCACTCAATAAGGGTGTAACTTATACTTAGTAAACTTAGAGTCATTACCCATCTTAGGAATCAAATACACCCCCATTTGACACTAATTGATCTTCAAATAATAATTAATCAAGGTTAATCCTTATTAAGGGTTAATTCTTTCAAAATTTATAATAATTCAAATAAAATTCACAAAAATATAAAATAAAGTTTAAACAACTCTAAATAACTTATAAAATTAAATAAATTAAAATTTAGATTCAATTTTGATTAAATTTTAATCTAAATTTTACTTGATTATTAATTAACCCTTAAATAAATATTAATTAAATAAATTCATAAAAAATAAAATATAAATCAAATTAATTTGAAACTTTTAGAGCTTGATATGTTGGTAGAGCTTGGCTTCCTTAGTTTCTTACAAGTCTGAGTCTGTTATATAGATGCAAATCGATAAATGGATAAAAGTTTTTTTTATTTATAAAGTTTTCTTCTTTGCATCATTTCATATACTATATGCATGTGGGTGATAGTTTGCATTAGCGGATAGTATATTTTCTTATATTCTTCTTGATGTGTATGTTTCAGACTATGTAGAAACATGTATATTAGTTTTAGGATGATATAGCTGGGTACTATAGACACTAACTCTTTTATCTATTCATACATACATACAAGCTTATTTTACTTCTGTTACGTACATAGAGCTTAGGTGTATACCTACCATTGGCAAGGTAGTGGGGTCCCTACTACGTACGGGGGATGATTTGCTTTTCCTATTGGTATAGTGCCATTATGCTGCCAAAAGTTTTAAGAAATTTTGGTACTTAGAAAATTTAGTTAGGTAATCTAAATAAGATAAATTAGAGTTTTGCGAGTCTTCTCATTAGCGCCACTTAAATTTAAAGTCAAATTACTCATATCGAGTCATTGATTTAGAGTCTGATATATTCATTTGATCTCTTAGGATAGAGCTAACCTTATCATGCATTATATCTAGGACAATTGCGTGTGTTTTAGATTGCTAGCTGGTAGCTCATTCCAAGTAGGCGTAAGCTTAGAGCTATGTGCACACCTCAACTTTATCATAAAAATAATATTATTTATTTAAATACATTTCTACAAAAACTTAGAAATATTTTTGAGGAAACGATTAACATTTTCAAATATATAAGGCAACTTTCTTATATTTTAAAATCAAAATGAGTCTAATCTCCACTTTAATCAAAAATTTTTTCTTTGGAGATGTAATTGACTATAGGGGCTTGCCTCTATAAGAACCCAAAATCCTAATATCAAATAAACCTATCTTAGTTTTTTAAGAGGGGGGATAAATCTCTAGATGTCGACTAAAGCCTATTATGTGTTAATTTCATATTTAAAATGATAGGTGAATGTGAATTTTAACCTTTGGGATAATTTTTGCATTCCCTGCATCGAGTTTGAATATGCAAATAAATCATTTCTTTCCTCAAATTGATAATATAGTGTTAGTTTATTCTTCGAGATAATTAAAACTAATGATATGGATTTGTATAAAGAAATATTAAATATCAAATTAGGGGTATAATCACATTTATTTTATCCATAGTGTTGTGGGCCAAGATGAAAAAAAAGCTATAGTGAAAATACATTCCAGATCAATACAAAAAAGATTTTTTTTTTTTATAAAATTCATGCAATTACAATAATAGCAATCTATTATTGAAGAGTATGTGGCTACATTCGAATAATTCTCATTAAAGTGCGACATTGTCAAACCAGAAGAACATACCATAGCTAGACTCTTCGGAGGTTTGCATCCCTCGATTCCTAACATAGTACAACTACAGCCCTATTGGACCTTCCAATATGTTAGGGGTGTCGATTCGGGTCAATGGGTCGGGTTCGGGTCGAACCCGAGTTGACCCGGGCGTAAACGGGTTGACCCGAATCGACCCGCTTTTACAAATGGGTCGGGATTTTCAAACCGAACCCAACCCACGCGGGTTACAGGTTGACCCGACCTGACTCGCGAACCCAATTAAGTTTCCTTGTCCATCCGAAATCTGAATCTATCGTCGAGCTCAACCAGCTGCTTTGGTGCGACTCACGAGTCCTGACTTACCGTTTGCGGTTCCGTCGACGAGCGGGAGGGGCCGGATGTGGAGATTGGCGAGGCAGGCTAGCGCGGAGGCTGGAGGGACTGTGATCTATTGGAGTCGGGACAACGGGAGGGGCCGCATGTGGAGACTGGCGAGGTGGGCGAGCTCTCGGAGAACTTTCGTGAGTTCCGTCGGCTGTCCACGGTCGGATTGAGGTTTGCGGGAGGGGCCATCATTTGGCAGACGGGTGACGGCATGACACGATGGCGACTGGCGATGGGTTGACGCGATGGCGATCGCCTGCGGCCTAACAGAGTGACTGGTGATGCGATGGCGATGAGACTACACACGAACGGGCGAACTGCTCGCCTAGTCACCGCGACTCCCGAGTCATTTCGGGTCTACCCACATTTTTCGGGTCAACCCGAACCCGACCCATTTTTAAAACCTGGACCCGGTCGGAAATTCAAACCCGGACCCGACCCGTTTCACAAACGGGTTGATCCAAACCCAGATTTTTTCAAGTCGGGTCCAGGTCGGGTTTTGGGTCGTGTCAATTTTTGAGACCCCTACAATATGTGGTTAATTTAGCAATAAAGGTGGAGAAGAAACAAAGTCACTTCAAGAAAGCAGCTAGCAGGAATTCAGTATAAGATTCCTTGGTAGAAAAGTATTTAGCCCAAAATAATCCTATAGTAGTTCACATTAGGCTACAAGAAGATAGAAACCCCTGAAATCTATCATGTATAGTACAACCCCAAACACCTTTTCCCACTTGCAAGTGTTTCAAATGTCAAGGGTTTGGGCATATAGTCTCTAATTGCCCAAATCACCGGGTTATCACATTGATTGAAGAACATGAACCTAAAGAATCCATCGCCAATCAGCCTAATGTTCCTATAGACATTGTGACAGCTTACCTTCACACTTATGAAGGGAACTTGCTGGTCTTTAGGAAGGCTTTAAACAAGCATAAGAGATAATCATGGCTGTGACATAGTATTTTCAGAACTAGATGTACAGTGAAGGGAAGCGTTTGTAACATGATCATCGATAATGGGAGTTATGAGAACGTCGTAGCTGCTAATATGGTTGAGAAACTTTAGTTGGCCACCACAGATCACCCAAGTTCATATACTCTATATTAGATTCAAAAAAATAAAGAAGTCTAGGCAGGTAAAAGGTGTTTGGTAAATTTCTCTATTGGTCATTTAATAGATCAAGTCTTGTATGACATCGTACCAATTACTGCTTGTCTATTACTATTGGATCAGCCATGGCAATTTGATTGAAATACTATACATAATGGCACTACTAACACATATTCCTTCATGCATAAAAATAAAAAATAGTGTTAGTGCCTTTACCTGCTCTGGCGAAAGAAGACCCCGTGGGAAAAAATCTTATAACAACAAAAATTTATTCCTCAAGAACTTGAGAGCTACTCAAGAAGGGTTCATATTAGTATTATTAGAAGCCAATGAACCTCTCCAATTAATACCAAAAGTAGTCTAACCATTATTACAATAGTATGAAGACATTCTAATGGGAGAAATTTCTGTTGGATTATCTCCACTTCGAGATGTTCAACACAATATGGATTTGGTTCAAGTTTCTATTTTTCCTAAAGAACCAGCCTATAGTCTTCGAGCCAGCAAACAAGAAGAATTGAAGTGACAAGTAGAAAAAATGATTATTAAGGGCTTTGTACGTCCCAGCATTAGCCCGTGCACTGTCCCAGCTCTACTTGTGCCAAAGAAGGATAGGACATTCTGAATGTGCATAGATAGCCACTCTATCAATAAAATAATAGAAAAATATCGCTTCCCAATACCCTGTGTTAATGATATTTTTGATTAATTACATGGATCTATAATATTTTCTAAAATTGACTTGCAAAATAATTATTATTAAATCTGAATGTGGACTAAGGACGAGTGGAAAACAACATTTAAGACACGAGAAGGTTTATATGAATGGACCATTATGCCTTTTGGTGTATCAAACGCTCCCAGCACATTCATGAGACTCATGAACCAAACCTTTCTGCCATTCCTATGAAAATTTGTAGCTGTGTATTTCGACTATAATATCGTATATAGCCGCACTTTAGATGATCATCTATAATATTTAAGACTGGTACTTGATGTACTCAAAGAGCATAAATTGTTTTCCAATCCATAGAAATGCCAATACTTGTCAAATAAAATGTCATTCTTGGGTTTTTTAATAATTACAGCAAGCATTGAAGTAGATCCGACCAAGGTCGAAGCAATCATCCAATGGCCAACCCCTCAGTCTCTCCCTAAAGTTTGTCGATTTCATGGGTTGGATTCTTTTTATCGTAGGTTCATTAAAAATGTCAGCACGGTGGCTTCTCCTATCATTGAACTGCTAAAGACAAATACATTCTGTCAGAATCAATCCTCTCAAGATAGCTTTGATCTACTCAAGCAGCTGGTCTCTTCCGCGTCTGTCTTATCATCACACAATTTCAACGACGTGTTTGAGGTAGATTGTGATGCCTCTAATATGGGCATAGGTACTGTCCTCAGCCAAAAGGGTTACCCAATTGCCTTTTTTAGTGAAAAATTCAGTGAAGCGCGTCAAAAGTATTGAGTTTATGATAGAGTTTTAAGCAATAGTAAGAGCATTATGACATGGGATCATTAGTTATTAGTAGATGAATTAAGTTTATTCTCAGATCATGAAGCACTTCAATTCCTTAGTAGTCAGAAGAAACTAAAAGAAAGACATGCTGCTTGGGTAAAATATCTAGCAGCCTTCCATTATGTATTAAAACACAAATTTGGACAATGAAATCAAGTGGCTGATGCCTTTAGCTGTCGACTGGTGCTCTTACAAACCTTACAAACCAAAGTAATTAGGTTTGAAGTGTTAAGAGAATTATATTCAAGTGATCCTGATTTTGGAAACATCTGGGCCAATTGCTAAAATGGTTCTTATCAATTCTATCACATTCAAAATAATCAACTCTCTTATGGTAATAAACTCTGCATTCTATAGGGATTAACCTGACTAGCAATTATTAGTAAATGTCATGAAGCAGACATAGCTGGGCATTTTGGAAGGGATAAGACCCTTATCTTGGTGAAAGAGAATTTTTATTGGCCCTTCCTTACATAAGATGTTGATAGGTTTATTAAACAATGCAGAATTTGTAAAATAGCCAAAACTCAAAGTCAAAAGGTAGGATTATACACTCCTTTACACGTTCCCAAAGCACCATAGATCGATGTCAGCCTTGATTTTGTGCTCATTATCCCTCGGATACAATGGAATAAAGACTCAATAATGGTAGTTGTAGATCAATTTAAAAAAATGGACCATTTTGTGCCGTGTAATAAAACTCTTGATGATACTCACGTCATTGATTTATACTTCAAAGAAATTGTTCATTTACATGGTATACCCAAAACAATCACTTTAAATCGTGATGTTAAGTTTTTGAGTCACTTGTAGAAACATTGTGGTGTAAATTGGGAACCAAACTTTTATTCAGCTCAACAGCTCATCCCCAAATCGACGGACAAATAGAAATGGTTAACAGGAGTTTAGGCAATCTTCTCCACTATTTTGTGGGAAGGAATATCCGATAATGAGATGTAATCTTAACCTAGCTTGAATTTGATTTTAATAGGCCAACAAATCAGACAACTAGTAAAAGCCCTGTTTAGGTGGTGTATAGCAATAATCCTTTAACTCCTATTGATTTAATTCCACAAGCCCTAACAGCCAGCTACAGTTTTGATGGTGAACAACGCAGTAAAGAAATCCAACAATTACATAAGCACATTCGAGAATGATTCACAAGCACAATAACAAATGTCAAAACACTACAAATAAATCACAAAAAGTAGTAATCTTCAAGGAAGGTGATATGGTATTGAGCTGACTAATAAAGGATCGAATTTCATTCGGTGCCTTTGGGAAGCTCAAACCAAAGACTGATGGGCATTTTTGAACAATAAAAAAAAATAAATTATAATGCTTATCAAATTGATCTCCCAAGAACTTACAATGTCTTGGCCACATTTAATATTGCTGATCTATCACCATACTACGAACCTAAAGTTGTGTGTAGTATTATCGGAAAGCGAGTAGAACTACATGCAAGCTTGCCCGTTGAGAGTACCAAAATTTTTTACATGGACAATCTGGAAGGGGAAAAAAACATAGTGCATTACCTGGATGAATTGATCTATTATGTAGATAGATTGTAAGAGTTTACCCCTCCTCTCAATTAGAAAAAAAAAGGATTACAATGTATTTAATACAAGTTTTGATTTATGTGAATGTGCGGGAGAATATTGGAGATATAGCAGTTGGATGGTGTTTCTCGAGCGTCAGTAATCGAATGATGTTGATCGAGTGGTGATAGCTAGTTAATGATAGTCAGATGATAACAACTGAATGATGATAATAAAATAATGCTGATTGGATTATAATGGTCAGGTGAAGGTTGTCAGATGGCTACAGTTGGGCAAAGATGACATATAATGACAGTCTAGTAATTGTCGGTGTCGAATGTCAAGTAGAGCTCTAGAATTCTTCAAATCTCAAAGCTCTTAAAATTTAAGTCCAGGTGCCCTTCATGAGGATATTGGGGGGCAATTTATGGTATTTTGGCAAAGTCAATTTGATAATTTTGGCCATAATTCTTGACTTATATTGAATCTTTTAATCATAGACCTTTCTTTTAGCATTTAGGTGCCTTAATGACCTCAAAATTAAATGATCGTTGGCTCTTTGGATTTGACTCATCGAGTCACTTGAGTTGACTATAAGCATGCAAAATTTGTAGATCGTTTGATCCTGTTATCAATGCTTTCAAAATTTAAAGTTTACTTCAAATGCTTAACTCGAGCTCATTTGGACTCTGATCAGATGCCTATTGATTTTGTTGGGTTTATATTATCAATACACCTAATTTGGCTATAAGTTAGTGGGAATTGAAGTTCGAACAATTCTAAATTTAATTTCAAAATTTTCTAATACAAATAGTGAATCAAAATTCATCTCCATCAAATGAAATTTCTTGTGACATCAATTGTTCTCCTCCATCCTCTCAATTTCTCAAGATGCCCTCTCTAATCATTACTGTCATTATCTCTCCACTGTATTCTAATATATCGAGCATTGAAGTCATGTGCTCATTGAATATCATTGCCAATTTCATTTCTCATCATTACCGACATCATCGCCCAACTTTGACTCAAGTAGCTCCTGGATCCTTCTTGATTCATGTCATCTACTAACAAGCATAATGACCTCACCTCCTTAGATCCCCACTCAGGGCATTAATAATGATGCATTGTCAAACAAGTTCTCACTAAATTATCAATCTATCTTCCCTCATTGAACCTCCTCATGTCCATGGAATCACATTTTTTGCATACTTGACCACCCTTCGCCTCTATCCTAAGATGTGAGAACCATCCTTCGCCTTAGTCCCAATTAAGGGCATCTCCAACCAAAAAACTTATTTTTCACCTCAAAATACAATAACTCATCTCCAAACGAACTCCATTTTATAAACATAAAAAAAGAATATTATGTGTATATTCTTTCTCATATCTTTTTTACCTCTAATATTTCGAGTAAAAAATGGCGTTTATGAATAGTGCGACCCCAATATTTATGTCCCACTGTTCACCTTGTGATGCCGCTGAATCTGGCGTTTGATTGAAGCTCATGTTGGACAATAAACTCTCGTGCCCCCCTCCAAAATTTTGAAATGCCCGCATTGGGCCTTATGCAAGCGGTAAAAAAAGAAACCTTATTTCTTGGTGATGACTTCAGTTTTCCCTCCAACCAAGCACACAGATCTTCTCCCGCAGTAATCCCGGTTCCCACCTCGAGGCCCTCTGAAATTCTTTTTTTCATTTTCTATCCTAGTTTCCCCTTGTCTTGCCCTAACAATTTCTGTCCACTATAGCTCTTCCCCTGCTAACAGCCAACACCCCATCAACCATTTGAGCGAATCCATGCAAAGAAACATGAGGCTCTCTCCATATATTCTGGACGTGACGGCTAAATCCCATGTTCTCTTTGCTTTCTTTCACGTGAAAGCTGTCATTACCAAGTCTTCAATTATAGAAGTTTTTCCCAAGCAAATTCAAGCCCACAATAGCTGCTCGGACCTAGTTGCCCCTTATCTTGCCTGGACCGCCGATTTCAAAGGTTAGTAATAGTAATGGTATCTTCCACTCTTCCGTTTCTGTTTGTTTATTTCCTGCTCAAATGTTGAACTTCAAAGATTTTTTTTCTCATTTGGTTTCTTTGGCATATTGTCTAGACTTTTTAGCCAAAACAGTTTGAATATTTACACATTCTTTTATTTTTAATTTGATTTGGGCATTCCCTCTGAACTCCCCCCTAAAAAAACCAAATGTAGCCATTATTTTTGAGGTGGAATATGGATTAAATTTGTGAGAAGAAGCGTCCATGTTCTTCTCTTACTTTTTTTTTTAAATTTATTAGTAGAGCTACAGGAGAGAGAGCAAAAATGATGGTTTTAGTTGCTCTTGTATTAGCAAATGTAAATTAATAGGATTAGTATGAGGACTTTTTGTCTTCATGTGTAGTAGCTTCTCTCAATGTGCCCCCCTATAAAATGTTTCTGGCTCCACCACTGCCTACCGACACCCAATTGTGCCCTTGTTCAAATATCGCCCTATAATATTTCATCCCTTAACATTCATCGACTCCCCGTTGAATGTTTATCCATTGTCAATCTCAAGTTTCTTCAATGATGGTAGCAATGAACTCAAAGCTCAGATTTAAAATATGAAAAGTTTTCTTCATAACTTTACTAACATTTTCATAATATTTTCCCAATTGATTGACAATAATCAATACTCTAGCTAGAAAAATAATTTGGAATTCATTCGGATTACTCCATAAATAAAAGTTCAAACACACCTCTGAGAGTTTCTAGATGAGTTTTTTAACAAGAAGTACTTTGAAGCTTCAGCTTCACTTCTTTAGTTGTAGTTGCTCTTAAGATCTTCTTTAACTTATCTTCATGCACTGCTTCAAAGCTGAGGTAGAGAGCTTTCTTTCTCTTTCTTTCTTGTATATATTAAGGTTTCATAGGCTAAGGATAAAGCAACATCTCTTTTGTTGCTTTTATAGCCTTTATGGATGATTTTTTACGCAGCTTTATAGCCTGCTGAGACTACGACACGACTGTAGAGAGCTATCACCCATCCGAGATAAGGAGGAGAGGGGACTGAAGCTTTAAAAAGCGAGCAAGAATCACTAGAATCAGAGAAGACTGAAAATTCTGGATTAGTAGCAGTAATGGCGAGAACTGGGACCTAGCCGCCTCCCCCCCGCTTTGCCCTAGCCGCATCCTTTTCTGGCCTACCACCGGCCTCCGTCGATGGTTCCGTTCACCCCTCTCCTCATGGATCCCTCCTCCTCCCTTCACTTCCCCCTTCTTGGCTCCTTCGCCTCTCCCCCCATATCCTCCCCACCTGTCTTGGACCATCTCTGGTCTAACATCATTTCAACTCCTGATATTTTGGTGCCAACCATCCCGATTTCTCTCATAGAAATGCCGGAAGAAATTGTTCCATTCAACAAAGATTTCACAGAAGCGGCAGCTGCGGAATGGAATCTTTTGCTGGTTGGGTATTCTGTCGGTAAACGCCCCTATTACGAATCTCTACTTTCTACGGTTAAGAGAGTATGGAAGCTCAAAGGTATTTTTCAGCTTATTGCTCTGAGTGACGGTTTCTTTCTTTTCAAATTCTCTAATGGTGAGGATTTTGATATGGTATGGTCCAAAGGAGCTTGGTTTTTTCATGGCAAATCTTTTATCTTTCGAAAGTGGTCTGAAAAATTCCATTCTACCAGAGAAAACTTCTCTTCTGTACCTATTTGGGTTAGAATACATGATTTACCCTTAGTCTGTTGGAACTCGGAAGGAATCTCAAAAATTGCTTCAAAAATTGGGATACCTATTGCTGTTGATGCTTTAACTACTGCCAAAACCAGACTTACATATGCTAGAGTATGTATCCAAGTATCCATCTCCTCTTCATTTCCTGATACTGTCCCTATAGCCATTGAAGACGAAATCATTAAGCTTAAAGTCCACTATGAATGGAAACCTTCGCCTTGCTCTACCTGTAGTTCCTTAGCCCATCCTTCAACTCTCTACCCCTCAAATCCTCAAATCCTACAAAACACTCAAATGGCCCAGAGGGCGCAACAACCGTAGAGAACTGGAATCCTCTCGAACAATGCTTTTGCAAAAGTCTCCAAGGAACTAGGAAGATGCTTAAAGAACAAGTAAAGAAATTCTCTCAATTGGATAACCTTGTGAATTCCCTCACAATTCTTTCTTGAAAGATCTCTCAATACACACTCCCAAACACTCTCGCAATCACTCTCCTTTCACTTCCCAAAAGAATTTTCACAGAAGGATCTACTCACAAGTCAATTTAAAGATCCTTATATACTAAAGACAATAAAAACCGTTCAAAAATTGAATTTTTCAAGTTTCACGCGTCCCGATCGTCCCGTATGAACTAGAGTTGTACCGTACGAATAGTTAAAAAATTTTATGATTCGCCTTGTACGAACAAGAACGAACCCAATTCAGTGCCCTTCATACAATGAAATATTCTGTATGAAATAAATTTTATACCGTACGAATAGTTTAAAAGAATGAACGATTCGTCTCGTACGAATCAATACGAACCCAATTCAGTGCCCTTCGTACAATAAAATATTGTGTATGAAATAATTTTTGTACTGTACGAATAGTTTAAAAATGAACAATTCGTCCCGTACGAATCAATACGAACTCTTGGACAAATCGAACAGAGAGCTACGTCTGATCAGTTCGTCCCGTACGAACTTGTGGATGAACCCAATTTTGAGCAATTCATACAGCAAAAACTCATGTACGAATAGTATTCGTACTGTACGAACATGCCTTAAAAAATGTTTTTTCTTACCATATGGGTTCGATATGGAGGACATATTCTACAGATAATCCTGTACGATGTTAAATCGTACTGTATGATAAGTTCAAAAAATTTAAACTTTTTACACCTCCATTGTGTGTGTGTGCACAGTTATCTAACTTACAATCACAATCTCAGACTCAAGAAAAAGAAAATTTATAGACTTCATTTACAATGAACAAGTGAACTTGAAGTCTTCAGCAATCTGGAGTGTGAATTTCCTGAAAAATACTTTAGTGGACATAACAAGAACTCAAATATATGTTAGAAGATGAATTAGACAAACAATAAATTTTTGTAATCATTAAAAAATATAAACTTGGATTAGAATTCACATGAACAAACCGATTCACCCAAATCATAATACAAAGTTCTTTACTTAGTTTATTTGAGTTTGAATTCAGATTCATTTTGTGTTTTAAGTTCAAATTATCTGAATTTAGTTTTAGAAGTCCCCTACTGTCCTTTCGAGTTCAAACAAGTCTAAGTGTAATCTTATGTTCACCCGAAATTTCGGCAGCCTCCCGGCGTCTCCCCCGTTTAGGAGAAATTGTGGAAAACTGGGCCTTTCCCTTCACGCTAAGAAAAGCGTGCATGATAAGTGCCCTCTTTCGAGGACACCGTGGTCGTGTAAAGTTTTTGTCATCCACCACGCCAAGAAAGGCGTGCATGGGTCTTCGAGAGCACGTGTGTGAAACAGCAGTTTTTCCCCGCATACGGGTACTTATTTTTTTCCCCGCCATGCTAAGAAAAGCGCACACAGGGATTGCCTGCCTCGTTGTAAGCACCGCACAAAGTTTCCTCCCACCACGCTAAGAAAAGCGTGCATGGGTGGTCCCTTGGCGCGCCACGAACACCGAAAACAGGACTTTAGGGGGGGATTACCCGCCTCGCCACTAACACCGCGACGAATTCCCTCCCACCGTGCTAAGAAAAATGCACATGGGTGGTCTTTCGCCGCGTTGCGAGCTCCGAGAACGAGTTTTCGAAGTTTAGTAGGCTATACCTTTACGACTAGCGAGGTGACATTGGCACGTAGATCGAGGAAAGGGAAGGAGACTTACACTTTTTTTTTCTTATTTTCTCTTTTTTTTGGAGAGCTCCTTCTCTCTCTCTCTCTCTTTTTTTAAACTCTTTTTTTTCTTTTGCTTCTCCTTTTTGTTCTCCTCACATACACACATATGTAGATGTATATATTTTAAATAATAATGATAATAATAATATTCTTATTATTAATAGTGATATTAACAATAATGTCATTAATAACACATTAATAATGAGAATATTATTAAATATTATTAACATTGCTAATAAAAAAATAACAATTAGTTAATAAAAATGCTAATATTATCAAACTCATTAATTAGCAATGATAACTAGTATTAACAATAAAGTGAGAAAATGAGGATAATCATAAGTTTAGAAATAAATCTCTTTGCTAAGGAACATTAGGTGATGGCTTTGGGCTTATTTTGGTGGAATATGGGTTTGAGTGGGTGAGATTTGGGTAGGAGGCTGAGTGGGCTGAGTTTATTTGGATTAGTGGGCTTTATACATAGAGCAGTGAGGGAGAGAGGTTGCTGTGAGGAGATTTGGTGAGGTAGAGAGCTTCTAATTGGAGGGGTTCTTTTTGGAGATAGGGTTCGGCTAGAGCTGGAGGTTTATGGACATTGGCTTGGGAGGAGATCTGCTACTACAGTAAGAGAAAGAAGGTAAGGAGATAAAGGTCTCTCTCTCTCTCTCTCTCTCTATGGACCGAAAGCTTACGAATAGGGTAAGGGAGACGGGATTTGGAGTTCGATAGTGAGAGGGGCTTGGGGTTTGATCGGAGAGGAGATGGGGTTATGCAGACTTCTGCTCGCGGAATGGAGGTCGGCATAGGGATTTTGGCTTCGGTCAAGTTGGAGGAGGATGGGGTTTAGCTGGAGAGGGAGTTCGGCTACTTGGACTTGTGGAGATCACGAGCAGCGACAGGGGAGGATCGAAAGGAGATCAGAACAGGGGTTCTGCATGGATGGGGCTGTCGGGTTGGAGATCAGGAGGAGAGCTTCTTGCGTGCGATGCTAGGAGAAAGACGAGGGAGCTCGGTATTTAAGGACGCAATCGAAGGCGCGATTGAGGTGAGCAAATCCTTGAACGGCGCCGAATGCAGGGTACGAGCACTGTAGCGACGGCGGTGATGCGAGATTTACGGGAGAGCTTGTACAGGTAATCTTTTTTTTATTTTTTTCCCCTTATCCGAAGGTCAATAAATGCCCCCCAACAAATATGGTTCACGTCTAGAGTGAATCACGTTTGTTGTACGCTGATTGACTCTATGGATTTCTAGGTATTTGCTCTAGATGTCACATAAAAGTCTTTATTTAGTGGATCTCCAAAAGTTTGTTTTGATGTCACACTAAAATTATCATCCTGTAGATCTTCAAGAGTCTATCTCTGCACCTTTATAGATCTTTAGACGCACTTGTAAGCTTTAGTATAGTTGATATATTTGCTCTTGGTCAAGTAGAGATTCATGGGATAGTGACAGGGCACTTTGTACTTAGGTCTCTAGAGCATTACTCTGTAGATTGACGATGGTGGATAGAATCACCATCATTTGTTCTCTTTTAATGCCACTATCACTTTAATTTATTGACTTCCTATATATGTTCAATATTCTTCTTTGCCATCATCATGTGTAGATGTAATATTTCTGTCACTTTAACTGATTGTATTTTGCTCAGATTGTACTTTTTGTTGATGACATATTCAGTTTATGGAGGATCTTCTATTCTTCCCTCCTTTAACTGTATTTCGGCAAGAAATTTTAAATATTTATTTGGGGATCTCGGCATGCGGCGGGATGTCGACCTAAATAAATATTTAAAATGCCCCCATTCTTTAGGGACACTTGTAGATGTCATTCAGGATACTTCTTTTGTAGCTTTAGCTTGAATTCTGAGGTTTTGATTTCTTCTGCCATTTGCTTTGTGCTGCGGACTTTGATAGAGAATTACTTGATTTATCTTTACTGACTTGTCAAGTGGTTTGTGCCTTCGGCCCTTTGCTTCTAGCTTTGGTGGGCTTAATAAAGGAGTAGATGCTGGTGACCTAAACCTTTTAGGTTTGTTTTGGGTTAGTGGTGAGAAGTCATTGGTCCAAAGCTTTATGCATAACGGACTTGTTGATGACGGAATCCTCTTAGTTTAGATTTAATCTTTTCATGAACTTTGGGATAATTTCTTCGGTCCTTTGCTTTGTGCTTTCACGGACTTGTTGAAGAAAAGTTCCTTCGATCCTAGCTTGATGCTTTACGGATTTATTGAAGGATTTACAGGTTTTGAATTCAGTTGATAGTACCAATCATGAGTAGTATCTTAATCCTTAACCACTTAAGGAGACTTTAATCTGAGTCACTTGCGTTAATCAGATCGGGCGAGCTAGGATTTGACAGCTCTTTATCCTCTGGTTACTGAGATGGGGGTTCCTCTACTACGATCTTTCTTATGGCGTGTTGAGTAGATGGAGCTTCCAGTGATCCGATTATATTTGAGCTTGTTGGATCTGACCTCCTACACCCACTCAGGCTTCAGACTTGAGCTTGGGGAAATATGGTTCCCAATGCTGATTTTGCTAAAGTTGATAGATTTTAAATCTTCCTTTGTGGTTGAAGATTTAGAGCCTACGTGAATTTGGTAGTTGCTCGAGATTTCTCCTTCCCAATGGAACCTTGATTCCCCGGTCATTTGGGAGAATTTAGTGGACTACGATCAGTTGAACTTGTCAAGTCAAATTTGCCTTCATACTTCCTACAGTCCCTATTGATGGGTTGACGAAGCGGGGGTTCCGCTACTATGGCCTTTATTATGGCGTGTTGAGTAGACGGAGCTGCCAGCGATTCGGCCATATTTGGGCGTGTTGGATCCGATCTCTTACACCCACTCGAACCTTAAGCTTTAGGCTGCTGAAAGACTTCAGGTTGTTCTGGCTCAATTTGTTAGAGTGTGTAATTGCAAAAGTCTCTTTCTGACCTTTAAAATCTTAGTTTGTTGGAGAAGGTGGTGTCTCGATCTTTTGAAAGACCACCTGCATATACTTTGAAAAGAATTCGTTGTATTCTTCAGTATCAAGGAATATTTGCATTGGTAATTTTAAATATTTATTCGGGGATCTCGGCATGCAGCGTGATGTCGACCCGAATAAATATTTAAAATGCCCCTATCTCGCAGGGACACTTCAAAATAGAATAAATTTGAAACTTTGTGATTTTAAATATTTATTTGGGGATCTCGGCGCATAGCACGTTGTCAACCCAAATAAATATTTAAAATGCCCCCTGTCCTACAGGGTGATTTTGAAATGCATTCTTGCAATATAAGAGAATTTCAAAAGTGTAAAATGTAAAGTATATGTAAATATGCATGAAATACACAATACATTAAATATAACATTTCCTTGAGTAATTTTATGCATGGTACTTCTTCAGGTGTCGACCGTTGATCGGTAGCATGTGCCTCTGACCGTGCAGATCGATAAGCTAGTAGGCTCCTCCTTGATACACCTTCTCGATAACAAAGGGCCCCTCCCAATTGGATACGAATTTACCACCAATTTTTTGGTGAGGGATGATTGGCCTTCTCAGCACTAGGACCAATTCCCCTTCTTGAAAGGACCGAGGGCGCACCATCCGATCAAATGATTTCGCCATCCTTCCTTGGTAGATCTCTAAGTTTTGTTGGGCTTGTAATCTAACTTCGTCGAGTGCATCGAGCTCCTCCATTCTTAGGTGAGCATTCTTCTCTTGAGTAAGCTCATTCTGGATAGCAACCCAAAGAGATGGTAGTTCAACTTCTAGTGGCAAGACGGCTTCAGCCCCGAACACTAGTGAGTAGGGAGTGGCTTTGGTTGGTGTTTTGTAGGTCGTACGATACGCCCACAACACTTCTGCCATTTTTGTATGCCATTCTCTTTTATTCTTGGTGAGGATCTTCTTCAATAACTTCACTAGCGTCTTATTGAAGGCCTCAGCCAAACCATTGGCTTTTGGGTTATATATAGACGAGTACCGCCAGTCAATCTTGTGACGATCTATAAACTTATAGATTTTTATACTCTTGAACGCCGTGCCATTATCTGAGATCACCCAGCGTGGTACACCGAATCTATAGACGATATTGTGAGTGAAGAAGTTGATCACGTGCTCGGACGTGACCTCTCTGAATGGAGACGCTTCTGCCCACTTAGAAAAGTAGTCTATTGCTGCCAGTATAAAGCGGTGTCTTGCCGAAGACGGCAGATCTATCGGCCCTATCATGTCTGTACCCTAGCATTCAAATGGCCAGGACGATACTGTTGGGTGTAGTGGATTCGACGGTTGATGTATAACATCACCATGGATCTGACACTCGTGACACCTCTTAGCATGATTGATACAATCTCTCACCATCGTAGGCCAGTAATAACCCATTCTTTTGATTTTAGTAGCTTTCTTGGGACCTGACTGGTGTGCTCCGAAGCGTCCTTCATAAACTTCTACTACCACTTTATGAGCTTCCTTGGTCCCTAGGCATCGCAGCCACATCTGGTCAAAAGCCCACCGATATAGCGTATCATTGGCAAATGCGTATCTCAATGCTCTTTTTCTAAGTTGAGCAGCCAGAGATTTATCTGTCGGGAGTTTGCTTTCTTTGAAGTAGTCGACAAATGGTTGCCTCCAATCGTCTTCGGCTTCAACATCTAAGCAATCTAACCACGACTCTGAGAATCTACTGGTTCTTCGTCTCTTTACTACCTGACGTTCTCCTGATTGATTTTTAGTAGTGATTTGTTGGGGAGGTTGAGGATCAACCGGAGTTATATCCTACTGGCTTGAACCTGGTATTCCCTCTGCATGCAGGAATTATGTGATTGCTGGCTCTAAGACCCGGCGATTTTCAACTGCAATGAATATAGGTGGCCTTTTATCTTCATTTGCAAGCTCCTTGGCCAGCATGGCTATACAATCTACTTTTACATTCTGTCCTCGAGGAACTTGAGTCATCCTGACATTCGGTATTTATTTTAAAAGCTCAAGAGCTCGTCGGTGATAGTGGGCCAATTCAAGTTTGCAAATCTTATGAATGTCCAGAACTTGATTTATCACAAGTTAAGAATTACCAAAAATTTGGAGATATGTGATTTGGACATCAATTGCAATCTCCAGTCCTGTTATTAGAGCTTCGTATTCAGCTTCATTATTAGTTCGAGGTTCAATTAGACTGAACGAGAATCTCATTATACCTCCCTTGGGTTCTATGACGACAAGACCGATGCCAGCTTGGGCCTTTACAAGATTTGGAGGTCTGGGAGACTTGATAGATGATGCCCCATTAAAGTACATCTCCCAAAATGGTAGCTTTTCTTCTTCATCAACATGTATGATTTGTTCATCTGGCAAATCATCATTGAGAGTCAGCTGGGATTGGATGTGCGGCAAGGAAGTCTGCTAAAGCTTGTCCTTTTATCACTTTTTGTGGCATGCACACTATATCAAATTGCAGTAATAGCACTGCCCACCTTGTTAAGTGACCTGTCAATGCTGGTCTTATCATCAAGAACTTCAAAGGATCGATCTTTGATATCAAGGTGATTTTATGGGAGAGCATATAGTGGCGGAGTTTCTTGACTACAAAGATCAACGCCAGGCAATGTTTCTCGATTGGAGAATATCACACTTCTGCTCCGATTAATCTCCGACTGATATGATAGAGTGCATTTTCTTTTCCTTCCTCATTGTGCTGGGCCAGCAATGCTCCGAGGGACTCTTCTAATGCAGCTGTATACAGTATAAGAGGTTTCCCCGGAATTGGTGCTGCAAGAATGGGTGGATTCAACAAGTATCTTTTGATGCTATCAAAAGCTTCTTGACAATCTTCATCCCACTTGAAGCGAACGTCCTTCTTCATCAATTTTAAAAATGACTGGCACCTACCCGACAGATTTGATATGAATCATCGAATGTAAGCCAGTTGCCCTTGCAAGGAGCGGAGTTGACGGAGGCTTCTAGGAGGCAGCATATCTATAATCGCCTTAATTTTATTGGGAACAACTTCTATGCCTCGATGATGAATGACATAGCCAAGAAATTTATCGGAGGAGACCCCGAAAGCACACTTAAGGGGATTCATCTTCAAGTCGAATTTCCTGATTCTTTCAAATACAATTCTTAGGTCGTTTAAATGATCTTTTCGATCCATGCTCTTGACAACAAGGTCATCGACATAGCACTCTACCTTCTGGTGTATCAGCTCATCAAAAATACGGGTCATCATTTGCTGGTAGGTGGCACCAGTGTTCTTCAAGCTGAAGGGCATGACCGTATAGCAGAAAATGTCGATGGGCGTTCTGAATGATGTATACTTTTCATCCTCAGGAGCCATCTTAATCTGGTTGTATCCTGATGATCCATCCATAACCAAAAACATGTCATAGTTTGATGTGTTGTCTACCAGGAGTTCGGATACAGGCAGCAAAAAATCATCTTTTGGACACGCCTTGTTGAGGTCCCAAAAGTCAATACAGATACGTATCTGACCGTTCTTCGTCTTCACGGGGACAATATTGGCAATCCAGTCGGCGTATTTTTCTTCTCGGATGAAGCCCGCTTCTATGAGTTTCTTCGTTTCTGCAATCACCTGCTCTTCAATCTCCAATCTCATTCACCTTGGAGCTTGTTTGATGGGTGTCGCATCTGGTTTGATTGCTAATCTTTGAACTGCTACATCAGGGGATAAGCCAGGCATTTCAGCATATGTCCAGGCAAAGCATTCCCTGAATTCACAGAGGAGTTCTTTTATCTCTTCCGCTTGGTTCTCTGGCAGAAGGGAACTAATGAAGGTTGGGCGAGGGTCATCTTCGGTTCCCAAGTTGACTTCTTTTAGTTCATCCATAGTGGTTGCCTATCCACCATCTTCAAGCTCTTCGGGCGCAGGCTTGGCCTCTACAGGTTGAGCATCGTAATCATCAGCTTCATAGACTTCTTCATCAGAACCATCATTGGGTTCAACTTCCTTGTAAGTGATGACTTGGCAAGTCTCCTTCCGAATGCATTTTTGCCTGACAAATCCAATACCTTTATATGTATTCATATCCTTCCGTCCCATTGGACGTGGATTCCTTCCATACCAGAGACTTAGGCACATACGAAGTTGTCATTTGGAGGTGGGAATATTGATCCGCTTTCGCAATATTCTTTGAATACCTTTGGTATTAAATCTAGGTAGCCTCGTAGGTAGTAATTCTTCAGAATCGATGAAGACATGGCCCCAATCATGATCATTTCTTCAAGTCTTCCTACGGAATAGAATATATTCCCTGACTCAATCCCCTTTTTGATCGGAGGTAGATAAAGGGTTGCAAGTTCTTCAACCTTATGCACATCTCGTGGAATTATTTCTTTGAAATACTTTAGGGGAACATGAGTGACTATGAGCACGTTGTCTGAGATTGACAGGCTATCTATTCTTCTAGAGAATACATCTTGCACTGTGTTCATGTAGATAGAGTCGTAGTCATAATCATCATTTGAATACGCGACTTCCCTACTCCATTCGTCCATCGAATGGCATACCCTCTGGGATTTTGTAGGGGTGACATCATTTTCATCCGTGTCACTCCCAAGGTGAGGTACATATTTTTTTTCTTTTGAAGTGAAAGTGGTAACTTCTTTGGGAAGAGTCGGCGCTACCTTCTTTCTCCCCACCTGCTTCTTTTTAACTTCTTATCCAGGCTGGTTTGTAGCCTTTGAATTTGACGCTTTAGCTTCGAGAGAGGTTGATAACTTTTGCTTCTTTGGCATAAAGTACTGCACATCTTCATAAAATGTCGCTTCATAGACTGCGAAGGGCTGAATATCACCAGAGAGTCTGAATTCTTCTCCTTCCTTGAGGTACTTCATGCACTGGTGTAGTGTTGATGGGACTATGCCATACTCATGCAACCAGGGGTGACCCAGGAGCACCTTGAATGAAGTGTCCGCATCAATCACATGGAGCTTAGCTTCTATATGGAATTCTCCAAATACAAGAGGCAGCATAAATGATCCAAGGGTTTTCTGCCCTTTCTCATTAAAACCATGCACCATGAGCTTATCTGGCCCTAAGTGCTCTACGTTGAGGCACAAAGACCTTAGTGCTTTTAAGCTCATAAGGTTGATGGAGGATCCAGGGTCGATCAGAATTCGACTGATTACCAGATCATCACTCTCTACAGTAACATACAGAGGTCGGTTATGGTCTGCAGTCCCGAGCATCATGTCATCCTCGGTGAAAGTAATGAATGGTTTGTTTTGAGCTTGCAGAACCTCAGTCAGGTTGTGCTCAGCAAAATACGCTTCGTATATTTTGGGGTCCTTGAGAGCCTGAATCAAAGTCTCCCGAAGATCCTTAGACATCACCAGAGCGTTGTATATGTTGAGCTGGGCAGGGATCTTCCTCAAATGGGATAAGATATTATAATCTATCCCTTTGACTGGAGTATCCTTCTTCTTAGGGTTTTCAGGGATAATATCCTCATTGATAACTATTTCTTTCCCCTCGTCTTTATTGGAGATTCCCTTTTTTGGCAGAGACAGAAGCATTTTGCTGTTTCTCAACTGTACCTGAGCGATCTCCTCTTGTTCAGACTCACTTGACAGTGCATTTCCTTCCTTATCGGCCATTGTCGCGTCTAGGGATTCATCTGTTGATTCAGAGTCACCTCCCAGATTTACATGTCCCATCTGTGACACTATGTCAGGGTCTGATCCATCTGTCTTTGGAAAATACAGATCCTCCTCTAAGCTGTAGTCCATTGACGATGTTGCTAGACAGGTTTTAATGATCATTTCTCTGATATATTTTTCTTTTATCGGAGTTATTAGCGTTACTGAAATGACTCGAAAAACTTCTGTGGGAAGAGGATCCTCATCAGCTTCCTCTGCTTTGTCAATCTTGAGCTCTGACATAAAGTCAGCAAGCTTAATAGGACGCCTCACTGTCTGGTAGTATTCATCCAAATTATCTATAACCCTTTGGGTTGCTGTTTTCTTTTCATTGTGCTTCTTCAGTTTGGTCTTCTTTTTAGAGGATTTCACTCTCCCAGACTTTGAAGGGCCAACTTGGTTGGGAAACTGTTTAGAAGAAGATGCTTGTGCCACAGGCAGTGCCTTCAGATTTAATACTGGCTCCGTAGGAGATTTCTATTTTACACCCGGAACTCCTTCAAGCTGTTTCAGCATTTTCACAGTTTTCTTGGAGATCGTAGTCTCCCACTGCTCTTCTTGAGCTGGCTTCTTTTCTATTTTCCTTTCATCAACTAGGGGTACGGAGGAAGTCGTAACTACCCGAGTTGATTCTTTTCTGGGATGAGTAAGCACATTGTCGGACAATATAAGCTCTCTTCTTCGACATTTTCTTTCAAGCCAATCTTTAAAGACATAGCAATCTTCAATTGGATGACTCATTACCCGATGATATGGGCAAAAGTTTGGATTGCCACTGTGTTTTGACTCCTCGGGCTGAAAGTTCGATAGGGATGTTAAGCCCTAGTGAACTAGTCCCGAGGCTAACCAAAGGGGGGGGGGTGAATTGGTTATTTAAAAAGTTCACGATAACAATGAAAATCTTTTCGATATGTAGCAGCGGAAACACATAAACAAGAACGAAAAGATCAACCACAGATATTCACCAAAGCAATTAATATCAGAAAAGTAAAGTGCAAAACTGAATCAGAAAAGCAAACAAGATTTTATAGTGGTTCGGTCAACTTGACCTACGTCCACTCCCCGGAGCCTCCTCTCCGGGTATTGCACTAAACAAAAAGTGTCTCTCCTTTTGCTCCCACAGCAAGGCGGAGAAGCCTGTACAAACACCTCCTTTTCACCACACGGTGAGGCAGAGAACCCGACCTCCTTTCGCTTCCTCCTGAAGCAGGCAGAGAACCTTCGAACTCCTTTTGCTTCCACCTGAAGCGGGCAGAGAACCCCGGATCTTCTTGCGAACGATCCTCCCACGACGAACACCGACTAGACGAAAGATGACGAGCGGAGAAGATGACTCTGATCCGTGCTTGGAGCAACCTTAGTGAATCCCTCACTAACTCCCCCTCACAAGATCTTCTCTCTCTCTCCCAACTCTCTCTCTCTCTAGGGTTTTTCAGGGAAGGAAGGCAGCAAAAGATATTTCTTATTTTTAGAAAAAATTCTTTTATAGGATGGCTTAAAATTTGCCCTAAATCTCAACTGGTCGGCCAAGATTGTCCAGGACGATCGGTAGATCGTCCTGTACGATCAGTTCAAATTCAGCTGTTTCAGCCTGGACAATCTGGCTCTTCTGGACGAACAGTGGAAAAAATTTTCATATCGTCCTGTACGATCCTGCGATCGTCTGGGACGATTAGTGCAAATCGAGGAAAATCGTACAGAAGACAGTTCGGGTCGTCCAGAGAAATCTGTGCTGGACGACCAAAAATTGACTTGATCGTCCAGTACGATGGGGACATCGTCCTGTACGATTAGTTCAGAAAGGCCCTATATCGTCCTGTACATAGTTCTGGACGTACAGCTTAAATGCACTAAACGATCAAGATCATCCGGGATGATCCTGCGATCGTCCAGGATGATATGATCGTATCAACCAAAAATAAATTGCTTTCCTTAATTACCAGATTAAATCAGGCATGATTGTACTGAATCGTCCGGGACGATACACGTATCATCCGGAACAATCAGACTAAGTATCTAAAACTAAGAACTTGCCTAACTTGATCTGGCGGCTGAGAATTTTTGATTTGGACATATCGTCCCGTACGATCCAGAGATCGTCCCGGACGATCTGCTTAATCAGACCCTCTTAACTTAGTCGCCCTAATTAAGGTTTCTATTTTGACTGGATCGTCCAGGACGATGTGAATATCGTCCAGGACGATCTGAACAAAAAATGAACAGAAACTCTAATTCACTCAATCTCTCCCCCTGAGTGTGTGTGTGCAAGGTTACTTAGCTGGGGAATCAGTTACATTACAATTGACTCAATAAACAGAAAAATCATACATTTGACACACTTGGACCCGATCTTGAGTTAGCTTGAGTGGCTCGTGGTATGTTGTTCTTGAAATAGATTAGCCAAGCAAAACACACTGGAAACATGTTTGTCATCATCAAAACCAGATTTGCAACAATCTCCCCCTTTTTGATGAAGGCAAATATTTGTAGAGTAGTTTGAAAATAAACGTAAACTAGGAGATCAAAACACAAACATTTTTTTCAAATTTTTATTTAACAACTAAAACAATACAGGAAACATGACTCATAAAATAGAAACAGAAACAGACTTGACTACAACTGACTCCCCCTTTTGACATCACAAAAAGGAGGAGGGAAAAACAGAACACTGAAATAAAACATAAAATAGAGCAACTACATAACAGGAAACTAAAATTGAGGCGGATCCTGATCGGAAGGAGGAGGTGGCGGTGGAGGGTTGAAGTAATGGTGAATGGCCTGAAAGTGGGCTCCAATCCAGGTGATGTCCTGGTCATGCTGCTGTTGCTGCTCCGCAGCATAGTCAGTGAAGCGCTGGATGTCCTCGGCGTGCCGCTGCTCCTGGGCAATCACGTAGGAGTCAAATCTGGCCTCCCACTGATCGAAGCGCTGCACCAGGTGGTCAAAGGGAGAGGCAATGCGAAGGGGTGCAGGTGCCTCTGGTGCAGCAGGAACTGGAACGGCCTCTTCCTCTTCTTCCTCAACATCCGGGCGGGCTCCGAATGTAGTCGGGTGCTGTGTAGGACGTTGAATGAGTTGTTTGTGAGGAAGGAAGGAGGGACATCAGGAGGGACAGGATACTGAAGGTCATATTTTGTCTCTAAGGCATAATGAATAAGATGACCTAAAGCTAGATTTGGGCGACGCCTGTGGCCCGGATCTTTAATGGTGGTTAGGTGTTCTATGTATCGGATAATCAGATCAGAAGCATTAAATTCTCGACGGGCCATGATGTAGTAGGTGGTCAAGGACAGGAGCGGGGTAATGTGAATTCGATCCCTCGCCTTTGGAATGACGGAGGAACGAAGGATGTGCTGAATGGTTCGGGCATCCTTGAGAAGGGAAGTGCAAGCGTTGTCATGATAGGGTGCGTTGGTATTACGAAGGAAGTGATTGGCGGCACTCCAATCATAGTCAGGATCGGTGATAAGCGTGTGAATTTTGTCGCCAGTAACAGACAGGTTGAGAATATTATGAAAATCGTGGGTCGTGAGTTCCACGGGGCGTTGATTAACGTAGGATCGAAGAGTGGAATAGTCCGCGAAAATGCGCAAGTTGGCAAAGAAGATTTGAAGGAGTTCAAGATTGAAGGGAAAGGCTAAGGTCAGAATGAAGGTGAGGGAAGTGTGTGCGAATAGATCCAGAATGGGATAAGTGAGAGTGCGGGGATTTATAATCTTAGAGTACGTGATCCCCACATTACGATAGCATTCGAAAGCCGCCTGATCGGCGGCATTCAGGAAGCGAGGATCGACATGTCCCCGGGACGAACTGGCCCCCTTTTGACGAGACCTTTTGCCACCAGCCATTAGGAACCCAAAGAGGAAGAAAGTAGAAGGAGAGTGGAAGAAAAATGGTGTGAAACAAATGAAGAAAACTACTGTTTATATAGAAAATGGTCTGATCATCCCGTACGATCGCGAGATCGTCCGGGACGATTTGGTCATTTATGACGTTCTGGACGATTGGTCAAAAAGGCGGTCCGATCATCCAGGACGATTAGACATAGGCGATCGTCCCGAGGAGTCAGGCTGGACGACCGTTGATGAAAAGTATCGTCCAGGACGATTAGGTGGATCGTCCGGGACGATATGCAATAAATATGTCGGACGGGCCGAATTCCAATCGTCCAGCGGCTGACACGTGGATCGTCCAGGACGATGAGGTGGATCGTCCAGGATGATGGACAATAATTGGTGTAATGTCAGCCGTTTGATCAGATCAGGAAGATATGGATCATATCGTCCAGGACGATGTAAAGATCGTCGAGGACGATCACCAATAATTGGAATATTTCAGCAGCAGGAGCAGTGTGGGGACAATTTTGAACGAATCGTCCAGGACGATGTTTGGATCGTCCAGGACGAAGTGGATCGTCCAGGACGATAGTGGTATCGTCCAGGACGATGTGAAGAAAATAGAAAAAGATGAAGGATGAAGATGATCGATCAGGATCCCAAAAACATAACCATGAAATCAAAATTACACAAAAAAAATGAATAAAACTTACCGCAAAAACACATAAAAGCAATTTTTTTTTTGATCAAGCTACTCAAAAAAATTGGAATTTTTTCCTTGATTTTAGATTCAAAAACCAATGACAGGACGATTGACAGCGCTGAAATCCAGAAAAGGTTGGAAATAATCAACTTTCGTAACTCCGACCCTGGGCACCTTATCGATGCAAATCTCTTTCAAAATAAAAATCCGATTCAGAAGAAAAGATATTAGATTTGAAAAGAGATCCTTTCAAGCCTCGTTCCAGAAAAATATCTGATATAATAGTGTTACAAAGTAAAAAATCAGAAATCAGGATTTTCAAAACTCAAGCTTTTGAAAATATTAAGTGGCGCACAGATTTCTCTAAGACATTTAACAATCTGAAAGGGAAGAAAGCTTGGTTTGGGCTCATTTTGTGCCTCTTTTTCAAATTGCTTGGCGCTTTGCGCATCTTTTGATTTTTGATACACTTTGTGTATCCAATTTGGCAATATCGCATATTTTCAGTTTTGGGCTCATTTTATGCCTCTTTTTCAAATTATCTGGCGCACTGCGCATCTTTTATAAGCTTTCTCCTTTTCATAATCATTAAAGAGTCTCAGCTGTGAGATTATCTTCCAGACATAGGAGATGACTCTCCACAGTAAGGAAGAACGATTCACAAAATAAAAGCCATACAACATATGATAAATACAATCACTTGGTTTAGAAAATCAAACTAATGACTCAAGACTTTGAAAACCACTATTGATATGAGGCAGAATACTATAGGAAGATAAAATAATCTCTATTTCAAAAACTAACATTTTAATTTTGAAGAGGATTTTTATTCAAAAGAAACTATACACCAGTAAAGGAGTTAGAGGAAGAGAAATAATTATCAATGTTTCTTCCCTTTAACAGATTCAGTGGAATCAATCACTGCTTACCAGCTTCCAAACCAAAACAAGGTAAAAACTCCCAGTCAAAAATTCAGATCATCAGAAGTAGTGAGCGGTGATCAGATCTTGAAAAGCTTAAAACAGTAAGTGCAAGATATGAACCAGTGAATAAAAATAGGTAAAAAATCACAGCAAAGTAAATACTCAAATCAAACTAACAGTAAGGCTAACAAACAAATTAGCAGAAGAAATAAAATCAACTAAAAGTAAATAATCAAAGCAAAAACTAACTAAAAGAAAAAAAAAATCAGAATACCAAAACTAACTAACAGAAATCAGAATACCAAAACTAACTAACAGAAATCAGAAATACCAATCAGAACAATCATAAATCAACAGTCATTAGAATCAAGCATTTATATCAATCACTCCTAATCTGGTTCTTAAAATGCTGAATGAGTCAAAGGCCAGTGGTTTAGTGAATATATCAGTCAGCTGATTTTTAGTTGTTACGTGATGTAGCTCAATATCCCCTTTTGTAACATGGTCCCTAATGAAGTGATGCCTAATATCAATGTGTTTGGTCCTAGAATGTTGGATTGGATTCTTAGAGATACAGATGGCACTAGTATTATCACACAGAACAGAAATTGTGCCAACAGGTACTCCTAAATCCAAGACTTGTTGCTTCAACCAAAGAACTTGGGCCACACAACTTCCTAAGGTAATGTACTCAGCTTCAGCAGTGGAAAGTGCAACTGAGTTCTATTTTCTACTGGACCAGGAGACTAATGACTGTCCTATGAATTGACAAGTCCCAGAAGTACTCTTTCTATCCACCCTACACCCCACAAAGTCAGAATCAGAATATCCAATGATCTTAAAAGAGGTGCTGTGCCTAGGGTACCAAATTCCTAGGTTTGGGGTCCCTAAAAGATATCTAAGAATTCTCTTAACAGCAGTTAGGTGGGACTCTTTAGGATCAGCCTGAAACCTAGCACAAAGACAAACACTAAACATGATATCAGGTCGGCTAGCAGTCAGGTAAAGCAGTGAACCTATTATCCCTCTATACTTCTTCTGATCAATAGATTTTCCATTTGAATCCTTATCTAACTGAACTGAGGAGGGCATGGGAGTATTGATTGGCTTGGCTTTGTCCATTTCATATTTCTTCAAAATGTCCTTAGTGTATTTTGATTGATTGAGAAAGGTTCCATCATCCGTTTGCCTTATGCTAAACCCCAAAAAGTAGGACAATTCTCCCATCATACTTATCTCAAACTCCTTACTCATTATTTTAGAAAACTCTTCACATAAATATTTATCAGAAGATCCAAAAATTATATCATCCATATAGAGCTGGACAATGAGTAAGTCATCCGCTAATCTCCTCAGAAAAAGGGTGGTGTCTACGCTCCCTTTAACAAACTCTCTTTCTAACAAGAATGTGCTAAGCCTCTCATACCAAGCTCTGGGTGCCTGTTTCAATCCATATAAGACCTTTTTTAATTTATAGACATGACTTGATATTGGGAACTCTCAAAACCTGGGGGTTGTTGTACAAAAACATCTTCTTTAATTACCCCATTTAAAAAGGCACTCTTGACATCCATTTGAAACAGCTTAAATCCCTTGTAACAGGCAAAGGCTAGTAGCACTCTAATGGCTTCCAATCTAGCTACAAGGGCAAAAGTCTCCTCAAAATCAATTCCTTCTATCTGATTATACCCCTTAGCCACCAATCTTGCCTTATTTCTCACCACCACACCAGAATCATTCATCTTATTCTTAAAGACCCACTTAGTTCCCACAATACTTTGATTTTTAGGTCTTTCTACTAACTCCCAAATATCATTCCTTACAAATTGATTCAATTCTTTCTGCATAGCTAAAATCCAAAATTCATCCCACACGACTTGATTGATGTTGGTGGGTTCAGTCATTGAGATAAAGGCAGAATGGTTTACTTCCTTCCTAAGTCCATGCCTAGTGCTAACACCTTCAGAAGGGTCTCCTAAGATCAGTTCTTTAGGATGACTCGAAGAATATCTCAATCTCTAGGCAACTCGGTTTGAGGTTCTACCCTTTCCTCCAAATTTGTATTTCCAACTCCTTGGATAACCTCAACCATCTCTTCATCTTCTACTTCAGATCTAGACTCCTTAGGATCAGATTCATCAAACACCACATGGGTTG
The DNA here is from genome assembly GCA_019925795.1 of Dendrobium chrysotoxum. Taxonomy (NCBI): domain Eukaryota; kingdom Viridiplantae; phylum Streptophyta; class Magnoliopsida; order Asparagales; family Orchidaceae; genus Dendrobium; species Dendrobium chrysotoxum. The sequence goes on along the minus strand of CM034301.1, from coordinate 28,839,679 downwards.
TTTCTTCCACCACCAAAGTCCTCCTATTGAACACCCTAAAGGATTTCGCCACACTTGAATATGCTAAGAACACTCCTTCATCAGATTTGAGGTCAAATTTTCCTAAGGGTGACTTCCCATTGTTCAGAATGAAAACCTTACAGCCAAAGACATGGAGGTGGGACAGATTTGAAGTTCTACCCTTAATGATCTCATAAGGTGTCTTGTTCAGTTTGACTCTCACATTCACCCTATTCAGCACGTAACAGGCAGTGTTCACCGCTTCAGCCCAAAAGTATTTTGGAAGTGAATACTCGGCAAGCATGGCTCTAGCGGCTTCCACTAAGGTCCTGTTCTTCCTTTCAGCTACCCCGTTCTGCTGAGGGGTCCTAGGAGCTAAAAAATTGTGGCTAATCCCATGATTCTCACAAAAACTTCCAAATCTTTTATTTTCAAACTCCTCTCCGTGATCACTATGGATGGTAATAATCTCACATCCTAACTTCTTCTGAATCCAAGTAGAGAAGGATCTAAACTCATCAAATGACTCAGATTTATGTGACAAAAACTTAATCCAAGTGAACCTCGAATAATCATCTATAATTACAAAACCATAGACTCTCCCCCCTAAGCTGGCAGTGCTAATGGGTCCAAAGAGGTCCATGGGAAGAACTTCTAAAGGTCTAGAGGTGCTAATGTCCTTAACAGAGTGAAAAGAGGACTGGACTTGCTTCCCCAACTGACAGGCATCACATAGGTGATCCTTAGTGAACTTAAGCTTGGGCACACCTCTAACTAAGTCCTTTTGGGTGACTCTCATAAGGGTTTTCATACTGGCATGACACAATCTCATCAGCAGCAATTTTTAAGCAAATTGAATTATCAGATTTAATGCAACTTACATCCAGCTTGTAGACGTTGTTGATCCTTTGCCCCTGCAAAACAACTTCATCATTTAAGCTTAAAATGTAGCCAGTGGGCAGGAATTTGATGCTGTATCCCTTGTCACAGAGTTGACTGATGCTCAGCAAGTTGTGTTTCAGTCCATCTACAAGCAAAACATTATCAATCATAAAATTCTTTGAATCACCAATTATACCTGAGCCTACCACCTTCCTGGTGGTGTTATCTCCAAGTGTAACCTTGCCTCCAGCTCTGGCCTCCAACGAAATGAACTGATTTGCATCTCCAGTCATATGTCTAGAACATCTGCTGTCCAGGTACCACATGCTCTCACGAGGTCTTGTGTGAGAGCACACCTATAAAAGTATCAAACGTCAGTCTTAGGAACCCAAACAGGTTTGGGTTCCTTCTTATGAAAAGAAGAATGCAATGCATGCGTGCTGTGCTGTGAAACAGGCAGTTTGGTTTTCCACACCCAATGTGTACTACGGTGAACATTGCAGGTGTGGGAAATATGTCCTAATATGCCACATGAAAAATATCTAACACCAGGAAAAGGGTTAATTAATCTACGTGGGTGATAATGCCTCTTCCTAGATGTATATGAAACATGCTTTGAAGAACTTGCAACAGATTTTTCAAAAGGTGGCGGTGCATAAAACTGTTCAAAAGTAGGCGGTGTTTTGTTCTTTTCAAAAGCACTGATTTTTACTTTCAAAAACTCATTTTCTTTCTTTAAACTTGCAATTTCAAATTTTAAGATTCCATTGCTACTTTCTACTTCACATGCCATTGTATCTAACTCTTTAAAAGCTCTTTCTAAGTCCACATGCATGGTTTTCAATGAATCATGCTCAGAAACTAAATCAGAATATTTTTTAGTCAACTCATTGAATTCATCAAGCAAGGACATGTGATTGGAATCAAGTGTGGAATGATCTTTAACTACAGAATCATGCTCTTTTTACAAAGTCAAGTAATCTAATTTCAAACTAGCATGAGTTTTCTTAAGTTTCTTATAGGATGTATGAATTCTTTCAGAAACTTTAAATAATTGATCATAAGTCAACTCACATACCTCTTCCTGATCCGACTGACCAGGGTGATCATCAGCCATAAGACACAAGTTTGTTTCCTCCTCTTCAGCTTCAGTCTCAGAAGATTCGGATGCAGAGTCTGCCCAGAATGCCTTCTGAATCTGCTTATTATCCTTTTTGAACTTTGGTTTCTCCTCACCCTTCTCCTTGCTTGGGTGAGCTTTAAGTGTTGGACAATCAGCCTTAATGTGTCCAGGCTTCCTGCATTCAAAACAAACAGATTCAGATGAACCCTTAAAATTTTTACTGGACTTACCCTTGTTCCACTTCTGATAGTTCTTATGTTTCTTCCTTAGAAAGCTCTTGAATTGCCTTGTGATTAAGGCAACATCATTGCTATCAGACCCGGAAGTACTAGCATCTGAATCTTTGGCCTTTAGTGCCACTGTCTTCTCTTTCTTGCGTTCACCTGCATCAAGTTGCCTTTGGTTCACCCCTTGCTCGTAAGCAATGAGTGATCCAAGTAAGCTGTCAATAGAGTAAGTATTTAAATCTTTAGATTCAGTAATAGCAGTAATCTTAGCATCATAAGAAGCAGGCAAACATCTAAGAATTTTATTCACTCTTTCGTAGTTAGTAAGTTCTCTACCTAGAGCATGCAAAGAGGTAACAATCTGAGTGAACCTTGTGTAGATTTCTGAAATAGTCTCACTAGGTTTCATGCGAAAAAGTTCGTAATCATGTAACAAGATGTTTAACTTAGACTGTTTGACTTCAGTTGCACCTTCGTATGTTATGCATAATCTATTCCAGATTTTCTTTCCCGTTGTACAAGTAGAAATACGCATATAGTCTTCAGATTTTAAAGCACAAAAGAAACAGTTCAAGCATTTTGCATTTAACTGTGCTAAATCACGATCATCAAACGTCAAATCAGCAAAAAGCAATTCACTTTTCACATTGTTAATCAATCTAAAAGGTGGTTCGTATCCATCCTTAACTAACATTCACATGCGATAATCAATTGATTGCAGAAAAGTAGACATGCGTGTTTTCCAAAAATCAAAAGGAATATTATCAAACAACGGTGGTCTTGTAATAGAATATCCTTCAGCAGTATTACGATTGTTACAGTTAGCCATGGATCAAATTCAAAAGTTTTTAAACCTAAATTTTGAATCCCTCTCTGATACCACTTGAAAGTTCGATAGGGATGTTAAGCCCTAATGAACTAGTCCCGAGGCTAACCAAGAGGGGGGGTGAATTGGTTATTTAAAAATTTCACGATAACAACGAAAATCTGTTCGATACGTAGCAGTGGAAACATATAAACAAGAACAAAAAGATCAACCACAGATATTCACCCAAGCAGTTAATATCAGAAAAGTAAAGTGCAAAACTGAATCAGAAAAGCAAACCAGATTTTATAGTGGTTCGGTCAACTTGACCTACGTCCACTCCCCGGAGCCTCCCCTCCGGGTATTTCACTAAACAAAAAGTGTCTCTCCTTTTGCTCCCACAGCAAGGCGGAGAAGCCTGTACAAACACCTCCTTTTCACCACACGGTGAGGCAGAGAACCCGACCTCCTTTCGCTTCCTCCTGAAGCAGGCAGAGAACCTTCACACTCCTTTTGCTTCCACCTGAAGCGGGCAGAGAACCTCGGATCTTCTTGCGAACGATCCTCCCACGACGAACACTGACTAGACGAAAGACGACGAGCGGAGAAGACGACTCTGATCCGTGCTTGGAGCAACCTTAGTGAATCCCTCACTAACTCCCCCTCACAAGATCTTCTCTCTCTCTCCCAACTCTCTCTCTAGAGTTTTTCAGGGAAGGAAGGCAGCAAAAGATATTTCTTATTTTTAGAAAAAATTCTTTTATAGGAGGGCTTAAAATTTGCCCTAAATCTCAACTGGTCGGCCAAGATCGTCCAGGACGATCGGTAGATCGTCCTATATGATCAGTTCAAATTCAGCTGTTTCAGCCTGGACGATCTGGCTCTTCTGGACGAACAGTGGAAAAAAATGTTCATATCGTCCCGTACGATCCTGCGATCGTCCGGGATGATTAGTGCAAATCGAGGAAAATTGTCCAGAAGACAGTTCGGGTCGTCCAGAGAAATCTGTGCTGGACGACCAAAAATTGACTTGATCGTCCAGTACGATGGGGTCATCGTCCTGTACGATTAGTTCAAAAAGGCCCTATATCGTCCTGTACATAGTTCTGGGGCTCCGAAAACCAGATTTGTAACACGGGCCTCTTGCATTCTGGCAGTTCTAAGCCCGCTTTCAACGCCCGTCGAAATAATTTAGCGATGCTCTCCCTTTTAAATGAATACTCTTTATTTATCTTATCTTTGAGGGAGGGGAACGTTCGATCACTAGTTCCCATTGTTTGCCTCGGGCGTTCTCCATCGCCCTGATAAGTTTGTGGTTTATCATTGCCCCCGAGTATCAGCTTCGGCTGGGGGTTAGGATTGTCGGCTTGCTTAGGCTTTTCTTGATATTTCATCGGCTGCTTGCCTTCATCTACATTATACGCCACCTGTTTCTCCTTATCAGCTCTGGAGAAAAATATAGAGTCAGCCTCACCTCTTCTAGCACCTGAGGCTTTAACCTTTTTAGGCTTATCAGAATAGTTCTCTGATTTTGATAAGTTTAGTTTCTCAAACTTTGCCACTCTATCCAGTAGATCCTGAAATATGGTGATAGTAGCCATGCACAGGAATGGTTGTATTTTGTCATCAATATTTCCCAATAATAACTGTATGGCATGCTCTTCTTTGAGCTGCTGCTCACATTTCATGCTCAAGTTACACCAGTGAGTGATATATTTGGTCACTGATTCTTCCTTCTTTATCTTATTCAGAGCAAGGTCAGCGATCGTTATTTTCTCGGTCGCACTGGCGAACCTCTTCACGAACATATTTTCTAATTCTGCAAAAGTCTTTACGGAGTTGTTTGGTAGTTCAGCGTACCATTCGAAAGCAGCTGCCGTCAAACTGCTAACGAATTATTGAAAGAGTAGAGCATCATTTCCTCCAGTGTTCCCGCAGGTGGCTTTGAACTGCGCCACATGTTGTCTAGGATTTTTATTGCCATTAAAAGTATTAAACTTTGACACAGAATATCCCTTCAGGTATGACACCTGATCATACTCTGTCGGGTACGAGCGACCCTTTCCTACCAATTTTTCTGCCTGATCAATAGCTATAATAGCCTTAATCTTCTCAGTAATGATTCCTTCTAGCTGTGCAGCAGTCACAGGTTCGGAGGTACTTGCAATATTCTACGGAGTGGGCTGGCGGGTGATGTCATTAACTTCATTGCCACCTTCAGGAGCTCTACGTACTCCTGATACTTACGGCGCTTGGAGTTCGGAGGATCAAGGGGAGGATTGGGCATAGAACTAACTGCAATATTTCTTTACATCATCTGCATCATCATTGTCATTTGAGTCATCATCTCCATCATCTTTTCATTCAACTAAGAGATTTTTCTGTCTTTGGCTCGTATTTGCTGTCTCATCTATCGCCGTATATCTACGAGTGTGATGTTTTCAGCATCAGGGGGATTCCCTTCTACCTCCTCAACTTCATCCTCTCCTTGGGAATGACCACATCCGCCAGTGGTGGACCCAACTTCACGGCGACGCCGATATACTTGTCTAGGCGGCGGTTGCCAGCGGTCATCATCATCTTCACCTTCGTCGTAGTAAGCTTCATCATCAATGTTGATATGCCTCACCATATAGACCACTTCCATGTCTAAGGTGTTGTTTACATCTTCTAAATTTTCTTCAATATATTCCCCTAAATTTTCTTCTATCATATATTCTTCTAGATTTTCTTCCATATATTCTTCAATATTTTCTCCTCCCATATCTTCTTCCTCTTCTTCTTCTAGTAGTCGGATCTCCGAGCGGCGGCGCCACTGGATCTCCGGTTCTTGATTCGGCATGAAGATTTCTTCGATCCGTGGGCTGTGATCGAAGTTGGACTCTTCCTTGGGAGGAAATGGTGAGCGATGGGATCCCCTGGAGAATTCTCCAAGGTGTTTACCGTCGGGATTGACATCATTATGGGTCTTCTTTTGGACCCATTTCTGATATTATTTACTGACAGGGGCGGATCTCCGGGAAGCTGTACCGGATGTCACGCCTGGGTCAGTGCTTCTTTCATTCTTCTCTTCTCTGTGAGGCCTTAGCCTCCAGATTTGCTTTCCCTTCCACCGGGACCTTTCGACGGTGGATCCCTGAACGCACAGTTCATGTGTCACACCCCGATGCTCACCACGTGGGGTATATTTACTTTCTCTTCTTTCCGCCACAACAGATAGACGTTCTCTTGGCAGAGTTCTTCTGGTTTCGACCATCGGCGGCCACTGGAATTTCTTTTTCTTCAGTCCTTTCTCCTTCATGATCTTCTGGACTCGGTACACATGGGCTGATAAGGTCTCAGGTTCACTTCAAGCTGTCGGTCCCAGAATGATTTCTTTAGCTCACTAGTTGAGGTGTTTCTCTTCAACCATTTCAGATTTGCAAACCCATTCCGGGTGGGAATGGTTACTTCAGGCTCTTTGGCCGGCAGGTTAGAGGGATGAGTTAAAAATTATTGTTGAGCTCGGAGCTCAGCATTCAGTTTCCTCCTCTGCCTTCTCGTCAGTTTTCCTCCAGATGAGGAAGCTTCAATAATGCCCTCTCTAGGTGCAGATAACCCAGTTGGAAGAGGTGTGGTGCTTGCAGTCACCACAGAGATTCTTCCATCAGCAACAATTCTCTTAGTGGTCTGGGCTTCTGGCTGTGATAGCCGTTCAAAGACAGAAATCCTCCTACGAGGATTTTTAGTAGTAGCAGGTCATTGTGCTGATAGATGCACACAATGATTGGTAGTTTCAGCAAGGCATGGCCTCCTGGCAGGCCCTTCAGATTCAATGTTGTTGACAGGAACAACGGCAGCCCTTGCAATGACTGCGGGGAAATCTAGGCTACCAAACTGGATGGTAGCTCTAGACCTTCCAGTATTGATCACGGTGTTTGCCAGTTGAATGCTGGCTCCATGTCCTAGTTGGACAGTCATTGGTACATTTTGTAGATCCATTTGCACGAATGAAAGGTAAGGATTAGTAATCAGAATCTGATACATCACCCCACACTTTTAAAGTGCAGAGACTTGCACAGAATAGAAAAATAGAACAAAATAGATAACGTTAGCAAGTAAATAAAATAAATATATAAATCTCGCTAAATATGTTATCTCGATGAATTTGTTGTGTTGCTCATTTTTAGAATATTTAAAATTTTGATTCTTTCTTTGCTCTACCATTATAATAGATGGTTATTTTTCCCTATATCGGGACCTTTCAATGACAACTTTTTGGACATAGCGACCAAGTATCACGTCCTGCTGTTCACCATATAGAGCCCAGGGTTATCATTATTAAATTTTTTTGCTGCTAATATAACACTTAGATGACTAGCCAAAGATGGAAAGAGAAACCATTCCCCAGTGGAGTCGCCAGAAATCTGTGGGCTCCGAAAATTCGGCCCCAGCCTCCGCCCATTTTTTTTTCTTCGGGGGAGTTTTAACAGAATAAGTTCTGGGGTAAATTTTGGAAGGCAGATGGGTTTGTAGATAAGACACTACCCAGAGATTTCACCCTTATTTTGTGAGGACTTTATGATCTGAGTTTTGGTTTCCTATAGGTGCAAGCCCCTATAGTTAATTACCCCTCCCGATCAGGAGAGAGAACTTTTGATTAAGGCTTGTTGTCGATCAGATACGTAGAGATACATGCATCTAGCATATAGTAGCAGCATAGGTTGAAGGTTTGAAAGTTTGAAAATTTTAATATTTAAAATAGAAGTTTTCACCACCTTGCACTTAAAGCGGATGGTGGGGGATGATAGACCCGATCAAGATCCCATGGTTTATATCTCAAGGATTTGATGTCATTGGGGAGCATACGGGCTCTGGCCATAACCATAATATAATGGTGTCATTTGGCGACGACCACCTGGTTCAGAGGTCTCTGAGTCATAACCGTTTATCCTGCAGTGCCATTTGGCGGTGAATCTGCCGGTTAGAGGACTCATACCACATCCTTGCTGGCAGGAGATTATTTGAGAATGGATCCTAGTGATATTTTCGACCAGGCATTAGCTCTATGTGAGCTGAACTATTTTTCAATTTGTCCATCCCGGCAAACTGTTGCAGAGGATGGATGGATTATACTTTAAGTGATTGATAGTTGAATTTAAATTTTAAATATTTTTGGAGTTTTTTGAAATTGTTTGGCATTTTCTGGAGTTTTATGGTTTTTGGATGTTTGGGATAATATTTTGAAGATATTTGAAATGGGCCCCTACGGTTGATATTTTCATTCAACACGGCCATTATCGGGGTGCTTGAGATCATTTATATTTTATTGATTGGACCCTGTCGACTCTATCTACTGGTCGATAGTGGATCGGGTTTCGTAGGCTTTGGACCTTTGTTAGTGAATTCTCTTGATTATAGGCCTTGAAGGCCTAATATGAATATATTAAAATAAATATCCCAGTCGACGTTGTGATCGTCTATTTGTTTAATAGTTCGAGCCGTGTCAACTCCTATCTACATGTTTAGGAGGATCGGGCTCGAACTTGAATCACTTATAAACCCGTGTAGCATCCCTAGACGTCACGTGTGTACTAATAACACGCTCGTCGGGGCCCATGCGGGTGTTTGGGGGCACTTTATAATTATTTATTGAATCTTGTCAACTCCTATTTACTTGCTTTAGGAGGATCGGTTCAAATTTATTGACCCGCACAACATCCCTAGACGTCACGTGTGTACCAATAACACGCTCGCTGGGGCCCATGTAGGCTATGATTATACTTACCCCTTTTGTGTTTCTATGTGTATACAAATTAAGGTGCACATGTACGAGGGTACTTTTTAGAATATTTGTAAACGCCTTCTGTCTGCTTGTGCGGATGTTGTAGCTCCGGTGGTGTTATGCAGCAGCTTGGGAATTGAGTGGTTTGCTGCCTTATACAGGTAGACTGTCGTGCACAACTTGCATGATTCACATAGGTAGATTGTAGAAACTTACACTTACCAAGGGTCTTCTACATTTGCTCCCAAACAGTATATTGTGCACATAACAACCCTCCTATAATGACTCGTAGGAATCTGCATGTATTGGAGCCCTTCTATATTTGTTCATGGGTGGCATTTTGTGTATGTGACGTGTCTTCGGTTATAGTTCATAGGAACTTGCATTTGTTGTAGTCCTTTGGACATCCTGCTCGTAGGTGATACTTTTCATACATGAGAGGCTTCTTATGATGGTTAGTAGGAATTTGGATTTGTTGTAACCTCATATATTTGCTTGCATAGAATATGTGTACTCGTATCCACAGAGGATTTGCTGCACTTACTACCTATCTACTGGTGTTATCCACAAATGATTTTTTTTATCATCGTAGCTCACATGGAATGGCTATATTTGTCTACGAATGAACCGACCTCAACTGTAGGGATATCACAACCTTAGCTGTATACCACTTGAGTGTATTTGTCTTGTATTGGATAGTCGTTAACTGTAGAGATGCTACGGTATCCTTGCTAAAATAATTTGTATGTGCTTTGCATATGAGAGATTTCCTATATTGACTCGTAGGAGCTCACATCTATCGTCTATCTCTCCCAACATTTTGACTGCGAGCACATTATTACATACTAATCATCATAGCTTACTGAGATTTGATATATTTTCTTGCATGATGTTATTGAATGTTAGTTGAACTACATTCACCACCAATCTTTTCGTGTAATGCTAGCAGTTTTCGATCAAACGAACATTGTAACATTCGTTGTTCACTTTTGGTTATCACTGTTACATCTACGACACATCTTCCGTCATTATCTACAGATGTTCGCATTCATCACAGCTCTTCTTGCATCGTACTTGTAGACTATACACTGCATGCTTAAGCATCTCCTACAGTGGTCCGTGGTTGCCTGTGCATGCTGTATATTTCTTGTTTCTGCTTACAATTGATATACGGTGCGCAAGATGAGCCTTCTGCAATAGTTCATTGGTATCCATTTTCACTGTGTATCAATCATCCTATTGCTTCTAATCACCGACAGGTATTGCATGCAGATTAACGGGCCCATTTGTAAGCTAATTGGCATTGACTGCGAATAAGTCATGTTCATTATACTCTTTCCATGCATATTCTGCTGGCAAGTTACTATTTTCTCTGTATGTCCATAATCACATCCACTGACAACTCTCCTTGTAATGCTTTCATCCTTCATCAAGCTATGTATTCATTTCTGCTTGCTATTGGTGAGTGAGATGTAGAGAACTCGTTCATCATCAGTCATTACTTGTGGTTGTTCATCATCAACAGATGATTGTTGTTTATTGATATTTGCATCTCGATCGGCATGAGCCCTTCAAGATTTATTTGAAAGCTTTGTATTTTTGATTGTAGGTACGTTGATTGGGATGCCACTTGTTATTACCCATAGGGGTATCACGGGTTTGCAAGCATTGATTGTGTATGTCATAAATCTTCTCGTTGCTTGTGAGTGATGGTCATAAACTTTATTTATTATAAATCATTATTTATAATTACCCATCAACGTTCCTTTGAGTCCTTCGACTTTCTTTCATGACATTTGAGTGACTTGAACTTCCTTTGGTTAGTACTTCACACTCAAATAGAGTTGACAATTCCTTATCATCTCATTAGAGTTTCAATATTATTACTCAAATCAAGCTCTTGTTGAGTTCAGTTTGAGTTCATGTTCTCTTGTTGAAATTGTTTGAGTCCAGAGTACAAGTTTAAGAGCATGTCCTTGTAAGTTCTCTTACTCGTGTTCAAATAGTTCAAGTCAAGTCCTCTGCAGTCCAAGTTTTGTTCAAGTCCTTATTCAATTCGAGTCAAAGTTCTTTACATTTGTTCTTTACTTAGTTTATTTGAGTTTGAATTCAGATTCATTTTGTGTTTTAAGTTTAAATTATCTGCATTTAGTTTTAGAAGTCCCCTGCTGTCCTTTCGAGTTCAAACAAGTCTAAGTGTAATCTTATGTTCACCCGAAATTTCGGCAGCCTCCCGGCGTCTCCCCCGTTTAGGGGAAACTGCGGAAAACTGGGCCTTTCCCACCACGCTAAGAAAAGCGTGTACGGTAGGTGCCCTCTTTCGAGGACACCACGGCCGTGTAAAATTTTTGTCATCCACCATGCTAAGAAAGGCGTGCATGGGTCTTCGAGAGCACGTGTGTGAAACAGCCATTTTTCCCCACAAACGGGTACGTATGTTTTGCCCTGCCGTGCTAAGAAAAGCGCGCACAGGGATTGCCCGCCTCGTTCTAAGCGCCGCGCAAAGTTTCCTCCCACCATGCTAAGAAAAGCGTGCATGGGTGGTCCCTTGGCGCGCCACGAACACCGAAAATAGGACTTTAGGGGGGGATTACCCGCCTCGCCACTAACACCGCGATGAATTTCCTCCCACCGTGCTAAGAAAAGCGTGCATGGGTGGTCTTTCGCCGCGCTGCGAGCACCGAGAACGAGTTTTCAAAGTTTAGTAGGCTATACCTTTGCGACCGGCGAGGTGACATTGGCATGTAGATCGAGGCAAGGGAAGGAGACTTGCACTTTTTTTTCTTCTTTTCTATTTTTTTTGGAGAGCTCCATCTCTCTCTCTCTCTCTCTCTTTAAACTCTTTTTTTTTCTTTTGCTTCTCCTTTTTGTTCTCCTCACATACACACATATGTAGATGAATATATATTAAATAATAATGATAATAATAATATTCTTATTATTAATAGTGATATTAACAATAATGTCATTAATAACACATTAATAATGAGAATATTATTAAATATTATTAACATTGCTAATAACAAAAATAACAATTAGTTAATAAAAATGCTAATATTATCAAACTCACTAATTAGCAATGATAACTAGTATTAATAATAAAGTGAGAAAATGAGGATAATCATAAGTTTAGAAATAAACCTCTTTGCTAAGGAACATTAGGTGATGGCTTTGGGCTTATTTTGGTGGAATATGGGTTTGATTGGGTGAGATTTGGGTAGGAGGCTGAGTGGGCTTTATACATAGAGCAGTGAGGGAGAGAGGTTACTGTGAGGAGATTTGGTGAGGTAGAGAGCTTCTAATTTGAGGGTTTCTTTTTGGAGATAGGGTTCGGCTAGGGCTGGAGGTTTACAGACATTGGCTTGGGAGGAGATCTGCTACTACAGCAAGAGGAAGAAGGTAAGGAGACAAAGGTCTCTCTCTCTCTCTCTCTAACTCTCTCTATGGACCGAAAGCTTGCGAATAGGGTAAGGGAGACGGGATTTGGAGTTCGACAGTGAGAGGGGCTTGGGGTTTGATCGGAGAGGAGATGGGGTTATGCCGGCTTCTGCTCACAGAATGGAGGTCGGCACAGGGATTTTGGCTTCGATCAGGTTGGAGGAGGATGGGGTTTAGCTGGAGAGGGAGTTTGGCTGCTTGGGCTTGTGGAGATCGCGAGCAGCGACGGGGGAGGATCAAAAGGAGATCGGAACATGGGTTATGCATGGACGGGGCTATCAGGTTGGAGATCAGGAGGAGAGCTTCTTACGTTGCGATGCCAGGAGAAAGACGAGGGAGCTCGGTATTTAACGACGCAATCAAAGGCGCGATCGAGGTGAGCAAATCGTGGAATGGCGCCGAATGCAGGGTACGGGCACTGTAGCGACGACGGTGATGCAAGATTTGCGGGAGAGCTTGTACAGGTAATCTTTTTTTTTGTTTTGTTTTTTCCCCTTATCTGAAGGTCAACACCACCATAGGACAATTATCTAATGTCCTAACACAAAATAAATATATAACTCTTCAACAAAACAGTGAAGAGCAATCTCAAATACCCTTTGAATTTGTAGAGAATCCCATCTCTGAAACCTCTCAAAACTCCAACCATAAAATAATCAATACCTCCTCTTCCAAAGCCACCAGGGGTAAAGGATCTAAAAAGCCTCCCACACCCACACCCAAATCTAAATGATAAGTCCCTCTATAGCTGCTTGGAATATCAGAGGATTCAATTCTTCTGATAGAGTGTACTTCTGCAAAAGCTTGGTTCAATCTCTCCGGCTGGATATGATTTGCATTCTGGAAAATAGGATCCATAACTCTTCTCTTGAAGATACCTTCTTTCATAATCATCACAGGGTGTTTGATTTGGAGGAAAGCTGCAATAACTTTCTTTGCTTTGATCCTGGCAGGATCTGGATAAAATGGTCGCCGGACAAGTTAATTTTTCAAGCTTCTTTCATCTCATCGCAAATGATTACTGGTACCATTCACTATAGTTCTTCCACATCTTTTCTGCTTTCTATCATCTATGCTTCTAACGATCAAGAAGAGAGAAAAATTCTACGGGATGACATTAGAGCATTAATTCCTTCTGATAGTATCCCCTGGATCATTATGGGGGACTTTAATTGTTGTCGTTTCCCTAATGACAAGTTGGGAGGTAATGTGATTCACCAAAACCAACTTAGTGATTTTAATGGCCTTATATTTGATGCTAACCTCTTCGATTTGGCATCAGTTGGTCCCTTATATACCTAGTTCAACCAGAGAACAGCTTATCCCATACATATTAAGCTAGATAGAATGCTAGTTAATGGTGCTTGGATGGAAACCTATCCCAACTTTCACTATGTGGTTAAATCCCCTAAATGCTCAGATCACTGCCCCATTATCCTTTTACCTGGCCATAGAGAAGCCACTCACCATAGGTTCCTTTTTAAAAATTATTGGAGTAATTCGAAAGATTTCTAGTGCCTATTGCTCTCTATTTTTACTGGGAAAATGAATGGGCAGCCTTTTGTTGCTCTTTGTACCTTGCTTAAGCAACTCAAACTAGCCATTAAAGGGAAAGAGTGGGCAAACTCTAATTTGATGGCTAAACAACTGAATTCTCTATATGAAAAGCAATAAGCCTGTATCAATTATTTGAGCTTGGATTGCAATATGGAAGATGTTTCCTTGACTCTTAAAAATATAAATCATCAACTGGCTGATGTCTCCACTCAGTGGCTCTCTTGGATTTCTTAAAGAGCAAAAATCAAATGGATTTCAAATGGAGAAGATGATCTTAAATTCTTATACTCTAAGATCCACATGCGGAGGAATTACAGAAGCACTGCAATCTCCCTTTCTATGGCTAATTCCTCCACCTCCTACACTGAAGCAGTAAATGATACAATCTCTTATTTTCAAGGACTTTTCAATCCCTCCAACTGGAAAACCTTTGACATCAATCACTTCCCTGTGGGCAATACTATTCCTCCTGAATATCTTCCTTCTCTAACCATTCCTTTTACAGAGCAGGAAATCAAAATTGCAGTTTTCTCTGGTGCTTCCTACTCCACTCCGGGCCCTGATGGTTTCAACTTTGAATTCTTCAAACTACCTAGTTGGTAATGGGGCCTCTGGTTTGCAAAGCTATTAAGTGCTTTTTATCAAAATGCATACATTCCTTGTACTGCTAAAGCTACTTCTATCACTCTCATCCCTAAGTATAGTCATGCTACGACTATCACTGACTTTAGACCCATTGCTCTATGCAACACCATCTACAAAATCATTGCCAAAATTCTTGCTTCTAGAATGAAGCCCATTATGCCCCTCATCATTCAAGGGAACAAATCGGGGTTCATACATAAAAGGATCTCCACTGATAATGTTATCCTAGCTCGTGAAATCCTTTATCACTCTAAAAATTCAGCAAACCTTAAACTTATGTGTGCTAAATTGGATATCAAAAAAGCTTTTGATAGTGTATCCCGTGAATTCCTTTGTGAAAGATTAGTTCAAAAAGGTTTCCCTTCTCTATTTATCAAATGGATTAATGCTTGCATCAAGGATGTTTGGTTCTCTTTATGCATTGAGGGTGCACTGAAAGTCTTCTTTCCTTCCATTGCTGGGCTTAGATAAGGGTGCCCCTTAAGCCCCTACCTTTTCTTGCATAGTCATGGATGAGCTATCCTATCTTTTTGACAATCCTGTCAATGGTGAACTCTTTGAGGCCCCACATTTTGCTGGGAATAGAATTTCTCATCTCATGTATGCCGATGACCTTCTCGTATTTGGAAGAGCAGACACTAAAAACTATGGTTTAATCCGAAGTATTCTTGAAAAATTTTTTGCTGCCTCTGGTCTGGAAGTCAATTATCAGAAAAGCTCCATTATATTGCCTGCCAACTGTTCTACTGTAGACAATATCAGCTCTATCCTTAATATACCCCATACCTCTTGCATTACTTACCTTGGGATCCCCTTATCCCCTTACAACCCTAAAATTGCTGATTTCACCAACCTCTTAGAAAAGGTAAACTTCAAACTTGCTGGATGGAAAGCCAAGTCCTTATCCTTTGCTGGTAGATTATAATTTCTGAGGTTTACAATCTGGAACTCTATAGCTTATTGGATCCATGGATCCATTATTCCCAAAACTATTATGAAGCAAATCAAGAAACTTTGTGCCAAATTTCTTTACTTTGGGGATACTGCGGCATGCAAATTAAATCTTATTCGTGGAAAAATACTTGTAAATCAAAAAAATATGGTGGATTGGGGATCCCCTCTTTATATGCTGTGTAGTTTAGTTAGGCTTGTGCTCTTATTGGGAGGTTATATAATGGGACAAGCCCTTTGGCATCTTGGATTTTGCACCACTATGTGTCCCCTTGGAAGCCTCCTGTTTCTAAGGCCACCTCCTTTTGGAAAAACTTGTGTAAAATTGCTGTAACTTCAGGTTCAACGTGTCTTATAAAGGTCCCATCTCTCTGTGTTGGGATCATTGGGTAAATGGTATGTTACTGAAAGAGGTTCCTAATATGCATGCCTTGCTCCACCGCTTCTCTGTAAACGCTAGAATTTTTGTTATCCTGTGTGAGGATGGCTGGGATCTTTCTTGAAGATTTGTCAGCTGTAATTTTGGGTGTGTTATCTAACATTTCTGTCAATACTACTGAAAGTTCGAAAGGGATGTTAAGCCCTAGTGAACTAGTCCCGAGGCTAACCAAGAGGGGGGGTGAATTGGTTATTTAAAAATTTCACGATAACTAAAAAAATCTTTTCGATACTTAGCAGCGGAAACAAGTAAACAATAACGAAAAGATCAACCAACGATATTCACCCAAGCAGTTTATATTGAAAAGTAAAGTGCAAAATTGAATCAGAAAAGCAAACCAGATTTTATAGTGGTTCGGTCAACTTGACCTACGTCCACTCCCCGGAGCCTCCCCTCCGGGTATTGCACTAAACGAAAGTGACTCTCCTTTTGCTCCCACAGCAAGGCGGAGAAGCCTGTACAAAACACCTCCTTTTCACCACACGGTGAGGAAGAGAACCTGACCTCCTTTCGCTTCCTCCTGAAGCAGGCAGAGAACCTTCGAACTCCTTTTGCTTCCACCTGAAGCGGGCAGAGAACCTCGGATCTTCTTGCGAACGATCCTCCCACGAAGAACACCGACTAGACGACAGACGACGAGCGGAGAAGACGACTCTGATCCGTGCTTGGAGCAACCTTAGTGAATCCCTCACTAACTCCCCCTCACAAGATCTCTTCTCTCTCTCCCAACTCTCTCTTCTCTCTAGGGTTTCTCAGGGAAGGAAGGTAGCAAAAGATTTTTCCAAAATCTTGAAAAAGTTCTTTTAAAGGAGGGCTTAAAATTTGCCCTAAATCTCAACTGGTCGGCCAAGATCGTCCAGGACGATCGGTAGATCGTCCTGTACGATCAGTTCAAATTCAGCTGTTTTAGCCTGGACGATCTGGCTCTTCTGGACGATCAGTAGAAAAAGTTGTTCATATCGTCCCGTACGATCCTGCGATCGTCCGGGACGATTAGTTCAAATTGAGGAAAATCGTCCAGAAGACAGTTCGGGTCGTCCAGAGAAATCTGTGCTGGACGACCAAAAAATGACTTGATCGTCCCGGACGATAGGGTCATCGTCCGGTACGATTGGTTCAAAAAGGCCCCAAATCGTCCTGTACATAGTTCTGGACGTACAGCTTAAATGCACTAGACGATCAAGATCGTCCGGGACAATCCTGCGATCGTCCAGGACGATATGATCGTATCAACCAAAAATTAATTGCTTTCCTTAATTACCAGATTAAATTAGGCATGATTGTACTGGATCGTCCGGTACGATACACGAATCGTCTGGGACGATCAGACCAAGTATCTAAAAATAAGAACTTGCCTAACTTGATCTGGCGGCTGAGAATTTCTGATTTGGGAATATCGTCCCGTATGATCCGTAGATCGTCCAGGACGATCGGCTCAATCAGACCCTCTTAACTTAGTCGCCCTAATTAGGGTTTCTGTTTTAACTGGATCGTCAAGGACGATGTGAATATCGTCCAGGACGATCTAAACAAATTTTTAACAGAAACTCTAATTCACTCAATCTCTCTCCCTGAGTGTGTGTGTGCAAGGTTACTTAGCTAGGGAATCAGTTACATTACAATTGACTCAATAAAAAGAAAAATCATATATTTGAAACACTTGGACCCGATCTTGAGTTGGCTTGAGTGGCTCGCGGTCTTTTGTGCCTGAAACAGATTAGCCAAGCAAAACACACTGGAAACATGTTTGTCATCATCAAAACCAGATTTGCAACAATCTCCCCCTTTTTGATGATGGCAAACATTTGTAAAGTAGTATGAAAATAAAAGTAAACTAGGAGATCCAACAAACAAATATTTTTTAAATTTTCATTTAACAGCTAAAACAATACATGAAGCATGACTCAGAAAACAGAAACAGACACGACTACAACTGACTCCCCCTTTTGACATCACAAAAAGGAGGAGCGAAAAACATAACACGGAAATAAAACATAAAATAAAACATACACAGAACAACAACACGATAGGAAAATCAGAATTTTTCCTTGATTTTAGATTCAAAAACCAATGACAGGACGATTGACAGCGCTGAAATCCAGAAAAGGTTAGAAATAATCAACTTTCGTAACTCTGCCCTCGGGCACCTTATCGATGCAAACCTCTTTCAACACAAAAATCGATTCAAAAGAAAAGACATTAGATTTGAAAAGAGATCCTGTCAAGCCTCGTTCCAGAAAAATATCTGATATAATAGTGTTACAAAGTAAAAAATCAGAAATCAGGATTTTCAAAACTCAAGCTTTTGAAAATATTAAGTGGCGCACAGATTTTTCTAAGACATTTAATAATCTGAAAGGGAAGAAGGCTTGTTTTGGGCTCATTTTGTGCCATTTTTTCAAATTGGTTGGCGCTTTGCGCATCTTTTGATTTTTTGATACACTTTGTGTATTCAATTTGGCAATTTCGCATCTTTTCAGTTTTGGGCTCATTTTATGCCTCTTTTTCAAATTATCTGGCGCACTGCGCATCTTTTATAAGCTTTCTCCTTTTCATAATCATTAAAGAGTCTCAGCTGTGAGATTATCTTCCAGACATAGGAGATGACTCTCCGTAGTAAGGAAGAACGATTCACAAAACAAAATCCATACAACATATGATAAATGCAATCACTTGGTTTAGAAAATCAAACTAATGACTCAAGACTTTGAAAAACACTATTGATATGAGGCAGATTACTGTAGGAAGATAAAATAATCTCTATTTCAAAAACTAACATTTTAATTTTGAAAAGGATTTTTATTCAAAAGAAACTACACACCAGTAAAGGAGTTAGAGGAAGAGAAACAATTATCAATGTTTCTTCCCTTTAACAGATTCAGCGAAGTCAATCACTGTCTTATCAGCTTCCAAACCAAAACAAGGTAAAAACTCCCAGTCAAAAATTCAGATCACCAGAAGTAGTGAGCGGTGATTAGATCTTGAAAAGCATAAGACAGTAAGTGCAAGATATGAACCCGTAAATAAATAAAAACAGGTAGAAAATCATAGTAAAGTAAATACTCAAATCAAACTATAAAAAGGGTAACACAGAAATCAGTAGAAGAAATAAAATCAACTGAAAGCAAATAATCAAACCAAAACTAACTAACAGAAATAAAAAATCAGGATACAAAAACTAACTAACAGAAATCAGAAAACAGAATACAAAAAACTAACGAACAGAAGTCAGAATACCAATCATAACAATCATAAATTAGCATTCATCAGAATCAAGCATTTATATCAATCACTCCTAATCTGGTTCTCAAAATGCTGAATGAGTCAAAGACCAGTGGTTTAGTGAATATGTCAGCCAGCTGATTTTCAGTTGCTACTTGGTGTAGCTCAATGTCCCCTTTTGTAATATGGTCCCTAATGAAGTGATGCCTAATGTCAATGTGTTTGGTCCTAGAATGTTGGATTGGATTCTTAGAGATACAGATGGCACTAGTATTATCACACAGAATAGAAATTGTGCCAACAGGTACTCCTAAATCCAAGACTTTCTGCTTCAACCAAAGAACTTGGGCCACACAACTTCCTAAGGCAATGTACTCAGCTTCAGCAGTGGAAAGTGCAACTGAGTTCTGTTTTCTACTGGACCAGGAGACTAACGACTGTCCTATGAATTGATAAGTCCCAGAGGTACTCTTCCTATCCACCCTACACCCCGTAAAATTAGAGTCAGAATATCTAATGATCTCAAAAGAGGTGCTGTGCCTAGGGTACCAAATTCCTAGGTTTGGGGTCCCTAAAAGATATCTAAGAATTCTCTTAACAGCAGTCAGGTGGGACTCTTTAGGATCAGCCTGAAACCTAGCACAAAGACAGACATTAAACATGATATCAGGTCGGCTAGCAGTCAGGTAAAGCAGTGACCCTATTATCCCTCTATACTTCTTCTGATCAACAGATTTTCCATTTGAATCCTTATCTAACTGAACTGAGGAGGGCATGGGAGTATTGATTGGCTTGGCTTTGTCCATTTCATATTTCTTCAAAATGTCCTTAGTGTATTTTGATTGATTGAGAAATGTTCCATCATCCATTTGCCTTATGCTAAACCCTAAAAAGTAGGACAATTCTCCCATCATACTCATCTCAAACTCTTTACTCATTGTTTTAGAAAACTCTTCACATAAGTATTTATCAGAAGATCCAAAAATTATATCATCAACATAGATCTGGACGATGAGTAAGTCATCTCCTAATCTCCTCAGAAAAAGGGTGGTGTCTACGCTCCCCTTAACAAACTCTCTTTCTAACAGGAATGTGCTAAGCCTCTCATACTAAGCTCTGGGTGCCTGTTTCAATCCATATAAGGCCTTTTTTAATTTATAGACATGATTTGGATATTGGGAACTCTCAAAACCTGGGGGTTGTTCTACGAAAACATCTTCTTTAATTACCCCATTTAAAAAGGCACTCTTAACATCCATTTGAAACAGCTTAAATCTCTTATAACAGGCAAAGGCTAGTAGCACTCTAATGGCTTCCAATCTAGCTACAGGGGCAAAAGTCTCCTCAAAATCAATCCCTTCTATCTGATTATACCCCTTAGCCACCAATCTTGCCTTATTTCTCACCACCACACCAGAATCATTCATCTTATTCTTAAAGACCCACTTGGTTCCCACAATACTTTGATTTTTAGGTCTTTCTACTAACTCCCAAACATCATTCCTTATAAATTGATTCAATTCTTCCTGCATAGCTAAAATCCAAAATTCATCCGACAGGGCTTGATTGATGTTGGTGGGTTCAGTCATTGAGATAAAGGCAGAATGGTTTACTTCCTTCCTAAGTCCATGCCTAGTCCTAACACCTTCAGAAGGGTCTCCTAAGATCAGTTCTTTAGGATGACTCGAAGAATATCTCCAATCTCTAGGCAATTCTGTTTGAGGTTCTACCCTTTCCTCCAAATTTGTATTTCCAACTCCTTGGGTAATCTCAATAATCTCTTCATCTTCTACTTCAGATCTAGACTCCTTAGGTTCAGATTCATCGAACACTACATGGGTTGTTTCTTCCACCACCAAAGTCCTCCTATTGAACACCCTAAAGGATTTCCCCACACTTGAATATCCTAAGAACACTCCTTCATCAGATTTGGGGTCAAATTTTCCTAAGGGTGACTTCCCGTTGTTCAGAATGAAAACCTTACAGCCAAAGACATGGAGGTGGGACAGATTTGGTGTTCTACCCTTAATGATCTCATAAGGTGTCTTGTTCAGTTTGACTCTCACATTCACCCTATTCAGCACATAACAGGCAGTGTTCACCGCTTCAGCCCAAAAGTATTTTGGAAGTGAATACTCGGCAAGCATGGATCTAGCGGCTTCCACTAAGGTCCTGTTCTTTCTTTCAGCTACCCCGTTCTGCTGAGGGGTCCTAGGAGCTGAAAAATTATGACTAATCCCATGATTCTCACAAAAACTTCCAAATCTTTCATTTTCAAACTCCCCTCCGTGATCACTATGGATGGTAATAATCTCACATCCTAACTTCTTCTAAATCCAAGTAGAGAAAGATCTAAACTCATCAAATGACTCAGATTTGTGTGACAAAAACTTAACCCAAGTGAACCTTGAATAATCATCAACAATCACAAAACCATAGACTCTCCCCCCTAAGCTGGCAGTGCTAATGGGTCCAAAGAGGTCCATGTGAAGAACTTCTAAAGGTCTAGAGGTGCTAATATCCTTAACAGAGTGAAAAGAGGACTGGACTTGCTTCCCCAACTGACAGGCATCACACAGGTGATCCTTAGTGAACTTAAGCTTAGGCACACCTCTAACTAAGTCCTTTTGGGTGACTCTCCTAAGGGTTTTCATACTGGCATGACACAATCTCCTATGCCATAACCAAGACTCATTAGCAGCAGTTTTTAAGCAAATTGAATTATCAGATTTAATGCTACTTACATCCAGCTTGTAGACGTTGTTGATCCTTTACCCCTGCAAAATAACTTCATCATTTAAGCTTAAAATGCAGCCAGTGGGCAGGAATTTGATACTGTATCCCTTATCACAGAGTTGACTGATGCTCAGCAGGTTGTGTTTCAGTCCATCTACAAGCAAAACATTATCAATCATAAAGTTCTTTGAATCACCAATTATACCTGTGCCTACCACCTTCCTGGTGGTGTTATCTCCAAGTGTAACCTTGCCTCCAGCTCTGGCCTCCAGCGAAATGAACTGATTTGCATTTCCAGTCATATGTCTAGAACATCCACTGTCCAGGTACCACATGCTCTCACGAGGTCTTGTGTGAGAGCACACCTACAAAATCATCAAATGTCAGTCTTAGGAACCCAAACAGGTTTGGGTTCCTTCTTATGAAAAGAAGAATGCGATGCATACGTGCTGTGCTGTGAAACAGGCAGTTTGGGTCTCCACACCCAATGTGTACTACGGTGAACAGTACAAGTGTGTGATATGTGTCCTAACATGCCACATGAAAAACATCTAACACCAGGAAAAGGATTAACTAAACGTCGTGAGTGATAGTGCCTCTTCCTAGTAGTGTATGAAACATGCTTTGATGAACTTGCAACAGAATTTTTAAAAGGTGGCGGTGCATAAAACTGTTCAAAGGTAGGCGATGTTTTGTTCTTTTCAAAAGCACTGATTTTTACTTCCAAAAACTCATTCTCTTTCTTTAAACTTACAATTTTAAATTTTAAAGCGTCATTGTTACTTTCTACTTCACATGCCATTGTATCTAACTCTTTAAAAGCTTTTTCTAAATCAACATGCATGGTTTTCAAAGAATCATGCTCAGAAACTAAATCAGAATA
The DNA here is from genome assembly GCA_019925795.1 of Dendrobium chrysotoxum. Classification (NCBI taxonomy): domain Eukaryota; kingdom Viridiplantae; phylum Streptophyta; class Magnoliopsida; order Asparagales; family Orchidaceae; genus Dendrobium; species Dendrobium chrysotoxum. Next base: position 28,817,007 of record CM034301.1, on the reverse strand, counting down.
TTTTTTATTCAATTCATCAAACTCATCAAGCAGAGACATGTGATTGGAATTAAGTGTGGAATAATCTTTAACTATAGAATCATGCTCTTTTTGTAAAGTCAAATAATCTAATTTCAAACTAGCATGAGTTTTCTTAAGCTTCCTATACGATGTATGAATCTTTTCAGAAACTTCAAATAACTGATCGTAAGTAAGCTCACATACCTCTTCCTGGTCCGACTGACCAGGGTGATCATCCGCCATCAGACACAAGTTTGTTTCCTCCTCTTCAGCTTCAGTCTCAGAAGAGTCGGATGCAGAGTCTGCCCAGAATGCCTTCTGAATCCGCTTCTTGTCCTTTCTGAACTTTGGTTTCTCCTCACCCTTCTCCTTGCTTGGGTGAGCTTTAAGTGTTGGACAATCAGCCTTTATGTGTCCAGGCTTCCTACATTCAAAACAAACCGATTCAGATGAACCCTTAAAGTTTTTATTGAACTTACCCTTGTTCCACTTCTGATAGTTCTTATGTTTCTTCCTTAGAAAGCTTTTGAATTGCCTTGTGATTAAGGCAACTTCATCGCTATCAGACCCGGAAGTGCTAGCATCTGAATCTTTGGCCTTTAGTGCCACGGTCTTCTCTTTCTTGCGTTCACCTGCATCAAGTTGCCTTTGGTTCACCCCTTGCTCGTAAGCAATGAGTGATCCAAGTAAGCTGTCAATAGAGTAAGTATTTAAATCTTTGGATTCAGTAATAGCAGTAATCTTAGCATCATAAGAAGCAGGCAAACATCTAAGAATCTTGTTCACTCTTTCGTAGTTGGTAAGTTCTCTACCTAAAGCATGCAAAGAGGTAACAATCTGAGTGAACCTTGTGTACATTTCTGAAATAGTCTCACTAGGTTTCATGCGAAAAGGTTCATAATCATGTAACAAGATGTTTAACCTAGATTGTTTGACTTCAGTTGTACCTTCGTATGTTATACATAACCTATCCCAGATTTCCTTTCCCGTTGTACAAGTAGAAACACGCATATAGTCTTCAGATTTCAAAGCACAAAAGAAACAGTTCAAACATTTTGCATTCAACTGTGCTAAATCACGATCATCAAACGTCCAATCAGCAAACGACAATTCAGTTTTCATATTGTTAATCATTCGAAAAGGTGGTTCGTATCCGTCCTTAACTAACATCCACATGCGATAATCAATAGATTGCAGAAAAGTAGACATGCGTGTTTTCCAAAAATCAAAAGGAATATTGTCAAACAACGGTGGTCTGGTAATAGAATAACCTTCAGCAGTATTACGATTGTTACAGTTAGCCATTGGATCAAATTCAAAAGTTTTTAAACAGAAATTTTGAATCCCGCTTTGATACCACTTGAAAGTTCGAAAGGGATGTTAAGCCCTAGTAAACTAGTCCCGAGGCTAACCAAGAGGGGGGGTGAATTGGTTATTTAAAAATTTCACGATAACTACAAAAATCTTTTCGATACTTAGCAGCGGAAACAAGTAAACAATAACGAAAAGATCAACCAACGATATTCACCCAAGCAATTTATATTGAAAAGTAAAGTGCAAAACTGAATCAGAAAAGCAAACCAGATTTTATAGTGGTTCGGTCAACTTGACCTACGTCCACTCCCCGGAGCCTCCCCTCCGGGTATTGCACTAAACGAAAGTGACTCTCCTTTTGCTCCCACAGCAAGGCGGAGAAGCCTGTACAAAACACCTCCTTTTCACCACACGGTGAGGCAGAGAACCTGACCTCCTTTCGCTTCCTCCTGAAGCAGGCAGAGAACCTTCGAACTCCTTTTGCTTCCACCTGAAGCGGGCAGAGAACCTCGGATCTTCTTGCGAACGATCCTCCCACGAAGAACACCGACTAGACGACAGACGAGGAGCGGAGAAGACGACTCTGATCCGTGCTTGGAGCAACCTTAGTGAATCCCTCACTAACTCCCCCTCACAAGATCTCTTCTCTCTCTCCCAACTCTCTCTTCTCTCTAGGGTTTCTCAGGGAAGGAAGGTAGCAAAAGATTTTTCCAAAATCTTAAAAATGTTCTTTTAAAGGAGGGCTTAAAATTTGCCCTAAATCTCAACTGGCCGGCCAAGATCGTCCAGGACGATCGGTAGATCGTCCTGTACGATCAGTTCAAATTCAGCTATTTTAGCCTGGACGATCTGGCTCTTCTGGACGATCAGTAGAAAAAGTTGTTCATATCGTTTCGTACGATCCTGCGATCGTCCGGGACGATTAGTTCAAATTGAGGGAAATCGTCCAGAAGACAGTTCGGGTCGTCCAGAGAAATCTGTGCTGGATGACCAAAAAATGACTTGATCGTCCCGGACGATAGGGTCATCGTCCGGTACGATTAGTTCAAAAAGGCCCCAAATCGTCCTGTACATAGTTCTGGACGTACAGCTTAAATGCACTAGACGATCAAGATCGTCCGGGACGATCCTGCGATCGTCCAGGACGATATGATCGTATCAACCAAAAATTAATTGCTTTCCTTAATTACCAGATTAAATTAGGCATGATTGTACTGGATCGTCCGGGACGATACACGTATCGTCCAGGACGATCAGACCAAGTATCTAAAAATAAGAACTTGCCTAACTTGATCTGGCGGCTGAGAATTTCTGATTTGGGAATATCGTCCCGTACGATCCGTAAATTGTCCAGGACGATCGGCTCAATCAGACCCTCTTAACTTAGTCGCCCTAATTAGGGTTTCTGTTTTAACTGGATCGTCCAGGACGATGTGAATATCGTCCAGGACGATCTGAACAAATTTTCAACAGAAACTCTAATTCACTCAATCTCTCTCCCTGAGTGTGTGTGTGCAAGGTTACTTAGCTAGGGAATCAGTTACATTACAATTGACTCAATAAAAAGAAAAATCATACATTTGACACACTTGGACCCGATCTTGAGTTGGCTTGAGTGGCTCGCGGTCTTTTGTGCCTGAAACAGATTAGCCAAGCAAAACACACTAGAAACATGTTTGTCATCATCAAAACCAGATTTGCAACAACTGCCAACAGTGATAGCATCATATGGGGTAATGGGTAGTTTCTCATTTCTCCTACATTAATTTCCTCTATAGGAATGATACCAAGGTTACTTGGCATCAATTTGTATGGCACAAAAGGTTTTCACTTAGATATTCTGCATTTACTTGGATGGCCTTGTTAGGCAGTCTTAAGACGGCTGACGTTTTAAATTCGAGGGGCATATCGGCTGCTGTCTTTGTCAAGCTAAAATGAAACCGTTACTCACATGTTCTTTAAATGTGCCTACTCTTTCAATGTCCTCTCTCAGCTCATTCCTGTGATGAAGCATCATCTACTAAGACCCAACATCCACCAAGCTTTTGAATGTACGACTGGGAGGCATAAATGGACTATGGCCTTTCACCATCTTATCATATGCTGCACGATTTATCATATATGGAGGGAAAGAAATGATAGGAAGTTTGGAAATTCCTTTGCATCCTCCATTAATCTAAGTCTCAAAATGAAAAGTGTTGTATTTGCAAAAATTTTGAAATGGAAAAGAGGAAGCCATCTTCTGGATATGCTATAGTTTCTGCCACTGGGTCTTTTACTGCCGTTTCTTTTCTCTGCTGCTTTGGCTTCACGTGGGTTGGATGTGCTGTATTATACGTGCTAGGGGCAAGGATGATTGGATTGCCTTGTTACTCCCTTAGGATGGCAGTTCCGTAGATCTAATAACAACAAGTCGTTGATTTCAATAGACGAACTTCATTTTTTCGGTCTCGTAACGTTGCTCTAATGTTATCTATTATAATTTTCACTGGTAGTATGCGGCAAAGGTTAACGTTTTAAAAAGTCGACGAGGATGGGATCATCGGCTTGGGAGCGTGTGTAGGGCTTGTCTACAAGGGCAATGGGAACCATACAGTGAAAAGATTGGAATGCATGAAACATTATGTTATTTTTTACTTTTGTTTCGTCTATTCCATCTACCAAATGGTATATTGCAACTATCTCAAATGAATATGGGGACAAAAATTTGTTAGAGATGAACAATTGTTCCCATAGATTCATTTGGGACAGCAGCAATGGGAACCATACAAATTCTCTCCTAGAAAATGTTTTTATGACTTTTGTCTCACATGCCGACACGTTTACAACTATTTTAATGGTGTAATGCATGGAGGAAGTTGAAACATATAGGCCATAGTTTGACCTAAACAGTATGATGAAAACTCCTACCATCACATTAAAGAGATCAAATTCATTATAAAATTGCTATATTTTCCTATTTATGTAGCTTAGATGTCATGGAGATGTAATCAATAGATTTTTCTCTTTCTTTTATAAACTGTAATGCACTAGTTATTACACATCGATTTACTAAGATTTATGCACTGTAAATGTCTTTAAAAGACGACCCTTTTGAAACGTACGGTTCTTCTATGGGAGAAAAATCAATTGTAAGGAGCTCTTAACAATTTTTTTTATTGTAATTTGCTGAAAAGAAAAATCAGGGTAAAATAGGATATAATATTAAAGGAATATTATTTATTAGAAATATTTTACATTATTTGAATTAGTATTATTACGGGCTAGAATATACGTGGCGATAGAGTTATAATTCTACGTTTTAGTGTTGTACGGATATTCAGCTCACACATAGAGAACACAAGATTTTTACTTGGAAAATCTTGGAAAGGGGGAAGAATCACGGGGCCTTGCCCATTTGAAAATAATTCCACTAGAATTTGAGTATAGTATAGTGGGCTGACTTGTCCTTGAGAGCAATCATATTACAAATGTCAACCGTATGGTTGAAGTCTAGTGTCAAATGGGGGTTAGATGAAAGTCCGGCGTCACTTGGTAGTTCGGGCGTCAGTTGGTTGTCCGGCGGTGGTTTGGGAGAACTCCGGCCTCAGTAGGCGGTTTGGCTGAAGTTCGACAAAACTCCAGTGCCAGTCAGTGGTCCAGAGGAAGTTCGACAGAACTCCGGCATCAGTCGGTGGTCTGGCAGAACTCTGGTGTAAGGCGGTGGTCCGACGAAACTCCGGGCGTCAGTCGGTGGTCCGGTGGAAGTTCGGCAAAACTCTGGCTTCATTCGGTGGTCCACCAGAACTCCAGCATTAGGAGGTGGTCCAGCGGAACTCCAGCCGTGAGGCGGTGGTCCGACAGAACTCCGGGCGTCACGCGTTGTTCCGGCGGAACTCCGGGCGGTGGTCGAGGAGCGAGGAGGCAAGAGCGATCTCCGATCTCTCTTTTACTTCTCTTCCTTTGGCTTCGATCCCTATTCATGAGACATGATGGGACTATTTATAGATTTTTGATAGTGGCATGACCAATAAATAGGAGGAAGATCAAAGATAAATTGCGAGTGATTTATATGGACGGCCGATGTTGATTCCCTTGATCGTGGACTGTTTTCTAGACATTTGAATGTCTTAGTGATATCGGAATTTAGGGATCCTAGGCTCGTTGAATTCATCTCATCGTGCCGGTCGATTTGACTATAAGCATGTCATGTTTGGAAACCGTTTGGCAATCCAAATTATGGTTTGAACCTTTCAACAGAGCTTTGGGTCCTTGAACTAGACCTATTTGGGCTCAGATTGAGTCCAATTTGGTGTCGTTGGCTTTGGATTTTCAAGAAGCTCAGTTAGACTGTAAGTTTATGGAAATCAGAGTTCGGATGGTCCCAATTTTAATATCAAAAGTTTCCAACTTGATTCTGCCTCGAGATTCGTGCCCGATCAACATAATTTTTTGATGAAGCATCAAGTATAAATAAATATAATTGACTATTTTTTTACTTTAAAATAAAATGAATGTAATGTTAAGCCTCAAAGATAATAATGGCTAGTGGCTGGTTGTTGCCGGGGCGATTGTGACGACTGATGGGTGTAGCTGTAGCCGGTAGATGGTAGCGACAACAAGTGGAAATGAGCAAAGGCTTCGACTGACAACGATAACAGAGTATTTGAAATTTAATTGAAAACAGATGAGTTTAGAATGCATAAGAAAAAACCGTAGAGTGAATTTGAATTTCGCAAAAATTTTACAGTCCTTTTTAATCAAACCAAACGCATGAATTTTTTAAACTTCTGCATTTCAAATATTCTTTTTTCCTTTTTTTCAACAAACCAAATAGCCTCTAATAGTGTTTAAATCATGATATATTAATTATATTATTATGTGAAAAAAATTTAATTATGATTTTAGCTTTTGAGATGAAATGATAAAACTTAATTTATCTTTCCTATATAAATTTTTAAATTTCATTATTTGTGTTTAAAATGATTGAAAATATTTTGATAATTTATTAATTTATACAAAAATTAAAATTTTATTCATATAGATTTCTTTGTTGCATGTTAGAGAGTCATGATGATAAAGTGATAACTTTATGTTTTAGCTTTGCATAAAGTTCTTGCACAGACACGGATAAAATAGAGGAACATATAAGACACCATATTTCTTTCGGGGAAGACCCAAGCAGAAGAAAAACCATGAGACTCAATCGATCAGTGGCTGAGCAAGAAATTTTTTTAGTGAAGGCACAAATTAGGCGCTTCAAATATTCGTCAATTTTTTTCATTCGTGCTTATGATTGACATTAATCGTTTTAAAAAAAATTTATTTAATTTTTCATAAGATAAAATATTAGATGATAAAAAACTTATAATTTATAATGCATACAATTCATATTATGAAAGCAATAAATGATTATTTTATTATTAATACAATCAAATATTTCTTTCTAAATAAAAATGATTAAAATATCATTCATCCACTGATCTATAATTTTATTTTTAGTCAATTTTTTATAATAGTCATAGTAGAAAAGACACTTTCAACTTATATTACATTTATCTTCATTAAAAATAAACTCTAAAATTTTAATCAAAATATCCTAATATAATTTATCTCAATATAAAAGTCAAAGCTACAACGAGATATGTATAAAAGAATAAAGTTGATTAATTATGATTCTAATTTAATAATAATGACAATAATTGAATAATGGTGGTCAGATGGAGATGAATGAACTATGACAGCTAAGTAGCGATGGATCAACGATGTTCGAACAACCAGACTAGCTAGCCATCATCATCGAGTAGAGCTCTACAGTTTATTAGGTCTTTAAGCTCATTCCAATCTAATGTTTAGGAATTCCTTTGTGTAGAGAATGGAGCCCTAATTATAATTTTTTAGAGTAGTATTTTGTATAATTTAACCAATATCCCAAAACACTAGTGATATATCATGAAAAATTATCTTGATCAGGCATGAATCTCGAGGCAAAATCAAGTTGGAAACTTTAAAAATTAAATCCAGGACCATCTGAACTTTGATTCCGGTAAACTTACAGTCCAATTGAATGTCTCAAAAATACGAACCCATCGACATTAAATTCGACTCAATCTGAGCCCAAATAAGTCCAAATCAAAGTCGCGAAGCACATTTGGAAGGTTCAAACCATAATTTGGATTACCAAACAGTTTCCAAATGTGGCATGCTACTAGTCGAATCGAGCTGCTCGACAAGACGAATCCAACGAGCCCAAGATTGCCAAATTATGATATCATTAAGGCAATCAAATGTCCAGTAAACGGTCCACGATCAAGGGAATCAACATCCGCCGTCCAATCAAATCACTCTCAACTTATCCTTGATCTTCCACATATTTACTGGCAATGCCACTCTTAGAAAACTATAAATAGACCTCTCATTTCTCATAGGAGGGGAGCCATGTAAGGAAGAGATGGAAGAAGAGAAACCAGAGTTCTTTTGCCACCAGACTCTTCCTCGACCAATGCCGGACTTCTGCTCGGCTGCCGACTGACGGCATACTTCTGCCCGACCTACAACTAACACCGGACTTCTGCTCGACTGCCGACTGACGCCAAACTTCCGCCCGACCATCAATTGAAGCTGGATTTCCGCCTGACCACCAAACATCGTCGGATTTCTGATCTCCGTTTATAACTATTTTTCAACCCAACGGTTGATTATTGTAATCTGATCATCCTCAATTTCAAGGACGAGTTAGTCACTTGTAATCTAATCAAACACTAGTGGAATTATTTCAACTGGCTGTGGCCCCGTGGTTTTTCCCTTTTCCAGGGGTTTCCATGTAAAGATTATATTGTTTTATTTTTCTTCTGTTTGTAAGCTGGATATCCATATAACGCTGAGACAAAAATTTCTAACTCTATCGCCGCATATATTTTAGCCCACAACAACTATAGTAGATGGCCTTTGTAAATTGTCTTGATAATATATCATTCTTTTAGCATTTATTTGCCTTAATATTCTTGAAATTAAGTGGTCTTGGGTTCTTTAGGTTTCTCACTTCTAGAGAACTATTTTGATTGTAGCTTATAAAATCATTGAAAATTTGGTCCTAAATTAATGTTTTGAAGTTTCTAATAACACTTCAGGTGCATGCTTTGATTTGATCTTATTTGGACTTGAATCTAATCACTTTTATTGTCATTGGATTCGTCTATGTGAAATATATTGTTTGAGTATAAATTTGTTGAGGTCGTGTTTGAATGATTTTAAAATTAGTCTTGAAAATTTCTTGCATCAAGATTTGCACCTAATTGATGAACTTTCTAATGATGCATCATTCTTCCAACTTACTATTTTGTCTTCAAAACATTCAAAATTTGTTTGTATTTTTATATAAATTTTAAATAAAAATAAATTTATCAAATCTATAATTTAAAACTTTAAATATCATATATCTCTATTGTGTATTGGTCCGATTTTAGATTAGGTTGATCTGCCAAGATACCACACCAATGTCCAATTTCTTATATATAAGATGTTTAGGTTAATGTGAAAAGCCCCCCTTGTAAGCCCAAGTGCTATATTGAATAAAGAAATTCCAAATTCCTATTATTGCTCTCTCCCTCTCATCCCTCTCCCTCTCTCTCTCATCTAAGATCCAGAAGATCCGTCTTCTTCCTCATGCAAGAAACATAACACTTATTAGGTCTGATTATAACTTAGAGGAAGCTTGAGCTTAAATATGTGATATGATTGGACAAAGACATAACACTTGTTGGATTTTAAACTTAGAGAAAGCTCTCATACCACTTGTCGGATCTTGGGAGGAACCTTGAACTTCTTAGAAGAGAGAGAGAGAGAGAGAGAGAGAGAGAGAGAGGAGAGGGAAGAATCTTGTTTTAACTTAGAGGAAGAAAGTTCTTCTTGAACTTTTTTGGAAGAGAGAGAGAGAGAGAGAGAGAGAGAGAGAGAGAGAGGGAAGAGAGAGAAAATAGGGATCCTTATTCCTTATGCATGAGTTATTACCAGAGGTACTTTTATAGCACACAACTTCTCTCTATTTATAACACTCGGAGGATATAATGGGCACAAGGAACAACTTAATCTAAAATTGAACTACTACACAATATTTTCCACGTTAGTCTAATTTTATGATTAAAGAATCACATGTGCGCCTGTTGTGATCTGTTCGGCTCCTTGCACTAACTCCACGAGCAAACCAGCCGAACCGATCCCAATCTAGCTCGCAAATGGCCTCCACTCCGAGTTCTGATCCACGACTCCAACTCGTACTCCCGTGCATTCTAACTCACACACGCATGCACCCGTCACTATTGCTCTAGTGATCTGCACACTCGTACCTTTTATATTGCTTATTCATATGAGCTTCTGGCCCACGCATTTGCTTCTACATGGCAATCATGTGCTCTAGCATCGAGCATCCTCTGGCTCGCTAGTCTTCCCTAAACACTCGTGTGTGCTCCAACTTGTGACTTCGCACAAGCCACCTGTCAGATATTAAGGTTCTTAATCTTGCAGCTTTGTCTCCGCTACTTCGACCCAACAAATTTGATCGACACTGCTCACTGATCTACCTGTATTTAGATCAGGAGTCTCTACCTCAAAAATTGGGCAGATTCTGCTTCTTGAAGGCCTTTTGTAAATGATCTTGACACTCGATCCATGCCCACATAGTTTAGTCTCATGCACCGTATGATCCAGGCCCTCTCGGCTTCTATTCTGGATCTGCCTTCTGTCAATCTTACACATGGGTAAAATCCTGGATGATATGATCATGCACACTACATGACCCAGACCCTCTTGCCTGTACACTAAGACATAAGTGTGTGACACTACCTACTGCCAGCGCGATTTGACCCTCTAGGGCTCCTGTGCAGCAAGCCAGCGGTTATGCTAGTCAGCCCTCATCGAGCGGTGTACCTCATGCCCCGCGCAGCCCCTGGCCTTCGGGTGTAACGATTAATGCTATCACATGCAGTGAGACACGCGTATAACACGATATGCATGACTTTCTCCACTTGGCCACCCCACGTACTGCGTGTAAGCCTGCGCTCCGCACTCCACCCTCGCATGTTCGCCCGCGCACTCAGCCCGCACCCACACAACACTTGGCGTGCATCCATTCACGCGATTGATCCAAGCCCGTGAATTTCCTACCTCTGTGCCTTCACACTCTTGCGCCTATCGAGACATGCGTGAGTGGGTCTGGTCTCCCATTAGCGATACCCGCATGACCTGCCTGCATAACTCATCTCCATATGCTCCGCTCCGCAGCTTCCCATCCGCTTCGTCTCAGGTGAACAAAACTGTACCCAACGTCCAAACTGCTATGCTAGCATGCTCCAATTTTGTCTGCCACACGATTAATTCCCCGCGCCTGAAAAAATATCGAGTGAGCATGTTTGTCGGTCGCATCGGCAGCGACTGCGTCCTCTCTTTTTTGTTGTACAAGAACCTTCCTTCTTCCTCGAGATTGGCTCAACAAGGCTCTGATACCACTTTTTATAACTTAGAGGAAGAAACTTATTCTAGAACTTTCTTGGAGTAGAGAGAGGGGGAGGGCGAAGAGAGAACAAATAACGATCTTTATTCCATATGAATGGGGTATTATTAGAGGGGCTCTTTTACAGCACACCACACCTCCCTATTTATAACAGTAGGAGGATACAATGGACACTAGGAACAACCTAATGTAAAATCGGACCACTACACAACAATCTCAACTTTAAAATTTAAAATATAATGCATCACAATTTTAAATTTTCTTACGGGTTGTTTGGGTTTGTTGAATAGGGGATGCAGAGCAAAAGGAATGTCATATATTTGAAATATTTAAAGTTGTTTCGATGAGTGTAAAAAGAATGCATGAGATTATTTTTTTATTTTGCCTGAAGTAAAACAATGCAATGTAAAATAAAATGACGGTGGTGACTGGTGGTGACAGACAATATAAAGTGGATTGTGACTGATAGGATGCCGATGGACACGGTCAATGATGGTTGAGGCTGTTGAAGGTGGTGTAGGCTGCTAATAGTACCCTATAGTCGACTGGCAATGGCCAGTGATGGTTGATGGTCGTCGGTCAACTGGCAGCAACGACAACCTATTGACAGAGATAATGCAAATGGCTTGCAATGACAAATTAAATTCGGCTAAATCTGGGTCAGATTAGAAAACATCTGAAAATATACTATGGAGCGTAAAAAAGAAATTCATTGTAATTTTACACTGTATTCCTTTTTCATCAAATCAAATATCCATATTTTAATTTTCCTCAGAAAACCAAACAGCCCCTTAAATTTAAAATGGATGAAGAGGTTCTCAAGAGATAGAAAAGAGATAAGCGTAGGAGTGGGGCTCGGGAAGACAATCAAACAACCCAAAAGAAAAGATAAAAATAAATACAAAAGCCAATAATCAATTCTTTTTAACTTTATATACAAACCTTCAAAAAAAAAAAAAAAAACATTCTCCGAGCGATTCACTAACTATGGGCATATTTGATTGTATTTTATTTCTTTTTTTATTTTAATTTATATTTACTCATGTTTTGATTTTACTTTCATTGAAGACAAAAATATAATTGAATATATATTTATTAATTTTGCCAGTCAGAATTTATTTTAATAGAAGGAGATATTTCACGGTCTCAGCCTTCTTCAATGGTCTGCACAATCTGATAAAACAAAAGACAAAGGAAAGTTGAAAATAAAATTAAAAATTATGTTGATACACTAACAATGGCATATTTAATTTTATTTAATAATTTTAAATTAATTTTAGTTTTATTTTAGATTTCATTTGGGACGGCCTTCTTTTTGTTTCTTAATACAACTTTTTAGTATAAAAATTTAAAATTTTTAACTAAAAAATTACTTTAAGAAGCAGTAAAGAAGCCGTCCCAAATGAAGCCTTAATCATTTTTTTTTTTCAATTAAGACAAAACATGTTTGATACATATTTGTCTCTGTTGCACGTTAAAAATTATGTTGATATTTATATTGTAATTGTAATCGACAAATCGGAATATCTTTTCGACTACAAATTTATCATTGATATATCACCAAAAAATTATCTTGATCGGGCACGAATCTCGAGGAAAAATTCAAGTTGGAAACTTCAAAAACTAATTCAGAGACCATTTAAACTTCGATTTTAGCAAGCTTATAGTCGAACTGAGCGTCTCGGAAATATGAATCCGATGACACCAAATTCGACTCAATCCGAGCCCAAATGAGTCCAAATCAAGTACCCGAAGCGCTGTTGGAAGCATCAAACAGCAATTTGAGTTACCAAACGATCTCTAATTTTGACGAGCTTATAGTCAAATCGAGCGGCTCGACGAGACGAATCCAACGAGCCCAAGATCGTAGAATTTTGATACTATTAAGACCTTAAAATGCTCAATAAACAGTTCACGATCAAGGGATTCAATATCAGCCGTTCATCCGGATCACTCCTTATTTGCCCCTGATCCCTCATCTATTTATGGGCTATGCCACTCCAGAAAAACTATAAATAGCCCCTCATTTCTCTTAAGAGGGGACTCAAGCCAAGAAGAGAAGAGGAGAAGAAGAAGAGAAGAGAAGTCTAGGAGGGAATAGCTTCTCCTCGACCACCGCCGGAACACCACCGGGACCTCGCCGGAACATCGCCGGAACACCGCCAGGCGCCCGAAGCACGCCGGAGCTCGATCCGACGCCAGAGTAACGTCGTAATTCTATCCAACTTCCAAGTAACATCGGAATTCTGCCGGACACCCGAGTGACGTCAGAACTCTGCTGTGCCTTGTAATCAACTTTCAATACTCATTGTAATCTGATCTTCCTGAATTTCAAGGACGAATCAGTCTCTTGTATTTCAAACAATACTAGTGAAACTCTTTCAACTGGGCATGGCCCCGTGGTTTTTTCTCTTTCCAGGGTTTTCCACGTAAAAATCCTGGTGTTACTATTTCAATTCTGTTTGTGTGCTGGATATACGTACAACGCTGAGATGGAAATTTAAATTTTATCACCTTGTATATTTGAGTCTGTAACAGTTTGGCACCGTCTGTGGGAAACTTATCCCACAACTTCAAGTATTGCTACGATGGTCAACAGGCGCAGCAGTAGTATTATTGAAGCTTCTCGCTCCAACTCCCACCAGTCCAGAAATCAGTCTATAAATCATAGACGCCCGGTATCTGCCTCTTTCTATCCCGGGGGGGCAAAACGCACCTGGAGAAGGGACCTCGGGACCCTCCCTAGAAGAGAGAATTCGAAAGATGGAAGAATCTTAAAACGAGATCCTACAACTCCTGCGAGAGACTCGACAACCGACCCTAGCACCTCAGGAGGAGGTTCTTCTCCCTCGAGATCCACCACGTGTCGAAGCTGTTCAAATCAAACATCTTCAAGATGAGATTCCTCTTCCTCCACTCAGGAGGTGTTCACAATCACATCAAGATAATGAACTGGCTGATACAGCAAGTTCTACCCATCCTTCAGGGCGGCAGTCTCGCCTTCCTCAAGACCTCCCTGAGGAGTTAGCCCGACCTCACATTGCTGAGCTCCCTCGTAATGCCTTATGCCACGAACTGCGACGATTGGTCCGAGAGGAGTTCCCTATAGGAGGCGTAAGGCAACCTCTTCGTCAGTGAGACTTCCAGGAGTCATCACCCCTGACGGAAGCCATTCTTCAACACCCTATTCCGACTGGCTTTAAGTTGCCAAGCATCGAATCCTACGATGGTACATCCGACCTGTACGAGCACATCGACCATTACAGGACCATCATGCATATTCAACGAGCCTCAGACGCACTCCTTTGCCAGGTTTTCCCTGCCACTCTTAAAGGACAAGCTCGAACATGGTTCTATTCACTTCCGGCCGGAACGATCCCCACATTTGTCAAATTAGCCAAAGTATTTATCGAACAGTTCGTAGCCAACCGAAGAATTGCCAAGGATTCTTCTCACCTTTCTGGGATCCGTCAAAATGAGGGAGAATCATTAAAAGAGTACTTTCAATGGTTTTCTATCGAGGCTCGACAGATTCCAGGAGTAGACCCAGAATTGCTCAGAGGGGTCTTTCTTGGAGGCCTTCATCCTGGCCTCTTCTATTCGGCACTCATGCGCGATACTGTTCATTCATATGCCGATCTGATCCATCGTGTGGAAGCACAAATATCAGCAGATGAGGCAATAAATGCTCATAGAAAATAGTTCGAGCAACCTACTGGGAAGTGCAAGGGAGCACCTGAGATGGATAATCCATCATCACAACAGAAAAAGCAAGGGAAGAGCAATCTACCACCTAGACCCCCACTACCACGACGAGAACCCCGACAGGAGAAGGAGTACACTCCGCTCAACACATCTCGAGCAAATGTGTTGATGGCGATTCAAGATCAGGACAAAGTGAAGTGGCCGCATCCTTTGAAGCTGAATACAGGAAACCAAGATCAGTACTGCCACTTTCATCATAGTCGTGGCCACACTACTGAATCCTGTAGGCAACTTAAGGAGGAGATTGAAAGACTCATCCGTATGGCTATCTTCGACAGTTTATTGGAAATCTACCTACCCGAGAAGAAGCTCGTCCCACTGGGGGGCAGAATCAATCACAAAGATAACCAGTGAATAACCAGATAATGGTGGGCGAGATTGAAATAATCGCCGGAGGCCCCTTACTATCCGATCAAGTCTGTTTGACTGTGGAAGAAAATCCAACTCCAAAAAGGGCTCGTATCGATCATTCCATCACATTTGACGATTCCGACCTGGAAGGAGTAAAAACCCCCCATCAAGATCCGCTTGTCATTAACGCAGGAATAGGTGACCCGTGTTACAATGTCAAAAGAATTCTTGTGGAC
Organism: Dendrobium chrysotoxum; assembly: GCA_019925795.1. Classification (NCBI taxonomy): domain Eukaryota; kingdom Viridiplantae; phylum Streptophyta; class Magnoliopsida; order Asparagales; family Orchidaceae; genus Dendrobium; species Dendrobium chrysotoxum. The sequence goes on along the minus strand of CM034301.1, from coordinate 28,801,854 downwards.
AACGGAAGCTCCGTAGATGTCCTGTTCTACTCTACTTTTCTCAACATGGGTCTCTCAAGAGAAAAACTTCAACATGCTGCAGGTCCTTTATATGTATTTGATAATCGACCTGTACAAGCAGAAGGTATAATCAATCTCCCGGTAGTACTTGGAGAATTTCCTTGATAGACTACACACTCCATTCAATTCATCGTGGTGAAGTCAGAATCAGCTTATAACGCTATCTTCGGGAGGCCGCTCCAGTCAATTTTTGGAATCATCGCCTCCATCCCTCACCTCAAGCTGAAGTTCTATACCCCATCAGGAGTCGGTATAGTATGCGGAGATCAGCAAATAGCGCAAACCTGCTATCTTAGGTAGATAAAGTCTCGTCCAACGATTACCCTGAGCATCGAGGACTTTGATCTACGGAGCGAAGATATTCCTCAGAGAGCTTCCCCTGTAGAAGACCTTACTACTGTATCCATATCTGAAGAGCATCCTTCAAAGACAGTGCGAATTGAAACACTTCTCTCAGATGATGAGAAGAAAAACTTTACAGATTTTCTACAAGAAAATCAGGATATTTTTGCATGGAGTCCAGCAGATATGCCTGGAATTGACCCTGAAGTAGTTGTTCACTCCCTCAAAGTCAATCCAACGTATAAACCGATTATCCAGAAGAAGCAAAACTTTGCACCAGATCGCCAGCAAGCAATTGAACAAGAAGTAGATAAACTTTTAGAAGCCGGATTCATACGAGAGGTGCACTATCCTACTTGGTTAGCAAATATTATCATGGTATGGAAGGGGAATGGAGCTTGGAGAATGTGTATAGATTACACTGACCTCAACAAAGCTTGCCCAAAAGATAGTTTTCCACTCCCTCGCATTGACCAGTTAATTGATACCACCTCTAGTCATCAGATGTTGAGCTTTATGGATGCTTACTCCGGCTATAATCAAAGAAAAATGAATCCTGCTGATGAAGAAGCAACAGCTTTTCAAACAGACAAAGGATTGTACTGCTACCGGGTGATGCCCTTCGGGCTCAAAAATGCTGGAGCAACATATCAGCGTCTCATGAATAAGGTTTTCAAAGCCTTATTGGACGTACTATGGAGGTGTACGTGGAAGATATGTTAGTAAAAAGTCTTGAAAATCCCAACATATCTCTGACCTGAAACAATATTTCCACTTACTGAGACATTACAATACGCAACTGAATCCTGCTAAATGTGCTTTTAGAGTCACTTCTGGAAAGTTTTTGGGGTTTATGGTAACCCATAGAGGAATCAAAGCCAATCCGGAGAAGATCAAGGCACTCAGGGACATGGTGCCGCCAAAGAACATCAAGGAGGTCCAAAGGCTGAATGGGAGAATTGCGGCACTATCTCGTTTCCTGGCATGTTCAGGAGACAAATATCTGCCCTTCTTCAAGATACTTAGAGGCGCTCATAGCTCCGGGTTCTAATGGACAGATGAATGTCAAGAAGCCTTCAAACAATTGCGAAAGTATTTGGCATCCCCGCCACTACTTTCTAAACCAATACCAGGAGAGAGATTGTATTTGTATGTGGCTGTATCTGTCCAAGCCATTACTTCAGTTCTGGTCCGAGAAGAAAATGCTATACAACGTCCTATCTACTATGTTAGTAAGATTTTATCTGAAGTAGAGGGACGTTATCCTTTGGCAGATAAGACAGCATTGGCGTTAGTTTATTCTGCCTGAAAACTACGCCCTTACTTTCAAGCCCATTCAATTGGGGTTTACACGAATCTGCCGCTAAAAAGCATTCTACAGAAGCCAGAAGCATCGGGCAGACTTGTTAAGTGGTCTGTAGAACTGGGAGAATTTGATATCCACTACTTGCCTAGGCTCGATATTAAATCCCAAGCACTAGCAGATTTCGTAGTCGAATACACCGTTCCAGTATCTGATGTACAACCGAGTGCTTCACCTTCTTCTCCATGCTGGATGTTGTACGTCGATGGAGCTTCAGGAAGTTCCGGGGCTGGGGCTAGAATTTTATTAATCTCTCTGCAGAAAGTTACCCTTGAGTACGGGCTCCGACTCAAGTTCCTAACAACCAACAACATAACAGAATACGAGGCCCTTGTTGCTGGATTGAGACTAGCAATTGACTGTGAAGTCCAGAACCTAATAGCCCACACTGATTCGCAACTAGTCGCCTCTCAGGTGGAGGGGGATTTTGATATTCACAACCCACAACTGGCTCAATATTATAGCATTATAAAGTTACTCTTGGCCCGTATAGGGGAGCATCAAATCATACATATCCTCTGAGAACAAAATGCGAGAGCAGACGCTCTTTCAAAACTTGCTACATCAACAACGAGGGATATCTATAAGAGAAGGTGTATCGAGGAGATCTAGTTTCCAAGTATTCAGGGTCCGTGGGTCATACAATCAATTGACGAACCAAGAGAGATATCTTGGATCGAACCCATCTTATCTTTTCTGAAAGATGGAGTGCTACCTGAAGAACCTATGGCTGCAATACGACTTTGTAGACAAGCCGCAAATTTCACCATTATTGGCAACGAGTTGTTTAAGCGCTCCTTCATTGGGCCGTACCTCAAGTGTCTCCCACCATCATAAGTTGATTATGCACTTCGAGAAGTTCATTCAAGAGTAAGGATTTTCATATTCAGCTCATTCACACAGCTGTTGCCCATCCTTAAGCTAATGGGCAAACAGAGGTTACAAACCGAACAATCCTGAAAGGGCTGAAGATATGCCTGGGGAAGGCTGGGGGGCAATGGGCCGAAGAACTCCCCAATGTCCTCTGGGCTTATCGGACCACCGCTAGAACTCCTACAGGGGAAACCCCATATAACCTTTGCTTTGGTACATAAGCAGTCATACCGGTTGATATCGGAGTTCCTAGCCATAGAGTTCAGACTTTTGACTTCAATAATAACGAGGAGAAGCTTAGAGCAAATTTGGATCTCCTCCTAGAAGTAAGAAATGAAGCCTCACTCAGAACCAATGCATACCACCAAAGAATTTCCCGTCACTACAATCGAAGGGTGAAACCTCGCCCTATCACTATTGGGGACTTAGTACTACGAAGCATTGAAGCCTCTGGAAAAGGCCCTCAGCGTAATAAGCTCTCCCCCCTCTAGGAGGGTCCTTATTTAGTAGCGGCTATGGTCAAGCCTGGAACTTTCAAACTGAAGGATGCTGGTGGAAAAATGCTTCCCCGAACTTGGAACGTGGGCAACCTTCGCAAATACAATCAGTAGGAGTTGATACTGCTATCTGTCTATGTGCTATGTTTATCTTGCATCTTATCTTCTCCTGTAGTCGTGTTATGTATCTTTAAAGTTTTTCGTACATCCCTTATGTGTTGATTATAGAAGAACTTTTTTCTTGTATCCCTAAGTTATTCTAGGGAACTGCTATCTTATATTACGAAGCAATATGATATTCACTTTGTCGTGCTATTGTTTCTTCTCTCCAAACTCTTTTTCTGTGATTCGAGAAATACACAATCTATATTGTATCTCAATCACTGAATGATCAACCCCAGGGGGATTTGATCCGACCTCTTCCGCACAGGTTAATGTCATCAAGCAAAGGCTTTGACTAACAACCTCGGATAGGTCAAATATCCTAGGAGGATATCTTGATATCAAAATCATTTGATCCCAAAAGGACTTGATCTGACCTTTTCCAGATAGGTTAATGTCACCAAGCAAATGCTTTCACCCCGGATAGGTCAAAATCTTTAAAAAAGGATATCTCATATTTGCTCAAGTCAAAAAAAGAGCTCACTAAAATTTAAACTGAAGTAAAACTAAGTGAATTTCATTCGCATGTGAGAAAAGAACATCAACAACTTCTTTATATTTCACTTAACATCGAGTACACCAAATAGAAACAACGACATCGAGCATGCATACAATCACTAGAAAGAAAGCAAAGTGATACAAAACAACATCAAAGACATCGTATAGAATCTGAACATCATTCTCATCCTCCTCCAAGGCAAAAGCTCACTGCAACTCACTCTCCAGGTCTTCACCACCAGAGTCTGAAGAAGCATCACCAGAAGCCTGGCTAGGAGTCAACCCCTCGATCTCCGCTCCAGTCTTGTGATGTACTGTAAGAACACCCTTCATAAAGCCCATGATGAAGCCATCCTCTGCGTACTTTACCTCTAAGGCCTTCACCTCCACATCATAAATATGACTGCGAGCTTCCTGAATGTGGTCCTCAATGATGATCTTGAAAGCATAAGATTTCTTGAACTCTTCAATAACTGCAGACGACAACTGCTGAGCCTCCTTCTCGGATAGTACACTCTGAAGCCTCTCATTCTCAGCCTCAAGGACTTGCTGAGTCTTTTCCTGCTGCTTGATCGTTGCCTGTGCCTCCACCAACTCTATATGCAGACGATCCATCCGTTCATTCTGAGAAGAGACTGAAGTGATCTTATTGGCCAACTCTGCTCTACACCCCTCAAGCTGATCCTCCACCACCTTCATCTCATTCACTTTACTATCATATTTCTTCTTGTACTCTCCCTGAAGGTATTTAACCTTCACAAACTCTTTGTTCCAATCGTTCAGAGTCTTGGTCATCTCGAGCTTGAAATCAGAATACTAAAACAAGAGTATATCAGAAATATATTCCTTAAGAAATATAAAAAAAGGAGGAAAAAGTAAAGGAGAACTCACCAACTCCTCAGCCCGCCGTCAACCAATGCATTGATGTTTCAACACATCTTCTGGAATGTATGATTTGGATGGAGAAACTCGAGGACATTTGCTAACAACTGTCAAAACCTCATCTGCCCTCTTCTTCCTCGGTGCCTGCAAACCTTCCTCACTCCCTGGTCGCTTGGAGTAGTTCTTTTGGGGAACCACTTCTGGAACTCTAGCAGACTTCTTCAACATTTGAGCATGTGATCTCCCTGCTTGAGTAGATAATCCAACCTTGAACAAGTACTCTTCATCTATGTATCTACTCAAGTAACGCACCTCGTAGTGTAGAGCATCTAAATCAGGGAGCTTGAGTATCCTCAACAAATCTTCTGCTCAAATGTGAAGGGGGGCATGTAGCTCTTTCAACTTCCCTCATTTCTCCTGAAGACCCCGATCATTATGCACATAAAAGAAGTTGCTGATCCAACCTTTCGAGGGGTCTCGAGTGCGGATGTCCAACCACTTGGACCTGAATGAAATACGTTCCTGCGCGTCGCTAAAGAGACGCCCCATCCGAGAAAGACACTCTGAGGAAAGTACCACTCCACGGTCTCTAAAAAGCACGATCAGGCCCATCACGATCGACATGGCTCTGTAGGAAAATTGAGACAAGCATACCCCACAAATCGTCATAATATCGATTAGTTCGGAAGGAGGAGGAAATTGTAGTCCCGCTCGCAGACTAAATTCATACACTGTCACATATCCCGGGGGAGAGAAGCAGGCGCGATCAGTTCTGGCCGGCACCTTCATCACCAAATCATTAGGAAAATGAATTTTTTTCCTAAATGTGATGAAAGAGTCCTCAGTGATGGTGGAAATCACATAGTCAGCCTTCGGCGCCTTTTGAATCTTCTTTGAAATTTCAGATCATTGCGCAGGACGATCTTCCGTAGGATTTTTTGCAGGATCACCCATCTTGTTTCCTTTACTAAAGAGGGGCACAAATCTAAGTAGGGAAAATCACCTACGAAAGACTGCGAAAAGCCTCCAAAGTAGGAAGAAAAAGGGGGAAAAATGGAGAGTGGAAGGGGGAAAGCCGCTAACTTCTGCGCAAAAGGAGGGGCACCGAATCAAGTAGGGAAAGTCACCTACTTCAAAATGGTGGAAGACCTTAGAATGCAAAAAGCTAGAAAGCCAGAGGGAGAGGGGAATGCGGTGCAAATTTTCATTACCCCAAGGGGGGTATTTATAGGATGAAAAGGGGAAGAGAAAGAGAGGGAAAAATTGAAAAAAGAGGGGGAAAAGTTTGAAAATTGGATGAAGGAGGCTTCTAGAAGAAACTTTGAGTTTTTTTGAATATTTCAGAATTTTTTCAAAATTTTTGGGATTTTTTCAGAATTTTTTGGATTTGGAAAATCCATGCGGGCCCCACTTAAAAAAATTTTTTTTTTTAAAAATGGGGAGGCAGCAACTACCGCGCGCCCGCACAAGCGCCGCCCGCGGCGGCTGCCGGCGGTCGGCCGGCCGGTTTGGCCGCCTACACGTTTCCGGGCTCCGATTTTGGGCCCGACGGTCCAAATTCGACGTTTTTGGTGTCCCCGGACACGTTTTTCGACGTTCCGAACTCAATTTTGACACTTTCAGAGCTCAACGGGGCCTCTATGATCAGGTTCGAGTAAACGTTTAATTTTTGGAATGCAATTTTTTGCGATTCGACCATTGTAAAATGCCGGAACAATTATTTTCAGACTCCTGAAGCCTCGACGTCCAAAAATAGGGGGCAACTGATATATCACCAAAAAATTATCTTGATCGGGCACGAATCTCGAGGAAAAACTCAAGTTGGAAACTTCAAAAATTAATTCGGAGACCATTTAAACTCCGATTTCAGCAAGCTTATAGTCGAACTGAGCGTCTCGAAATACAAATCCGATGACACCAAATTCGACACAATCCGAGCCCAAATGAGTCCAAATCAAGTACCCGAAGCACTATTGGAAGCATCGAACAGCAATTTGAGTTACCAAACAGCCTCCGATTTTGGACGAGCTTATAGTCGAATCGAGTGGCTCGACGAGACGAATCCAACGAGCCCAAGATCGTAGAATTCTGATACTATTAAGACCTTAAAATGCTCAATAAACGGTTCACGATCAAGGGATACAATATCAGCCGTTCATCCGGATCACTCCTTTTTTGCCCGTGATCCCTCATCTATTTACGGGCTATGCCACTCCAGAAAAACTATAAATAGCCTCTCATTTCTCTTAAGAGGGGACTCAAGCCGAGAAGAGAAGAGGAGAAGAAGAAGAGAAGAGAAGTCTAGGAGGGAATAGCTCCTCATCGACCACTGCCGAAACACCACCGGGACCTCGCCGGAACATCGCCGGAACACCGCCGGGATCCCGAAGCACGCCGGAGCTCGACCCGACGCCAGAGTAACGTCGTAATTCTGCCCAACTTTGAAGTAACATCGGAATTCTGCCGGACACCCGAGTGACGTCAGAACTCTGTTGTGCCTTATAATCAACTTTCAATGCTCATTGTAATCTGATCTTCCTGAATTTCAAGGACGAATCAGTCTCTTGTATTTCAAACAACACTAGTGGAACTCTTTCAACTGGGCGTGGCCCCGTGGTTTTTTCCCTTTTCAGGGTTTTCCACGTAAAAATCCTGGTGTTACTATTTCAATTCTGTTTGTGTGCTGGATATACGTACAATGCTGATACGGAAATTTAAACTCTATCGCCGCGTATATTTGAGTCCGCAACAATCATATTTGGAATCCCTTTGATCCCAAAAATTTTAATTTTAAAATTTAAATTTAGGTTTCATTTGAGACAGTTTTTTTACTGTCTTCTAAAGCAATTTTCTGATACAAAAATATATTAAACTAAAAATTTGCTTTAGAAAATCCATAGAAAAAATATTGCCAAAATAAAATCTTGAACATAGATGAACCCTTCTGAAAATCAAATCTTGGTAGAATAAAGTTTTGTTTAGGACAACTTCTGATCATTATTTTTTTATTGCTTCGAAAAGATTTTGTACCAAAAAATTACTTGTAAAAATAATAATCATACTATCCCAAAATAAGCGTAAACATAAAATAATACTATCCCAAATAATAATGATATTTCTTTCGATAGAGAATGACCTTTAGAAGCTAATATCTGTCAAGACGAATATCTTTTTGGTGTTTGAAAGATACTACACGAGTTCCCTAATATGTGTGCTTAGGGCAGCTCATTGATTTGGACGAATTGTGTCTCCAGCTGGGAGAGCTTATTACGTGCGGAGTCCGGATCGGAGAACCGTCCGATTTTTGTGAGTGTGCACAGTAAAAGCACAATTACTATTCATCACTGTACTTTTACTGCATGTTTACTGCGCACACTCATAAAAATTAGACGCAATTTCATTCCGGCCACCGCACGTAATTTATATTTATTGCTTAGGCCTATGACTCAATGAGTCTCTAAGTACATTCATATTTACGCCTATGGGTTAGTTGTGTAGAAAAAACAACGTATAAAATGGTTGTGTGGTTGCAAGCAAAAATGGGTTTAAGAAGCAAAGTTCATTAATTTATGAGTAGATATTTATTTTAGAATTTCTTTATTTCTTATGCTCATCTGTTTTTTATACTGATTCCTATGGGCTTTGACATCGCTTCACAATTCATTTATTTGATGATTTCCTTTGGCTACGCGCCAAAAAATGGTTCTATCGTAATGGGAAAAAATAGGTCAGAATATCCTGACCAATTTTTTTAATTAAAATGAATATTAATTTTTTTAGGAATTTAGAGATAGAACTAATATAAATTATTTATTTATCACACTTGATACATTATCAAAAATTACTTTGATCAGGCCTAAAGCTCGTCATACTTGAATTGAAAACCTTCAAAATTAAAATTGGGACCATCCAAACTTCGAATCTTGTAAACTTATTAAAACTATTGATGTCGGGTCATGACCCTTCCATCATGGTCAAGCATTACTCACACTGTCCACTATAGTCACTCAGATCACAGTCCTTTCGACTATGGTCCTCAAACCATCATCACCTGATTATGATCCTCGGACCACCATCGCCCGATTCTGGTCCTTGAAACTATCACCTGGCTAGGGTCCCTTCGACGTTAGTCTCCTGAACACATTCTCTCCAATCTCGATCATAAAACTACGATCCTTCCGACCTTCGTCTCCTGTCGACTATTATCCTGCTGACCTCCTTCGCTGGACTACAATCCTTCGACCTTAAATGTCCGACTACGATCCTTCGACAAGAATGACCCATGGGAGTGTTTCCAAGTGTTTGAAAATTATTTTGGATTTTTAATGATTTTTAATTAATTAATATATATAATTGTTAATTTTCATTAAAAATCCAATTAAGGTTTAATTAGGAGTTCAGTCAAGGGGCTTTTATTTTTACTAGGTAGAGGACTAATGTTTGGTCAATTTGAGGTATTATTTGTAATTTTTAGAGTTAATTTGGATTTATTGTATTGTTTTGAATTTTCTGGGTCCTTAAAAGGGCTGAAACTTTGGGTAATTAATTTTCTAACCTAATGACCTCCAAATTCAATGACATTTGAACCTAAGGTACATGGTGTCACTAAGTTTACTATGTTCAAGTTTCACCCCTATTGGGGGTGTGTACAATCCCCTAGGAATTTTTTAAGTTTTCAAGACTTTTCCTTAGTTATTTTTCCTAGGTGTCTCTAATGTTCAAATAAGCTTAAAATTTGGTGTGTCTAACCTTTATACATATGCAATCACACCACAAAAGTTATGCAGCCTAATTCTATAGAAAAATGGAGTTATGAATTTTCAAAGTTTTGGGTCCAAAATGGACCCATTACCTTAAAAATTCACATCATAGCAATTCAATGGGTATTTAAACCTAAGAAAATTATAGTGCATGCCTAAGATACCCAAATACCTTCCATCAAAATTTGGGGCTCAATTGACCACTGGATTGTGAGAAAATCACAAAAAACCAGTTTCAAAGAAATAGAAATATCTCATAATCCAGTAATCAAATCAACTTAAAATTTATTTTAATAAATACTAGGCTAAATTATCTTTCCAACGAGCCCAAAAACGCTTAATTTGGTGGAGAAATGAATTTACTATGAATTTTGAAAATTATGACTATTTTTTTTAATTTTTAAGTCCATTAATAACCGACGCCAATCATTCACAATGATCGGCACCAAAATGGCTGCGGTGTGTGGCATTTTGATATGCAAAGTGCTGTTTATCAACCACCTATCCATGCCATCACTAACCCCAAGTCGTCCGATCGAGAAAGATAGAAAATCGGACGGCCGAGATCAATCAAGGCCGTTTTAGTTCAAAATGAACTAGAAAATTGAAATACTCATAACTTTCAAAATACTCGTCAAAATTTAACGAAATTTGAAACATAATCTCATGGGAACATGCAATTTCATTGCCTAGAGTTTGGAGTCCCCAAAAAATGAAATTTTTGAGCAGTTTCAAATTGAAATTTAAACTTAAAATAAGCATAACATACAATCCAACCGTCAGACTTTTGAGATCTTGGGCTTGTTGGAAAGATGTAGCAATCCTCTACAACTTTGATGCAGACACTAAGAGCTGGATCTAGCTGGCTCTAAAGTTGTGTTGGAAAACCCTCTTTCTCTCTCTAGAATGCTCTCTCCTCACTAAAATAGTGATTTGAGGCTTGGAAATGATGGGGAGAAGCTTGGAAAAGCCTTGGAGATGGATGGAGAGGATGGGGAAGGCTCTAGGAAGGTTGTAGGCTGCTGGAGTGGGAGCTTAGGTGAAAAATGAGCAAAGGTCATGCCTTAGGTCAAGTTTCCCCTCCCTAAATCCCTTGATTTTGAATGGATGATTTAGATTCAATTAGGGAGGGCATAGATGAGTGCCAAGTGTCTCCTAAGCTGACCCAAGCTAGGGAATAGGGTTGGTGGTGAGTGTGACTTGTCTTGGTCCATGGAAAGGGGACCACAAGCCCTTTCCCCCATTTAGGTGAACCAATGCTTGGCTTGGTTTAAGGGGTTGGCTTAGGGCCTCTTAAGAGAGGGAAATGGTCCATTTTCCAGCAATTTTGAGAAGGTTTTGGATTCAGATAAAGGTTTGCCAAGGTAACATTGTGATGTGGCTATGGTTTGGCTCTTTCTCATGGGTTTAAAGGGGTTTGGAGAGGATTTTCACCCCTCCAAATGGGTTGACCAAGTCAACCCAAGGGGGAGCTTGATTTAAAAAGCTTTGGACATGTCAAGGGTGTCCAATTAAATGATTTGAGGGATTGATTTGATATAAAATGGGTTCAAGCATTGAAATTGACCTTAATATGGGTTAAGGGTTGATTTGGTCAACTGTGGTTGACTTGGTCAACCAGGTCAAACCAAAGAGTGAATTTGATTTCAATGAGTCTCAAATATCATGGGAAATTCATTAATAAAGGTTTCAATGGTTAAAGATGTTGAACCATATTGAGTTTTGGTCAAAAGTCCAAAAACCCCTTTAAAGGGCATTTTGGTCATTTTGACCTCTGGTCAATCCTGGGTCAAGGTGAATCCAAAAAGATGCAGATTAATATTTAATATATCAATATCAAGGGTCTAGAAGTGATCAGAGGGTTTGGAGGAAACTCCAAGGTCAAATTCCACTAGATGACGAGTCTAGTGGCACGGGCCGTAAATATCTGAAAGTTTAGCAGCCTTTGGGAAAAGATTCGGTTTGAGGGGCTAGGAGTGTTGGATTGAGTTCAAATTTGGAGGGTTGACCATAGAGACATGTATGATCAATATGAAATTGATGAATCATGATTTAGAGGTCACTTGACTGGGTTTCAAGATGACAGAAAGTCCACTCATAAAAGGTTTCAGGACCTAGGTCATTGACCTTGAAGGTTTGATTTGGAATGTTGGATTTGGGTTGGATTTAAGAGTTAAATGATTGACCTTGAATCATTCATATCAATGAAAATCAAATGAATGATTGAAATTAATTAGATATGATTTAAAATTTGATTGAATGTTGATTGAAGGCTGGATTAAAGATTGAATTAAAAGGTAGAGCTAGGTTTGACTGGCTTTGAATTGGGTCTTTATTAGGGCCTTTATGACTGAGGGGTGGACACCTCCCCATTATTAGGTCACTAAAAAGAAACCCAAGTGGGTCCTAGTGACCTCATACAAAAATGAGGTCAACACCCTGCCGACAATTGACACTGGACTTCTACTAACCTGCCGACTGACGTCGAACTTCCGGCCGACTTCTAATTGAACCCAGATTTTCGCCTGACCACCAAACATTGCTGGATTTTCGATCTCCATTTGTAACTGGATTTTAACCCGATAGTTAATTATTGTAATCTGATCATCCTCAATTTCAAGGATGAGTCAGTCACTTGCAATCTAATTAAACACTAGTGTGATCATTTCAACTAGGAGTGGCCCCGTATTTTTCCCTTTTCAAGGGTTTTCCACGTGAAGATTCTGGTGTTTTATTTTTCTTCTGTTTGTAAGCTGGATATCCATATAACGCTGAGATGAAAATTTCTAACTCTATCACCGCATATATTCTACCCGTAACAACTATAGTAGATGGCCTTTGTAAATTGTCTTGATAATATATCATTCTTTTAGCATTTATTTGCCTTAATAATCTTGAAATTAAGTTGTCTTGGGTTCTTTAGGTTTCTCACTTCTAAAGAACTATTTTGATTGTAGCTTATAAAATCATTGAAAATTTGGTCCTAAATTAATGTTTTGAAGTTTCTAATAACACTTCAGGTGCATGCTTTAATTTGAGCTTATTTGGACTTAGATCTAATCACTTTTATTGTCATTGGATTTGTCTATGTGAAATATATTGTTCGAGTATAAATATGTTGAGGTTGTGTTTGAATGATTTTAAAATTAGTCTTGAAAATTTCTTGCATCAAGATTTGCACCTAATTGATGAACTTTCTAATGATGCATCATTCTTCCAACTTACTATTTTGTCTTCAAAACTTCCAAAATTTCTTTGTATTTTTATATAAATTTTAAATAAAAATAAATTTATCAAATCTATAATTAAAAATTTTAAATATCATATATCTCTATTGTGCATTGGTCCGATTTTAGATTAGGTTGATCTACCAAGACACCACACCAGTGTCCAATTTCTTATATATAAGATGTTTAGGCTAATGTAAAAAGTCCCCCTTGTAAGCCCAAGAGCTATATTGAATAAAGAAATTCCAAATTCCTGTCATTGCTCTCTCCCTCTCTTCCCTCTCCCTCTCTCTCTCATCTAAGACCCAGAAGATCCATATTCTTCCTCATGTAAGAAACATAACACTTGCTGGGTCTGATTATAACTTAGAGGAAGCTTGAGCTTAAATATGTGATGTGATTGGACAAAAACATAACTCTAGTTGGATTTTAAACTTAGAGGAAGCTTTGATACCACTTGTTGGATCTTGGGAGAAAGCTTGAACTTCTTAGAAGAGAGAGAGAGAGAAAGAGAGAGAGAGAGAGAGAGAGAGAGAGAGAGAGGGAAGAGAGAGAAAATAGGGATCCTTATTCCTTATGCATGGGTTATTATCAGAGGGGTACTTTTACAGCACACAACTTCTCTCTATTTATAACACTCGGAGGATATAATGGACACAAGGAACAACCTAATCTAAAATTGAACTACTACACAATAATCTTCATGTTGGTCTAATTTTATGATCAAAGAATCACCTGTGCACCTGCTGTGATCTGATCGGCTCCTTGCACTAACTCCAGGAGCAAACCAGCCTAACCGATCCCGATCAAGCTCGCAAACTACCTCCACTCAGAGTTTTGATCGACGGCTCCAGCTCGTGCTCCTGCCCGTTCTAACCCACCCACAAATGCACCCGTCACTATTCCTTTAGTGATTCGCATGATCGTACCTTTTACATTGCTTATTCCTATGTGCTTCTGGCCTACTCATTAGCTTCTAAGCGGTAGGTCTATTCTCTAGTATCGAGCATCATCTGGCTCGCTAGTATTCTTTGAACACTCATGCGTGCTCCAACTTATGACATCACATAAGCCACCTGCCAGATATCGAGGTTCTTGATCTTGCTGCTTTGTCTTCGCTGCTTCTACATAACAAATTTGATCGACATTGCTTGTCGATCTACCAGTATTTAGACCCGGAGTCTCTACCTCAAAAATCAGACAGATTCAGCTTCCTGTCGGCCTTTTATAAATGTGTCACACCCCATTTTAACTCCTAGAGTTAACCTAGAGTGTAACAACGAAGGAGAATCTAAATATACTATCTCCTTACTTACTCCCATTCTAAATACTGAGAACATAATTTGGATAAATAAAAGTAGTCTATTCAAACTATCCTAACCTCACTATCATAATACTTCAACATGCTCATAATAAAAAGCATATAACATATCTTAAATAAAATGTACATCTCAAATAACATACAGAGCTTTACTAAAAACCTTCATAATTTATTTCTTGCATACCCAAAAGTCTACACAGTTATCTTTTAGACCTCTTTTCAGATCTCTTTGTGCGCCCAAAATAACAGTCACCCCTTTTATGCCCTAAGGGCTCCTTTCCTTTACCTACAATACAACCACTGCTAATGAGCTTTAGCTCAATAAAATATACAAGCAATGTATAAGAAATAATAATATTGTTAACCATAAATAAATGCATAACATTGATCATAAGAAGTGTATAACAGTACCTTCCATCTTGTCGATTATTCAACAACCTTTAACAATTCATATGATGGCTATAAGCTTTTGAAAGTAACTAAATAATAACATAGTCAGAACACCTTGAAATGCCATATTAATCATAAGAAGTGCATAATAGTACTTTCCAACTTATCAAAATTGTTCAACACCTTTAAACAAATCATATGATGATTATAAGCTTTTGCACCCTTACAGCTTTCCAATTCAATGTTAGGTCTAATTTCCCAACTTTTTAGAATTGAAGCTGTTCTCTCATTCAATGTTGGGTCTAATTTTTTCAATTTTTTAGAATTGAGAGTATAGGCTTACCTCGTCGGATCTTTCGCCTTTATTTGTGCGGGCTGATCCCCCATATATGACTTAAATCACTTTTCTTATAGTCATCCTTTTTTGCCCTCATAACATATGCTTTGATAAACATCATATTTTTTTAAAATTTCACAAACCTGAGGTGCTTTAGCTGCCCTCTAGCTACGCTTTAGTTGCCCTTTAACTGTATTTTAGCTGACCTTTTGCTACACTTTAGCTGCCATTTTGCTACGCATTAGCTGCTTTTTTGTTGCACTTTAGCTACCCTTTAGCTTCTCTTTTGCTGGGCTTTAGCTGCCATTTAGCTATGCTTTAACTGCCCTTTAGCTGCACTTCATTAGTTTATAAATATTTATCATTTTATATTTATGAAATCTTTCATATTGATAAAGATTACTCTTTGCATAAATAATTTCATACATGATTGTCCATGTTCATACAAAACAAACTAAAGTAAACTGAAATAATTACGATCATAAATATAATAAAGATGAAGTGTAATAATAGATCATTTACTAATTCTTATAACATCGTTTGGGTATCTCACCTCGCTAGGAATTTATTCTCCTAGACTTTATCTTCATTTCCTCTTGTATATAATCTCAATTGCACTCTCTCTCATTCCATAAAATCATTTTCTCTCTTCCTAATCTCCCTCTTTTCTTTCTTCCTTCTTTTCCCTACTAAATTCAGCACACTCTGCATTTAGAAATTTATTTTTCAACAATAATATATATTAATTTCAATAATAGTAATAATCATTTTCACTATTCCCTTTAGTATTTCTGCACACAATAATACAGAAAATACAATTACTGATTTCTTGAGCTTACTATAATACTAAACTTATTTCCTACCTCTCATTACCTCAGAAATCTGCCACACACACTGTTTCTATTATTAGCCGTTGCCGCACCCACATGTAGCAGCCCCACAACTCTGTTAGCAGCTTGCTGAGAAATGTTCAGGGGAACAGAGAACAAATAACGGGTGAAAGAGGAAATGGAGGAATGGAATGATCTTTTTTATCCACAAATCCATTTCAATACTATAATACTAATGCTTTTTTCACTTTCAACTAAGTATTCTCAGCCGCATGATCCATCATTCAATGATCAGTCCATTGCATGTTAATATAAGAGGAATTTAGTTGTATTCCACTAACTATACACATTACAGTAATAATAAAAATTACTTAAATAATAATACAATTACTTAAATGGTAACTTATATCTGTTAGGCTTATAATTTATACACTTATATATATCAAAATGCTCGACATTAAAACTAGGATTTGATAAAACTAACTATGATATTTTTCATATTTGGAAGAAAATAGCGAATGATTTATTGAGAAATATTCATGCTTACTTTTAACAAAACTTTGGGTATTATAAAATGATCTTGACACTCGATCCGTGCCCACACAGTTCAATCATATGTACCACATGATCCAGGCCCTCTCGACCTCTATTCTGGATCCGCCTCTTGTCAATCTTGCACACGGGTGAAATCATAGATGATACGATCATGCACACTACATGACCCAGGCCCTCTTGCCTGTACACTGCGACATAGGCGCGCGACACTGCCTACTGCTAGCGCGATCCAACCTTCCTAGGCTTTTGTACAGCAAGCCCATGATCATGCTAGTCAGCCCTCATTGAGCAGTGTAGCTCGTGCCCCCCGCAACCCCTGGCCTTCGAGTGTAACGACTAATGTTATCACGCACAGTGAGACACGCATACAGCACGACATGTGTGGCTTTCTCCACCTGGCCACCCCACGCACTGCATGGAAGCCCGCGCCCTGCACTCCACCCTCACGCGTTCGCCCGCGTACTCAGCCCGCACCCATACAACTCTTGGCGTGCATCCGTTCACGCGATTGATCCAAGCCCGTGAATTTCCTACCTCTGTGCCTTTGCACTCTTGCACTTAGCGAGACATGCGTGAGTGGGTCTGGTCTCCCAGTAGCGATACCCGTATGACCTGCCTGCGCAACTCGTCACCATATGCTCTGCTTCATAGCTTCCCGTCCGCTTCATCTCAGGTGAACAAAACCGTACCCGACATCCAAACTGTTGTACTAGCATGCTCAAATTTTTTCTGCCACACGATCAATTCTTGCGCCCTAAAAAATATCGAGTGAGCATGCTTGTCGGTCGCATCGGCAGCGACTGCGTCCTCTCTTTTTTGTTGTACAAGAACCTTCCTTCTTCCTCAAGATCACCTCAACAAGGCTCTGATGCCACTTTTTATAACTTAGAGGAAGAAACTTATTCTAAAACTTTCTTAAAGTAGAGAGAGGGGGAGGAGGAAGAGAGAACAAACAATGATCTTTATTCCATATGAATGGGCTATTATTAGAGGGGCTCTTTTACAGCACACCACACCTCTCTATTTATAATAGTAGGAGGATACAATGGACACTAGGAACAACCTAATGTAAAATCGGACCAATACACAACAATCTCGACTTTAAAATTTAAAATATAATGCATCACAATTTTAAATTTTCTTAGGGGTTGTTTGGGTTTGTTGAACAGGGGATGCAGAGCAAAAGGAATATAATATATTTGTTATATTTAAAATTGTTTCGATGAGTGTAAAAAAAATGCATAAGATTATTTTTTTATTTTGCTTGAAGTAAAACAATGCAATGTAAAATAAAATGACGGTGGTGACTGATGGTGACAGACGATATGTCGTGGATTGTGATTGATAGGATGCCGATGGACACGGTCAATGATGGTTGAGGCTGTCGAAGGGGGTGGAGGCCGCTAACAGTAGCCTATAGTCGACTGGCAATGGCCAGTGATGGTCGATGGTCGTCGGTCAACTGGCGGCAGCGGCAACCTATTGACAGAGATAATGCAAATGGCTTGCAATGACAAAATAAACTCGGTTAAATCTGGGTCAGATTAGAAAACATAAGAAAATAAACTATGGAGCGTAAAAAAGAAATTCATTGTAGTTTTACACTGTATTCCTTTTTCATCAAATCAAATACCCAAATTTTAATTTTTCTCGGCAAATCAAACAGCCCCTTAAATTTAAAATGGATGAAGAGGTTCTCAAGAGATAGAAAAGAGATAAACATAGGAGTGGGGCTCGGAAAGACAATCAAACAACCCAAAAGAAAAGATAAAAATAAATACAAAAGCCAATAATCAATTCTTTTTAACTTTATATACAAACCTTAAAAAAAAAAAAACATTCTCAGAGCGATTCACTAACTATGGGCATATTTGATTATATTTTATTTCTTTTTTTATTTTAATTTAAATTTATTCATGTTTTGATTTTACTTTCATTAAAGACAAAAATATAATTGAATATATATTTATTAATTTTGCCAGTCAGAATTTATTTTAATAGAAGGAGATATTTCACGGTCTCAGCCTTCTTCAATGATCTACACAATCTAACAAAACAAAAGACAAAACAAAAGACAAAGGAAAGTTGAAAATAAAATTAAAAATTATGTTGATACAGTAACAATGGCATATTTAATTTTATTTAATATTTTTTAATTAATTTTTGTTTTATTTTATATTTCATTTGGGATGGTTTTCTTTCTGCTTCTTAAAACAGCTTTCTAGTATAAAAATTTAAATTTTTTAACTAAAAAACTGCTTTAAGAAGCAGTAAAAAAGTCGTCTCAAATGAAACCTTAATCATTTTTTTTTTCAATTAAGACAAAACATGTTTGATACATATTTGTCTCTGTTGCACGTTAAAAATTATGTTGATATTTATAATTGTAATTGTAATCGACAAATCGGAATATCTTTTCGACTACAAATTTATCATATTTGGAATCCCTTTGATCCCAAAAATTTTTATTTTAAAATTTAAATTTAGGTTTCATTTGAGGTAGTTCTTTTACTGTCTTCTAAAACAATTTTTTGATACAAAGATATATTAAACTAAAAATTTGCTTCATAAAATCCATAGATAAAATATTGCCAAATATATAGATGAACCCTTCTAAAAATCAAATCTTGGTAGAATAAAGTTTTGTTTAGGACAACTTTTGGTTATTATATTTTGTTACTTCGAAGAAATTTTGTACCAAAAAGTTACTTTTAAAAACAATAATAATACTATCCCTAATTAAGGCTAAACATAAAATCTTCTCAATTGTTGGTAGTGAAAACATTTCAAATCACTGCAAAAACATCTATTAAACAGTTCAAAAATTTGATCTAAAAAAATTTATCAAAAAAAGATGGAACGACATGAGTTTAGTCAGCACGAAATAGATGATGTGCACTTTTATAGCCAGATCGGGAAATATCGCAGGAACTTGATATTTCTTTCTATGGAGAATGACCTTTAGAAGCTAATATCTGTCAAGACGAATATCTTTCTTGTGTTTGAAAGATACTACACGAGTTCCCTGATATGTGTGCTCAGGGCGGCTCATCGATTTGGACGAATTGTGTCTCTAGCTGGGAGAGATTATTATGTGCGGAGTCCGGATCGGAGAACTTTCCGGTTTTTGTGAGTGTGCACTGTAAAAGTATAGTTATTGTTCATCACTATGCTTTTACTTCATTTTTACTGCACACACTCACAAAAATCAGACACAGCTTCGATCTGAAATCCACACATAATAATCTCTCCTCGAGCTGGTGAGCGCTTTAAATAGGCGATGTCACTATCTTGGATAGTTTCTCCTGTTGGAACACTAAATATCTATGAAGTACTTACATCCACATATGTCAATACATACACATCCATATGTACACATACATATATATATGTGTGTGTATATATATACGCCTATGGGTTAGTTGTGTAGAAAAAACAAACGTATAAAATGGTTGTGTGGTTGCAAGCAAAAATGGGTATAAGAAGCAACGTTCATTAATTTATGAGTAGATATTTATTTTAGAATTTATTTATTTCTTATGCTCATCTGTTTTATATGCTGATTCGTTTTGGGCTTTGACATCGCTTCACAATTTAATTTATTTGATGATTTCCTTCGGCTACGCGCCAAAAAATGGTTCTATCGTAATGGGAAAAAATAGGTCAGAATATTCTGATCAATTTTTTTAATTAAAATGAATATTATTATTTTTATTAATTTGGAGATAGAAATAATATAAATTATTTATTTATCACACTTGATACATTTTCAAAAATTACTTTGATCGGGCCTGAATCTCGACATATTTGAATTAGAAACTTCCAAAATTAAATTCGGGTCCATCCAAACTCCGAATCTAGCAAGCTTATATTCATACTAAACGTCTTGATGAGACGAATCTAACGACACCAAAATCAGTTCAATTTGAGCTCAAATGAGCCTAAATCAATGACTTGAAGTGTGTATGAAAATATCAAGATTTTAATTGGATGACTAAATGATTTCTAACTATGGCATGCTTATAATTGAATGAGCGGCTCGACGGGATGAATTCAATTAACCCAAGATCGCTTGATTCTGACATTATTAAGGTACTTAAATTTTGAACAAAGACTTTATTATCGAGGGGATAAATAAGGACCGTCCAATGAAGCACTCGGAATTTGTTCCAGATCTTCTTCATTTTTACGGGGCATGCTACTTACACAAAATCTATAAGTAGAGCCCTCTCGCTGTATGAGGGAGAGGCTTGGACCTTGGGCTAGAGATTAAGAAAAGTTTAAAGCTTGAAGAATCTTGAAGCTCCATCCATGTACTTACGTCGGTGAACCCTCGCCACTAGGTCATCGCTATCGAACTTTCACAGGTCGATCATCGTCAGATGTCCACCCGCCACTACCATCAGACCTATGCCCTGCTGCTACCACTGGACCTTGCCCCAACCATCACTGCTAGACCTCCGCCCAAACAACACCACTGAACCTCTATCAAATTACCATCGTAGGACTTTCGCCTGGCCTCCATTGTTGGACATTCGCTTACCAACTATTTATGTCGGGTCATCACCCTTCCATCATGGTCAAGCATTACTCACATTATCCACAATAGTCACTCAGACCACAACCCTTCCGACTATGGTCCTCAAACCATCGTCGCCTAATTACGACCCTTGGACCACCATCACCCGATTATGGTCCTCGAACCACCATCACCCAGCTAGGGTCCCTTCGACATTAGTCTCCTGAACACATTCTCTCTAAACTCAATTATAGAAATACGATCCTTCCGACCTTCGTCTCCTGTTGACTATTATCCCGCTGACCTCCTTCATTAGACTACGGTCCTTCGACCTTAGTTGCTCGACTACAGTCCTTCTGGGCTCCGTGGCCTAACTATGGTCATTCTGGCCTTCATTGCCTGACTGCGGTCCTTCTGGCTTTCATTGCCTGAATACGATCCCTCCGACCACTATCGTCCTTTGACCTCTGTCACCTGATTGCGGTCCTTCTAACCTCGGTCTCCAACGATTACAATCTTTCCTTCTTTGGTCTCCTACTGATTACAGTCCCTGAACCATTGCCGTTCAACTATAGCCTCTCTGAACGCCGTCACCCGATCACATGTCACACACCTGGATCTAAATTGAAAGAATTTTGTTTTATATATTTTTTTCATACTATTTTTTTTAATCTCATTCTATTCATTTACCAAGCAGATTAATGAACATCCAAAGCTGATTAACTGTATTAAAAAAATATAAATAGTAGAAAAAATAATTTACATTAATGTAGTAGTCAATATTTACATCATGTCTATAACAAGTCCAAAACAATACATACAATAGCCTTGAGTGGCTATAAAAGAATATATAAAGTAGAGAGCTAAAATAAAAATGACACTAGCATCTCAACATAGCCTAAAGCTGAAAACTCTTTACTTGAAATTATTTAAACTACTTAGAACGAATAGCCTAACAAGTCACTAAAATCATACTACTAAGATCAATATAAGCATAAGAGAAATAAAATGCTTTAAATCATATAAAAAAATCTATATCGATCATCTATATCAATCAATCATTATGTCTTCATCATACAATCAGTTTCATTCAGTCATATCATTTAATCATTCTTGTCAGTCTATCAATTATATAGTATAGTAGTATCAATATCAGTATTTAGTAATGATAACCAATAACATTGATCAATATCCTTATTCAGTAATCAGTAATCAATAATAATTAGTATCAATAATTAGTACTCTATCAGATATTCAGTGTATCTTGATCATGATCTTTCAATCTCAATCATAGCAGTCACTTTATCTTGTCAATAAGTCAATCGTATTAATGTTTAGGTATCTGGTATCTGTAATATATATATTAAAATGAATATTATTTTTTTATTAATTTTTGTTTTTATTTTTACTTGAGACAAAACTCGTTTGTGGTATATTTGTTTCTATTTCACGTTAAAATTTATGTTAATATTTGTAATTGTAATCTACAAAGTGGAATATCTTTTCTACTATAAAAATTTATGATATTTGGAATCCATTTGATCCCAAAAAATTAAATTTTAAATATTTAGGCTTCGTTTGGGACGATTTTTTACTGCTCTTTAAACCAACTTTTTAATACAAAATTTAAATTTTTTGTATTAAAAAGCTGCTTTAAGAAGCAGTAAAAAAGACCTGCCAAACGAAGCCTGAATTTGTAGTTGCTTCAATCTGATCAATAGTGTGTTTAAGAATTTGAATTTTGTGTCTAAATATGCTTAATTAGATAATTGTTTTCTTAACTCAATAATTTCCTATCTGCAGGAGAAACGTATTTGGATTCATAAATCTTGTAAATCAAGGAAATAAAAATTTGCTTAAAAAGCGTTAAATACATATATGAAATATTAAATGATATCATTTAAATAATTATTAAATGTTATTACTTAAATTATTATATTAAATGATATTGTTGCGGGCTAGAAGATTCGCGACGGCAGAGTGAGTAAAGTTTTCGTCTTAGCGATGCACGAATATCCAGCACACAAACAGAAAGAAAGAAGTAAAGCACCCGATCTTTTTTACGTGGAAAGCCCGAAGAGAGAAAAACCACGGGGCCTCGTCCAGATGAAAAGATTCAACTAAATTTGAGTGAATTATAAGGGTTGACCCGTCCCTCGACTTAGAGGCGGTCAAATTACAGTAGCTTGGAGAGTTAGAGCAAAATATGGTGATGTTCGGGTGGAAGTCTGACGGCGTCCGGACAGAAGTTCAGCTAACGAGGAATGATCTGACAAAGGTCGGGGGGAAGTACGGTGGCGGCCAGTGGCCGAGTGGAAGGCTGGCGGTGGTCGGCGGCCGGGCGGTGGTCCGACGAAGGTCGAGTTGAAGTACGGCGGCGATCGGCGATCGGGTGGTAGTACGGTGGCGGTCGGCCCCCAGGTAGTAGTCGGCGGCCAGGCGGTGGTTTGACGAAGGTCGGGTTGAAGTCCGGCGGTAGTCGGCGGCCGGGCGGTGGTCCGATGAGGGTCGGGCTGAAGTCTAGTGGCGGTCGGCGGCCAGATGGAAGTCCGGCGGCCGTTGGCGGCCAGACGGTGGTCCGACGAAGGTCGGGCCGAAGTCCGGTGGCGATCGGCGGCCAGGCGGTGGTCCGACGAAGGTCGGGCCGAAGTCTGGCGGCGATCAGCGGCTAGGCGGTGGTCCAACGAAGGTCGGGCTGATGTCCGGCGGCGGTCGGCAGCCGGGTGGTAGTCCGGCGGTGGTCCGACGAAGGTCAGGCCAAAGTCCGGCGGCGGTCGGCGGTCGGCAGTCGGCGGTCAGCGGCCAGGCGGTGGTCCAACGAAGGTCGGGTTGATGTCCGGCGGCGGTCGGCGACTGGGTGGAAGTCCAACGGCGGTCGGTGATTGGGCTGTGGTCCGACGAAGGTCGGGATGAAGTCCGGCGGCGGTCGGCGGCTGGGCGGTGGTCCAACGAAGGTCGATAGGGGTTCCACGGCGGTGGCGCTGACGAGGGTTAGGGGTTCACCGTCGGCGGCGCTGGAGCTCTGAAAGCTTTAGAGCTCTCTCCAATCTCCAGCCAAAAGGATCATCCTCATGCAAATGTTTTTTTGATGTTTCCGACTCAATTTTGACTCTTTTGAAGCTCAAAGGAGCTTTTATGTTAAGTTTTGAACTATTTGAAAATTTTTATGGTAAACTTTTTTGACATTTTGTGCTCCCATTAACGTTTTGATTTTGCAGAATACTAAGATCATAGGTATATTTTTGGACTCTACAAGATTCAACGTCCAAAAATAAGGGTAACGGATACGTCATCAAAAATTACTTTGATTGAGCACGGATCTCGAGGCATGTGCAAGTTGGAAGTTTTCAAAATTTAATTCGGGATCATCTGAATTCCAATTTCAGCAAACTTATAGTCAGACTAAATATCTCGAAGAGACGAACCTAACGACACCAAATTCGATCCAACCTAAGCCCAAATGGGCCCAAATCAGGGGCCCGGATCACATTTGGAAGGGTCAAGTCATTATTTAGATGACAAATTGATATCCAAATATGACATGCTTATAGTCAAATCGAGCGGCTCGACGAGAAGAATCCAACAAGCCCAAGATCACTAAATTCTAACACCGTTAAGGCACCTAAACAGATAAAATACTCTCTAAGGTCAGGGGAATCAATACGAGTCATCCGATGGAGCACTTCGAATCTGCCTATATCTTCTCTATATTTATGGGGTATGCCACTCATAAAAATCTATAAATAGACCCCCACTCTTTACATGAGGGGGACCGGAGGCTGGAGATTGGAGAGAGAGCTCTAAGGCTTCCGGAGCTCCAGTGCCACCGCCGGCGAACCCCCGACCTTCATCAACGCCAACGCCGGCGAACCCACGTCGACCTTCATCGGACCACC
Organism: Dendrobium chrysotoxum; assembly: GCA_019925795.1. Taxonomy (NCBI): domain Eukaryota; kingdom Viridiplantae; phylum Streptophyta; class Magnoliopsida; order Asparagales; family Orchidaceae; genus Dendrobium; species Dendrobium chrysotoxum. Next base: position 28,777,342 of record CM034301.1, on the reverse strand, counting down.
GCCCGGCCGCCGACCCTGCCGGACTTCAGCCCGACCTTCGTCGGACCACCTCCCGCCAGCCGACCGTCGCCAGACTTCAGCCAGACCTTCGTCGGATCACCTCCCAGCGGCCGACCGCAGCCGGACTTCAGGCCGACCTTCGTCGGACCACCTCCCGGAGGCCGAACGTAGCCGGACTTCAGCCCGACCTTCGTCAAACCACCTCCCGGCCGCAGGACTTCAGGCCAACCTTCGTCGGACCACCTCCCGGCCGCTGACCGCCGCCGGACTTCCACCCGCCCGCCGACCTCCGCCGGACTTCAGCTCGACCTTCGTTGGACCACCGCCCGACCGCTAACAGCCGCCGAACTTCAGCTCGACCTTTGTCGGACCACCGCCCGGCCGCCGGACTTCCACCTGGCCGCCGACTACCGTCGGACTTCAGCTCGACCTTCGTCGGACCACCTCCCGGCCACTGACCGCTGCCGGACTTCAGCCCAACCTTCGTCGGACCACCGCCCGGCCGCCGACCGTCGCCGGACTTCCACCCGGCCGCCGACCACCACCGGACTTCAGCCCGACCTGCTGCCGGACTTCCACCCAGCCGCCGACCACCACCGTACTTCAGCTCGACCTTTGTCGGATCATTCCTCGTCAGCTGAACTTCTGTCCGGACGCCGTCAGACTTCTGCCCAAACATCGCTAGATTCTGCTCTAACTCTTTAAGCCACTGTAACTTGACCGCCTCTAAGTCGAGGGACGGGTCAACCCTTGTAATTCACTCAAATTTAGTGGAATCTTTTCATCTAGGCGAGGCCTCGTGGTTTTTCCCTCTTCGGGCTTTCCACGTAAAAAAGATTGGGTGTTTTACTTCTTTCTTTCTGTTTGTGTGCTGGATATTCGTGCATCGCTAAGACGAAAACTTTACTCACTCTGCCGTCGCAAATCTTCTAGCCCGCAACAGATATCATTTAAATAATCATTAAATTATATAAATAACTTTCTATCTCATTATAATTATACCCTAATTGAATCCTAATTAAACTTTCCAACCTAAAACTAGGCGCCATTTGGATCAGAACTGGTTGAACCAATTGAAAGAAATACGCCATTAAGAATTATACCAATAATCTCATCGGGCTTAGCTGGGTTGGTGAGCGAGCATGATTGGGAACCCCCAACCCATGTTCGATTTCCCTCTCATGCGGCACGACCTCTTAAATGTGGAGAAAATAACTGCGGGTCCTGCACATGTGGGGCTGGTTTCTGGTAGGCTTCTCGAGGGATTAGTTATGCCGACATACACCTCCTATGAGGTGGTAGCGGTTAGGTACCCCCGTTCAAAAAAAAAAAAACGCAGCTCACCTTGGTCCTTTGGTTGGGAGCTTTGGCTACCAACTAAGAGGTCTTGGATTCGAGTTTTAGGTATGTGATGTGTGTGTGAGTTTACCTTAATTGTCCAAAATGTCCAAAAATATATATAAAAAAAATTATACCGATAGAAAATAGAATATGGACTGCTACGCCCACTTGAGTTGGAAGCTATAGGGAAAAACGTATAAAAAAATGTAGAAGAAAACGGAAAAGAAGGAACCAGGGCCCTCCCTCCCAACAATTTCGCTTGGTAAAACACTTGGAGCTCTTCCAATTTGGTTCATGTATCCCCTGTTCCACACCAAAGGGAATCCTAAGAAGGCTTCTTTCTCTCCTCTTTATACTTCAACAGATCCGTAGGAGATATCCTCTCGCTCATCCCCTCCTCTTTCTCCTCCTTCCCTTCTCTCTTGCAAGCTTACTGCAAGAGAAATGGGAAATTGCTGCGAAAGGAGTTCTCCTGAATTGCAGGAGGTGAAGAAAGAGGAGGCTCCGAAGAAGGAAGAGCAAAGTGACGACTGTGCAAGAAAGTTAACAGTAGTTTTAACGAAGCCTGAGTTGGATTGGCTGATGCTGCAGTTAGAGCAGAAGCCCGGAAAGATGAGTTTGGAAGATCTGCTTGCCCAGATGCTTGAGGAGTCTGAGCGGAAGGAAGAGGAAAGATGGCGGCCGGTGCTCGAGAGCATCATGGAGGTTCCTGAAATCCAGAGTATCGAAAGTTCTGCGGAGATGGAGAAGTTTGATCAGCCAGCTTTGGTTTTCTGAGTACTGATTAGTTCACCTTTTTCTTTTTTGTTCAGGGTCAAGTTCTCTGCTAACCTATCTTTCTTTCCTTCTGATGTATAAGCTGTTATTATATAATAAAGTTTGGTGCTGCAATTTATATATTGTTGCTAGCTGTTATTATAAGCTTTGTTCTGTGACTTATAATTGCATAGATTGATGAATCTGATAAGTGAACCAATGATTCCTTAGATTGAATTAGTAATGACTTTCAAAATGATTTAGCTACTCCTTAAAAAAGAATAATTCAATAAACAAGCTAATGAATCCTCATAACATACCCACCGCTGCTTAGCCCGTGTGGGAAAGCACTGGTTGGGTAAAGCCCAGGTCCCGGGTTCGATCCCCATGGGCGGCAACGAAAGTCTTAAGCGTTGATCCGGACTAATTGATGTGGGTAGCCTGCTAGGTCGATCAGAATTTACAATCTGCAACACAGATTGATTCCTCGTCATAAAAAAAAAAAAAAAATCCACATAACATTTCATAAATACTTTCCTTTCCTATAAAAATTATTATATGAAATCTATTCATTTACATATTACTGTTTTTTTATTTTTAAAGATCTTGCATTGGTAAATTATTATAGATAGAAAGCTACATGTAGACATATATAAAATCAAAGATTCTTAAATTAACATTTATATAACATGATTGGCTGCAAAGACCCTTGTAAAAATTGCTATTTACATAAATAAATTATGTCGCTAGGACCATTTTTTTTTTAATCCAGGTGATGTTTTTACATAAAAAATAATACCGAAGGCATCCTTAAAAAAATAATAAATTATTTATACTATCAAAACTTAATTATTACTTAGTTCTTTCATGTTTAAACATGATTTATAATTCATAAATAATTTAAGGTAAAACAATATAGTAACTATTTGAGATAGCTCAAAAAAATATAGAATATGCTCATTTTCAGCAGATTGAAAGTGCAAAGGACATGGGAGCCCGGGGTGCAAACAAGTCAAGTAAACTTGAGCTCGACTCGTGAGCCAAATTTTGAGCTCGAACTCGAGTTTAGCTTCGAAGGCGAGCTCAAACTTGACTTGTGCTACTAAAAATGGGCTCGCGAGCAGATCGTGAGCTTCCACGGTCCGTCTTTCACGTGGTTCGCCTTTTGCGCTTCGCCAATTTGCACGTGTTTCTCTTTCCGCGCTTCGCTAGTTCACATGTGGACGCAGTTTGGCTTATGCGATTTACCTTTCATTGTCCGCAACGCTTAGCCAAGCCGCTTGACGTGTAACCAAGCGGAGCGTCGATTCGATGGAACTGAAGCTCGATAATTCGCTCGAGTGCAAGTTCAAAACTCGACTTACGAGCTCGTTAATAAGTCGAGATCAAACAGGCTCGTGAGTTGATTTGACTCATTTTCACCCTTAATGGGAACTCAGGAAACTTTATAAAATTCTTGCAAATTGGTCATTAATAATGTCATTGGATCACCCTTTGTCTCCTTCAGGCGAGTTTTTCAAGCCTCATTAATTAAATCATATATAAATGAGGCTGGAATTAGGGCCAATGCAAGCACCAGGCGAAATTGACGTAATTAATGGAGACGGAATCTTTAACGTTGAAACTCATGGCTGTTTCTAGCCGGCGGTACTTAAATGAAAAAAAAAAAAAAATGCTTTATCTACTGAGGCAAAGTACATTACGGTATTCATTCAAATACTATTATTAAAAAAAAACTTAGTATTTAAAAATTATTTATTTATTTTTAATTTATGACAGAATATAAATGATATCTTAATGCATGTATTTTATATAAAGTTATCAATAAATGATTCTACCTAAAATATCAGAATCTAACTTGAAAATTTTAGGTTTTTGTGACTCAATTAATTTTCGGGTCGATACAAGTTGACCCAAAACCTGATGAATTAAACGGGTTTGATTCGGGTTAAACATGATCATTTTCAAAGTAAATAGGTCATCGTTGGTTTAAACAGGTTGTGGAGCTTAAAATCTTGTGCGATCAAAATGATAAATAGGTCAAATGGGACAGATTCAGAGTAGTTGGGTATGGGTCAAACATTTTGTCCGGTATGATAAATAAGTTAGATTAGGGTTGAGCATGTTCAGGTCGAGTCAACTTTAAGTCATACTCGAATCCAACCCATCAACCTGAATTGACACTTTAATTTTATGTCATGAAGCCCTCACATGATGTTTTTTATTCTAGGAGTTTTTTTTAGAATAGGTTTATCTTTGATTTACTTTTCAGATAATAATCATAATTTTATTTGGCTATTATTTTTTTTACACCTTTCTCACTACTATTCAAATTTTTTGCGGTGGAAAACTATTTTTTGCAATCAAAATAACTAATTTGTTTTCTCTACAGCAACTTCATTACTAATTTTATAAAACATAACATCCAAGCAGGCCCTAAATTTGATTACACAATAATTTGCACACATTTTACATGAGTGAGATCATATATCATATATTTGTGGGTGATAGCTAGTTTGAAAATTTTGATGAGATTGAATTATTTTTTTTATAAATTTAAATATTTTTAAATTTATCTTAAAATTAGTGCAATATAAGAGTTAATTAATTAATTATATCTAGATTTCATATATTTTAAAATAAATGCAAAAAATTTAAAACTCATAATTATTAAAATTTGGTCAAAATATTTTGGATAATTTTGTTTTTGGATATTCTAACCTTTTTTTTAGTCAAAATGGGCTTTTAAGCCATTGAATCTACTTCTAGATAATTGTAAATTATCTATGCATTGCATTCAACCTAAGACTGTTTGATTGCCTAAAAAAGGAATGCATTGTGAAAAAAATATTTTGCAGTTATTTGGATGAGCGTAAAAGGAATGCATAAGATTATTTTTTTCTTGTTTAATTTGAAGTAAAATGAATGCAATGTAAAGTGAAAAAAATAGTGTTTGTGGCCAACATTGGCGGCAATATGGCCAACAGCGGGAGGCTGGCAATGGCGGTCGTCGTGTCCATTAGTGGTCGGCTGCAGCAATTGCAATGAATTTTCAATATATTTGGAACTCACCCAAATATAAGGAATTCAAAATATACAACAAATGAACTAGATAGTGAATTTCAAATGCACTAAAATTTTACACTGCATTTATTTTACTTCAAACCAAACACCAATATTCTCAAAACCTCTACATTTGAAATACTTTACGCCTCTTTTGCAGATAACCAAAAAGCCTCTAAAATAAATCAAAGGATTACTTCAAAATTAAAGGTGTAAAATGAGTAATTTGGGTTCCTAAAATTGACTTAACCCAAATTAGCTCTCAACTAATTTAAGAAATGGGCCAAAAAGATGAACCCGAACCAAACCCACTAGCAGTCTAAATAACCCGAATCTAATCCGATAATCCATTTTGATTAAAAAAATATTTTTTAATAGCTTGTTAGCTATAGATTTTAGGTTAATTTATAAAAAAAGGGATGATGCTAACACAAAAGAATTTAATGAAAGAATTATTAAACGAGTCACTTTCGAATTAAAATTGAGTTGGTAGTTCAACACAAATCTGACTCATCTAATAAACATCAGAATTCTTGACCCGAGCCCGACTCGTTTATTTACTGGGTCAATCCGAACCCAAATTTTTTGGGTCCGAACTAGATTGGGTTGGTGGGTTAGATCAAAGTAAAACCAACATGCTTTCTTAAAGACAAGCACCACCTAAAAATTGGGTCATCATATAAAACACACTAAGTACAACACATACTTGATATAAACAAAAATATAATCACACATACAACAAGTTTGTAGAAATTTCAATTATGCATTAAGATCAATCACACCTAACCTTGTCCTTAAAATGCTAAATGTGTCAAAAGCTAGTAGTTTTGTGAAAATATCTGCAAGTTGATTCTTAGTAGCAACATGATGTAACTCAATTGTTATATGATCTCTTATAAAATGATGCCTTATATTGATATACTTGATTCTAGAATGCTGAATATGATTCTTTGAAATGTATATGGCACTAGTATTATCACAAAAGATAGGAATTGTGCCAAAAGAAAATCCTAAGTCAATTAACTGTTGTTTTAACCAAAGCACTTGTGCAACACAACTTCCTAAGACAATATATTCAGCTTTTGTAGTTAAAAGGGATACTGAGTTCTATTTTCTACTTGACTAAGAAACTAAGGAGTTTCCTATAAATTGACAAGTTCCAGAAGTACTTTTTTTATCAACCCTACAACCAGCAAAATCTGAATCTGAGTATCCAATAATTTTAAATGCAGTGCTATTCTTAGGATACCAAATTCCTAAGTTTTGAGTCTCTAAAAGATATCTCATAATTCTCTTAACTGCAGTCAGATGTGACTCTTTATGATCTGCTTGAAATTTAGCACACAAACAAACACTAAACATGATATCCGATCTGCTAGCTGTCAAGTAAAGTAAAGATCTAATCATTCCTCTAAACTTCTTTTGGTCAATTTTAGAATCCTTATCTACATGCACTGAGGAACTCATGGGTGTGTTCACTGGTTTAACCTTATCCATTTCATACTTCTTAAGAATGTTCATAACATATTTTGACTGGCTTAGAAATGTTCCATCCTCATCCTTCTTGATGCTAAACCCTAAAAAGTAATTCAAGTCTCCAATTAAGCTCATCTCAAATTCCTAACTCATTATTTTTGAAAATTTATCACAAAAATTTCTATCATTAGATCCAAAAAAATATCATCCACATAAATTTGAACAATAAGTATTTCATCTCCTACTCTTTTTATAAAGAGAGTGGTGTTCACACTCCCTTTTATAATTGATTGTTCAAGTAGGAATGTGCTTAACCTTTCATACTAAGCTCTAAGTGCCTGTTTAAGTCCATATAATACCTTTTTCAATCTGAAATATGATTAGAAAATTATGCATTTTCAAAATTTGGAGGTTGCTCAACATAAATATTCTCTTTTATTATCCAATTTAGAAAGACACTCTTTACATCCATTTGATATAACTTAAAACCTTTAAAACAGACATAGGCTAAAAGCACTCTAACTACCTCAAGTCTGGCTACCGGGGCAAATATCTCCTCAAAATCAATTCTCTCAATTTGATTATACCCCTTAGCCACTAACCTTGCTTTATTCCTTACAATCACTCTAAAATCATTCATCTTATTCTTAAATACCCACTTTGTTCCAACAACACTTTGATCTTTTGATCTTTCTCCCAATTCTCAAATATCATTTCTAGCAAATTGATTCAACTCATCATGCATAGCTAGAATCCAAAACTCATCTTAAAGTGGGTTCAATCATTGAAATAAAAGCGGAGTGATTCACTTCTTTCCTTAATCCATGCCTAGTCTTAACTCTTTCATTTGGGTCTCCTAAAATTAACTCCTTAGGATGACTCTTGGGATAATTTCATTCTCTAAGCAAATTATTTTCTTCTTTATTTTCAAATCTTTCTTCCTCTTTTACATTTTCAAGTCCTTGGGTTATTTGCTCAACTTCATCTTCATTCAACCTAGACCCTCCAGTATTATCAAATTCATCAAAAATAATATGAGTGGTCTTCTCAACTACCAATGTCCTTCTATTAAAAACTCTATAGAATTTTCTAACACTTAAATATCTTAAAAAAATTCCTTCATCAGATTTAGGATCAAATTTTTTTAAGAGAGTTTTTCCATTATTATGTATGAACACTTTATATCCAAAAATATATAGGTGCGAGAGGTTGGGAATTCTATCTTTAAGAAGTTCATAGGGTGTCTTATTTAATTTTGATCTAATGTTCACCCTATTCAACACATAACATGCGGTACTAACTGCTTCAGCCTAAAAATATCTTGGAAGTGAGTATTCTGCTAATATTGCTCTAGCAGCTTCAATTAATGTCCTATTCTTTCTCTCAACTACTTCATTCTGCTGAGGTGTCCTAGAAGCTAAGAAGTTATGGTCTATTCCATAGGATTTATAAAAATTATTAAACAATTCATTTTCAAATTCTCCCCCATGATCACTTTGGATAGTAACAAGTTCAAATTCTAATTTTTTCTGAATCCAAGTGATAGTCTCTAAACTCCTCAAATGATTCACTCTTATGATACAAAAATCTAATCCATATAAATCTTGAATAATCATCAATAATTACATACCCAAACTTTTTTCCTTCTAGACTTAAGGTACTAACAGGTCCAAAAAAATTCATGTGAAGAATTTCTAAGGGCATGCTAGTTCTAACTTTCTTAATTAAATTGAAAGAGGATTTGACTTATTTTCCTAGTTGATCTTTTATGAAGTCTAATTTGGGTATACCTCTAATTAACTTTTTTTGGTGATTTTTCTAAGATTTCTCATGCTAGCATGATAAAGTCTTCTATGTCATAACCATGACTCATCAGATACAGTTTTCAAACAAAAAGTAGTATAAGATTTTACATAATTTAAATCTAGTATGTAAATATTATTTACTCTATCATCATTCAACACAACAATTCTATTTTGACTAATAACATAACTAGTAGGCAAGAATTTTATATGATAACCTTTATCGCATAATTGACTTATGCTCAAAAGATTGTGTTTTAAGCCTTCTACTAACATAACATTTTCAATCATAAAATTTTTAGAGTTTTCAATCATACATGTACCTACCACTCTCTGATGGTATTATCTCTAAGTGTAACATCACCTCCATTCCTGACTTCCAATATTATGAATTGATTTGTATCTCCAGTCATATGCTTTGAACAGCCGTTGTCCAGATACTAAATGCTCTCATGAGGTGTTGTATGAGAGCGTTCCTATAAAATCATCAAATGTTAGACTTGAGAACCCAAACAAGTTTGGATTCACCTCTTGACAATTTTAAACCATATGCATGTGTGATAGGCTGTATTTTATGCACCTTAGGTCTCCACACTAAATAAGTTCTATGATAAATAGTACAAGTGTGGGAAATATGTCTAATCATACCACAAGAAAAATATTTTATTCCAGGGAAAAGATTTACCAATCTATGTGCACTATAAGATCTTCTCCTAGATTTAGAATTCGTGGACTTATGATAAGATTTGTGAAAGTCTTCAAGTTTGGGTGGAATCCTATTTTCCTCAAGTGCTTTCAACTTAACTTTAAGATATGAGTTAGCACTCTCTAGAATAGAATTATCAATCTTCAAGTTATGCTCTCTACTATCCAATTTATCTATAAAAGTTTTGAAATTATTTTCAAGTTCAGTGTGTGATAATTTTAAAAGTCCATGCTATTTATTCAAATCATCATATTCATCCAATAAAATCATGTGATTGCTATCATTAATGCATGGTTTTTCCTAAGGATTTCATATTCTTTTTATAATTCTAAATAATCCAAATTTATTTTGGCATACAATTTCTTTAGTTTCCTATATGTAGAATGAATGCGTTCAGAAACTTCAAATAATTCATCATGGCTTAAGTCACATACCTCCTCTTGATCCGAATGATCAAATTATCAGCCATCAAGCATAAATTTATGACTTTATCTTCAGGTGTTATTTCTGAGGAATCTGAAGCTCAGTCCGCCCAAAATGCTCACTATAGTCTCTTCTTGTCCCTTATATCCTTTGGTTTCTCCTCGGCTTTCTCCTTGCTAGAATTGGCTTTGAGATTAGGGCAATCGGTCTTTATGTGTCATGACTTCCTGCACTCATAGTAAATAACATCATTAGAAGCCTTAACATTTTTATGGAACTTACCTTTATTCTACTGCTAGCGTATCATCTACTTCCTCCTTAGGAAACTTTTAAATTACCTTGTCATTAAGGCAATATCCTGTTCATCCTCAGGCTAGGACTGATCACTTTTCGAGTCATCCACATTCAGTGTAATATTCTTTTCTTTCCTTCTATCACCTGCATCAATCTTTCTTTGAGTCACTCCTTGCTCGTAAGCAATCAGTGATCTAAGTAGATTGTCAATAGAGTAAACATTTAAGTCTTTCGACTCTGTTATAGCAGTAATCTTTGCATTGTAAGAAGTAGGCAAATAATATAATATCTTATTTACTTTTTCAAAATTATTTAGTTCCCTACCTAAAGCATGCAATAAAGTTACTATATGTGTAAAACGAGTATACATATCAGAGATTGACTCATTCGGTTTCATATGAAAAAGTTCATAGCCATGTAGTAGAATATTCAATCTAGATTGTTTCACTTTATTGGTTCCTTCATATGTGATGCAAAGCTTATCCCAAATCTCTTTTTTAGATTTACACATTGAAACACGCATGCAGTCTTCCAATTTCAATGCACAAAAGAAACTATTCAAATACTTAGCATTTAATTGAGCTAATTCACATTCTTCTACAGTCCATTCAGCAAAAGGTGTTTGAATTCTAATTCCTTCTACAAGTCTAGTAGGTTCAGTGTATCCTTCATGTACTAAAATCCACATGCAATAGTCAAGTGATTGCAGAAAAGTAGACATGCGAGCTTTCAAAAATTAAATGGGATGTTATCAAATAGTGGAGGTCTAGTGATCGAATAACCCTCAGGTGTGTTTCAATTTTCAAAATTAGCCTTGATCGAATTTCAAAAAGTAATTTAAACAGTAATTTTTAAAATAGGCTATGATATCACTTGAAAGTATGAATATGTTGTTAGACCTATTGATTATGTCCCTAGGCTAACCAAGAGGGGGGGGGGGGGGGGGGGGGGGGTGAATTGATAATTTTAAAAATTCTCTTGGATGTTTTTGAAAACCTGTTTATAAATAAAACCTTTGTATATCGTACAGTATGATTAACTTCATACAGTACGAATAGTTATAATTTTTTTTTTCAACTACAAAAAAATAAAGTGCGATGCATAAAAATAAAAATATAGTAAAGAAAAACATAATAGAGAACACCAGATTTATAGTGGCTCGATCAAATACGACCAACATCCACTCCCTAGAGACTCCTTTTATAGGTATTGCACTAAACCAAAGTGACTCTCCTTTTGCCCCTACAGCAAGGCGGAGAAGCCCTTACAAAACTCTCTTCCTCCAAACCCTGATGCGGCATAGAACCGTTGTCCTTTTTCACCCTCTTGGTGAAGGTATAGAACCCACTCATCCTTTCACACCCTCTAAGTGTCGGAGAACCAATCGTCCTTTTTCACCATCTTGGTGACGGTAGAGAATCGAAACTTCTTCAAAGATCTTCTCTCAAGAGTCTTCAAAGAGATATGGAAGAGACTTAAATTATAAAGATTGAGATCCTCACCTTTGGACAACCTTGTGAATCCCCTCACAATTTTCTCTTTAAAGATCTCACCACACTCACTCACAAACACACTCCCTACTCACTCTCCCTTCCACTCTCAAGAAAAAATTTGTAGAAGATTCTTTGGACAGTCAGTTTTTTGGAACCTTAAATACAAAGGACAAAAAAATCATTCAAAAACTGAAAATCTCAAATTTGACGCAGTCCGATCGTACCGTACGATTGACAACCATACGTACGAACAGTTCAAATTATTGAACGGTTCGTCCCGTATGATACAATACGAACTAATGAATCCTAATTTTTGTACTCTGGAAAATGATATACGAACTAAAATCGTACTGTACGAATAGTTCAAAAATGAACAGTTCACCCCGTACGATCTTATATGAACCAATGAAACCCAATTTTCGTACTTTATAAAATGATATTCGAAACACATTCGTACTGTACGAACAGTTCAAAAAATTAAACAGTTTGTCCCATATGATCCAGTATGAATCATGCAAGCTCCCATTTCGTACTCTGGAAAATGATATATGAAGTCCATTTGTATTGTACGAACAGTTTAAAAAATTAAATAGTGTCCTATACGATTCAGTACGAACCATGCATGCTCCCATTTCATACTCTCGAAAATGATATATGAAAACATTTCGTAATGTACGATTTATACTTAGAAAACATTTCAACCAAGCATGTTCGTATTAGAGGAGAAATCTCACAAATCATCCCATACGATCATACATCATACAATATGATTAGTTTTATAAAATATATTTCGTTTCAGTCTCCTAGTGTGTGTGTGCATGTTTACTCGATTACAATCACATCACTCAGACTCAAGAAGAAAAAAAAATACAGACTCCAAGACTAATAAATTCTAACCAAAGTAATTTGAAGTCTTCCACTGTCTGGATTGTGATTTTCTTGAAATGAACTGTTAGTACACACAACACAGATTTTTTCAGTATATGTTAGGAGAAATAATAAACAAATAATAAGCTTTTATAATCATCAAAAATGCACATCAAAAACTCACTTGAATAAATAAATTTGCCCCATTCTCAACAGAATTGACCAATTATGATGAGTGACGACAACAAGGAGGACACAGATGGTAGTAATTTTGGCAACGGGACTGAAGGTATCAGTGTAATCGATACCGTATTCTTGGTTGAAGCCTTGAGTGACAAGTCTTACTTTATGATGAGCGATGGTGCCGTCGGATAGAAGTTTAGTATGAAATGTCCAACGACAACCAAGAATGTTTTGGGATGGGTGGGGTGGGATAAGTTCCCAAGTCCCTTGAGATTGAAGTGCTTGGTATTCATCTGACATCGCAGTGTGTCAGTGTTTGTGTTTGCTGGCTTCCGTATAGGTATTGGGTTTTCGAACGTGTTTGCATAGGATGTTGAGTAGGTTGGATAGTAGAGTTGATAGGATGAAAATCTGGGGAACTATTGGTGGAGATCGAAGTGGTATGTGATGATGTAGATGGGCAGAGCGGAGAACTAGATGGGGTAGAGGGAGTGTGATGAACATCTGGAGAAGTAGTATATGATGTTAGACTTCTAGAAGTGGGAACGAGTAGAAGAGGTGGAATATAGGTTAAGTGATTTATGTGATCAGATAGAGATAAAGATTGTTTGTAAGGAAATGCAGCCTCATTGAAGATGACGTGTCTTGAAGGGTAGATTTTGCATGTAGGAGGATGTAAGCATTTCTATCCCTTTTGAGCCATGGCGTACCCAATGAACACACACGGTAGGGATAGAGGAGATATTTTGGAAGATGAATATGGACCGAGCCAAGGATAACAAAGACTTCCAAAAATTTTAAGATGAGAATAAGATGGTGTTTTGTTGTACAGTTTGGCATAAGGGCTGAGATTGTTGAAAGACAAAGTTAGTAAATGATTTATAAGATAAACGGCGGTATGGAGAGCATCAACCCAGAGAGAAGGTGGTAAACCAGCTTCAAAAAGAAGACTACGAATTGTTTCTAAGATATGACGGTGTTTTCATTCCACCACCCTGTTTTGAGCTGGGGTGTAAGGACATGAATATTGGTGAGTTATACCCCAATGTTTGCAGAGGGAAGTAAAGTTGTGATTTATGTATTCACCGCCTCCATCTGAGTGGATAGTGATAATTCATTTGTTAAATTTGTAGTGAATTAGTTTGTTAAATTCAACAAATTTAGATACCACCTCAGATTTCTTAAGAAGTTGATAAACCCAGCAAAATTTAGAGTAATCATCAATGAATACTAAGTAAAAATGATAGCCATACATAGAATTGGTTGGGGAAGGTCCCCAAACATCCGTATGAACTAATTCAAAAATAGTAGAGGTAGAGGTTTGAGACCTAGGGATGGGTAGATGATGGATTTTAGCCATTTTACAAGAGTTACAATGATAGTTGGGAGAACTAAAACAAATAGTAGAGATACTTCTAGCTAAGGATTGCTGTGTAGTTGAGGCTGGATGACCGAGCCTTATGTGCCAGAGATTCGGTATGGCTTGAGTAGAGAAAAGCGCTAGAGAGTGATGATTAGCGGAAGGTCTGATCGGGTAAAGTCCATTAAGGCAAGGGCCCTGAAGAAGAAGACGGCCTGTCTTCAAATTCTGAATTTTAAAGCCGTTAGAAGAGAAAGTAATAGTGCAGTTATTATTGGATGTAAGACGATGAATGGAGATGAGATTAAAAGACAGGTTAGGAACATGATAAAGATGGCAAAGATTTAAGATATCATGAGGAGTGGGTAGAATACCCTTGCCAGAATTTTGAATCGGAAGAAGTTGTCCATTGTCGAGAGTAATCTGATTTGAGCTAGAGTGAGATTTTGGTGAATTTAAATTGTGAAGATCGAAGGTGAGATGGTTCGTAGCTCCGCAATCAAGAAACCATTCGGAAGGAATGGAAGATTCCACAGGAGAGCAGAAGGCAGATTTCTAAGATTCTTCGGTGTAAGAAGGATCGTGTTGATGCCAACAACGAATTGCATAGTGGCCGTTCTTGAAGCAGATCTGGCAGGTAGTAGAAGCAACGGAGTTCTTGTTATGCCGAGTGTACTGATTTCATGTGTTACGGTTTGCAGAAGACGCTCTACCTTGATTACTAGAATTACGAATGCGACCACATCCACGAGAAGCGATGAGAGCCATCGTGGGTTCAGATGTTTGCTGGGAATGCAGTTCACGTATAGCTTCATGAGTGATATTTTGTTCTTCACTACAAAGAAGGGTATAAAGGTTGTCTAAGGTGATCGACTGAAGATTAGTGCGGAAAGCCGTTTTGAAAGCTTGATATTGAGGAGGGAAACAATTTAGGGTGTAGAGGATAATATCCTCAGAATCAAGAGGTGTTCCAGTGGCAGCGATAGCGTCCACCTTGGATTTGATATTGAGAAGGTATTGAGTCATAGACTAATCCTTCATGGAAATATGATGAAGTTCGTTTTTAAGTTGTATAATACGAAATCTGGTTGAGGATTGAAGTCGGCGAGATATGGTTTCCCAGATTTCGGAACAGTGATCAAGAGACAAAACATAAGGTAGAAGATTTGGAGAAATAACATAGTAGAGTGCAGCAGCAAGATTTTGATCAACGAGAATCCAAGTTTGATAGGAATAGGAGGTCAAGGTGTTTTGAGAGTTTGAGGATGGGCAAGAACAGGTTCCATCAAGAAATCCATGAAACCCGTTAGCCCGAAATAGTTTAAAAACTTGCGACCGCCAAACAGGATAGTTTTCGGTGATTAGAGTGATGGAAACAATACTTTTGATATTGCTTACCAAGAAGTTTAGTTGCGGTGGGATAGATGAGTTTTCCAGAGAGAAACCTGAGCTGGGAGGAGCATTAGGTGCGGCAGCTAGTGAAGTAGAAGACGATTCCATGAGGGAAAGAAAGAAGCGAGTGAAGAAAAAAAATCTAGATGAAGATCTCAGGACAACTGTGCTCTGATACCATGTGAACCGAAATGACAAGAGCAACACGACAGGGAAAAAGAAAAGAAGTTGTAATATTTTATTTCATATGAAACAGAGAGATACAAAGAGTATATATAGGCCTAGTCTAGTGAACCAACTAATGGGAGCTGAACAAATGTACAAGCAAGAAAGTACAAATCTTGAAATGAAATAATGTCATGTAAAGTATCGTAACATTAAGATCCAAACCTCGATAGTTAAGTTCTAACTACATCAAATTAGAAGGGATGAAACGGAACTAGAGTATAATTTTTAAGCTGTCTGCCAAGTGAGTCAAACACTTTTATATGTTAGAACTATATTTTTTTCTACAAGAAATTCCAGTCTGAAATAAAAAAATCTGGCATGTAGAATTCAATGCTAATGAAATGTTAACAATTAAACACTTCTCTCCATAAGAAAATGAATAAGCAATATTTTTTTACAATGTATAACTTATAATAATAAAAAAAAAGCACTACAAGGAGTTCAACATTCTTAATGGTAAATACTTAAGAATATCACCCACTTGTTTCCTTTGATCCTAAACCAAGTCTCTGCACATTGTTTGTGAGCTATTATCTGAACTACACGCAACCCACAAAAAACAAAAACCCCTATAAAAAACTATTAGGATAGTTTTGCATATCCGCACTTTAACAAATAATGACAATCATTACAGGAGAATAAATGGGCCTTTTTATTAGTGCTGCAAGCAAATCAAACGTTCGACGAGCTACTCGTTGCTCGGTTCGATTAGCGCTTGTTTGTCGTCATTTAAGTAACTAAACAAACAGATTTAAACAATAATTTAAATATTCGATCCTTAAATAAATAAGCTTGAACACTAATGTGTTCAGCTCATTTATGTTTGTGAACAACATCATTTAAAACTCGTGAACAACCTCGACATTAAGCTTGATAAAAACTCGATTCGTGTTTGATTCAGAACTTGTGAATAAGCTCAATAAAAACTCAATTAATATTTGATTATAAAATTAATAAATATACATAATATAAATATTTTATATTTATTATAATATACTGATATAATTATTGTTAAATATTAAAATTTAAAGTAATTAAATATTATAACATATGCTAACTAAAATAAAATTTACATATTTATTAAATTTTACGGAATAGGAAAGACAAAAGCAGCGTGATAAACGCCGAACCCTTGCCTTGTCATTTTTCCGTCGCCATTTTCCCCTAGTTTAAAAAAATTTGCTAAATATGTTCACGAACATGCTTGATAAATTGTTTGTTAGGACGCTCGATAAAGCTCGTTTGTCAAGTTAATGAACATCTAGAAGTAAAGCTCGTTTATAGCTCGTTAAGACTTATTTGTTTAAAGCTCGATAAGCACTAAATGAACCGAACATGAACACTATTTTTTTAAACGAACCAAACATGAACACAAAAAACAATAAAGCTCGAATCAAACATGAATCAAATTTGAACAAGCTGGTAATAAATGAACTCAAACATGAACACTCACATATTCGGCTCGGCTCGGTTCATTTGCAGCCTTACTTTTTATCATCAAGTAATGTCTTCAGTTCACTCAACCTATTCTGAGTATTAAAAAAAAAAAAAAAAAATATCTGTATTCAAATAAGAACTTCACAATCTATATGGCAACCAATAAGACACAATGAAGTTCACAATAGCAGGATGGAGAATGTCAAAATTGATGAAGTAGGACTTGTAGAGATGGAAGTGCTAGATGAGCATGGTAGGGAAAGTTCAGGAACAAAGTTAATAAGAACGATGTACCCAACTTCAAAGTTCAGGATGCCAAAAAAAAATCATATTTAAAGAAGCAAAAATAAGGCAATGAATTAGAATTGATCCAGATGGGACCAAAAGTCATGGGTCCAGTGCTAAGCTAGCATAGTTAGTAGCAATCCAAAATAACTTTTAGCTAAGAGAGCACGCCACATGTAGATCTTAAGAAACAAAACATGTTACTTAAGACTTTAGATGTAGTATGACTTTCGTTAAAACGAAATAACAAACTGAAATAGAGCTGTAAAAAATTTATTCTAAATAATACGCTTCTACAAAAAATTAACATTTCAGCAAAGGGGAAAATTTTAAAATTTTTGCAGCAAGGATATATCAGCATGAATTAAAAGAGATGCCTGTGACAACAACTTTCACATTTTAGTATTTTCTACATGCAGGAATAAAGTAGTAAATATCAATCAGTTTATATAGCCAACATATCTGGTTCAACATAAGTTAAACATCAACATCACATAGCTCATCAACACAATATAAGTTCAAAAATACATAAAATATCCATTAGAGCTCATCAACAGAACAAATTCAAGTTTCCTAAAGACTGTCAGGCATCTGATGAATTTTCATTGCCACCTTTTAGGTATTTTTATCATTCTTAAACTCTATAAAAAAACTACAACCACTAAAATTGACTGAGCTGGAATAAAAAATTAGTTCAGTTAAATTTATTTCAACATGATTTCAGGTTTTTGCGTATATCTTCATTTATTGAAATCTTAAGCTGTTAATATATCACATGCCCATTCTATTGGCCTACAAAGTTCTCGCCTTTATCTACTATTTTTTTATTGCTATTATAGTATTATCTAGATTGTGTTGATATCTGCTTGCAAACCATCATTTGTTGCGTTATTGGTTCTACTTCTCTGGAAAGATTAATGGAAAGTGCACAAGGCAATCTCTGGTCCACAAAGCTTCATAAAATATAGGGAAATCCACAAAGCTACACAAGAATAGGAATGAAACACAAACCGGTGGAGAGGAAGAAGTAGCACAAGATCGACCGGCCAGATGAGCGAGCCGACGAGGGCTTCGATAGAACCTTTTGCTCCTCTGATCGAAGGCGAAACTCTAACGAAATGAAGAAGAGGAAGAAATTAAGGCAAGCAATGCGCGAAGTTATCCGATCTAGAAGGCAACGAACGGACGAAATGAAGAATTAGGGCAAGCTGAAACATCGGGTGGTGTATAAGAAAATGTTCAATTTTGGCAACGGTCAAAACCGGTGCTACTTGCATCAATTAAAACTGTAACAACTAGTAGAGATTTAAATCACTGCAAAAGGGTGGATTTGACAGTGGGTTAAAAACCGCCTCAAATATCTACTAGGAAAAAAATCATCTTTTTGGTAGTGTGTGTGATAATACCAACGATGGTGGCAAGGACAGTGGCAAGGAGCTGCTAGGCATTGCGAGAGACCCTAGAGGGGGTGGGACAGAGCCAAAGGATAACTCTAGTTCAATCATGAAAGCTACTGGCATGGGAAGAGCTGTTTGGCTAGGAGTGGGGAGGTGGTTGAGGCAATGAAGCTTGTATCGTTGAGATCCGGAGAAAGATGCCAGATTTTAGGACAAGATAGGAGATTCCATGAGAGAGGGTGTGGGATCTGGAGGGAAGAGGTTTGAGGGAAATGGATGGAGAGGATTTGGGGGAGAGGGAAACAAACACATGCATTCGATGAGAGGGAGAAGCTGCATTCGTCTGAGCCTTCGGCTGTGGCACTGCCTTTCATGAAGTTTTTTTTTAATTTCAGGAACCATTAAAGAAAGTGAAAGGCTGGACCAAAGAAACTGTTTGGTTACTAAAAATTTTGTTCTATTCATTGTAAATGAGTAATCTCTTACTTCTGTTTTTAATGATTTTAATTTCTATTAATTTTATCTATCATAAATCTATCAAAAATATATTATCTCCTGATTTCATAAGCTTTCACCATGCAAGTTTGGATATATTATAGATTTGATCATTCTGAATGATTTGATATAATTTTATTATATTTTAAATAAAGTTCTAAATGATATCAGATACATGATATGATAACTATATGTGATACCCTACTGATCCACGTGATTCACTGATTGGAAGTTATAAGAAGCTGGAGATTTATTAGAAGTTATAAGTAGTTGGGGTGACTAATTCACATGATTCAAGAGGAGTTATAAGGAGTACATTAATTAAGAGTTATAAGGGAAGATTGATTGGGAGTTATAAGTGCAGGAGCAAGATGCCCTTAAGATATACTCATTGAATATTTAAATAGTAATACTGATACTGCTACGAACACCGTATTAATATTGTGACTGACACTAATACTATTTTATATCATTATCACTATTTAATATTATTTGTTAATACTGTTGACTATTACTGCTACTATGAGTGATGATGTAATATATGAAGATGTGATAAACTATAGAAGAATAAATTGATACAAATAATCAGTATAGATATTGATGCATATATTTTTTATATAATTTATATCATATTATTCTCTTATATCTTGCATTAATTTCAGTTATAAGATTTTAGTTATTTGTTGGGCTATATGCTCATTACGTGGTTTTACATATTTTTAGGAAAGGATAAGGATCCTATGATATGAGACTCCGGACAAGACAAAAAAATATAGTAATATTTCTTTCCGTTGTTCATTGGTAAGCTCTAGACAAATATAATTTTTCCAATAAAGATCCTAGAGCGTGATATGTTGCGCTGCCCAACAACCAATTTGAAAGTGATGCATTACTCACTCAGAGTTATCTGTTGCTGTGAAGATATTAAATTTTAAGACATAATATAATATCCCATGTGAATATTTTAATCAACTCATTGGGGTACATAAAAAAAATAACCCTATAGATAACATAATTCTTATAGATTTATATCAGACTAAGAAGTTGATTTTTAAACTTGATTTTATATATACAAAAATAGATTGTTGTATCAATAGATGCATATTATATTATAAAGATGATTTATCAAAGATTGTATGTCGTCATTGTAATACACCAATATTTAAACCAAAGTCTGGGATAATAAGAAAGCTGAAGGATATAGGATATTTTACTTACCCATAATTCCTAGACTAAAATAGTTATATGCATCCATGAGATATACTCCACATATATGATGGCATAATGAACACATCTCGAAAGGTGTTATTACACATTCGTTAGAAACAGAGGCCTTGAAATACTTTGATCATACACATCTTACCTTCTCTACAAAATTAAGAAATATAAGATTAGGTTTATGCATAGATGCTTGTACTCCATTTAGCCAGTCTGTTTCACCTTACTCATGTTGGCCCGTGATACTCACTCCTTATAATTTTTCTCTATAATTATGTATGACTACACCTTATATATTTTTTATGCTGATCATTCTAGGGCCACATAATTCAAAAGTAAATATTGATGTATTATTGTAACCTTTAATTGATGATTTAAATTTATTATGGGAAGGAGTAAGTAAATATTATATCCACTAAATAAAACTTCATAATGAGGTCAGCATTACTTTGAATAATTGGTGACTTTCTTGCGAATGATATGCTTTAAGGTGGAACACTTCCGGCAAGTTAGCTTGTCTATATTATATGGAATATACAAAGTCATTCACTTTAAAGTATGGAGGAAAGAACACTTGGTTCAACTATCAGTGTATGTTATTACCTACAAGTCATCCTTTCAAGCAAAATAAGGATGTCTTTACTAAAAATAGAATGGTGATGTCGCAGTCTCCTCAGAGATTAACCAATGAGAAAATATTTGAAAGAGTAAGTTGCATGCCCATGAGAGTTGATTCTCCAACAATAGCTGATTACAAATTGCTAGGGTATATAGTCAACCATAATTAAACCAAAAAAGAATTTTTTGGTCCTTGCCATATTGGTGAATAAATTTGATCAGACATAACTTAGATGTGATGCATATAAAAATAATATTTTTATTAATATATTCAATACAGTTATGAACATCAATTATAAATCTAATAATAATATAAAAGTAATGACAGACTTAAAGGAGATTTATAGGAGAAAAGTTTTTGAGTTAAAGGATGGGGGAAATTAAAACTTCTCAAACCAAAAGCTCTATTCAACTTGACTTTAGAGCAGAGATGAACAGTTTGTGAGTGGGTGTAGACTCTATGGGTACCTAATAGATATTCTTCCAATCTTAGTAGATATATTGACATGAGATCTGGGAGATTGTTTGGATTGAAAAGTTATGACTGTCATATCTTCGTACAATGTCTACTACCAACTGCCTTCAATTTTTTGCCAAATCTAATTTTAAAGTTTTTGATCGAGCTAAGTATCTTTTTTAAGAATTTATGTTCCTCAAAATTAAATATAGAGCACTTGATTCATATGGAGCAAAATATTCCTTTTATTCGGTGTAAATTTGAGAAGATATTTCCTCTAGTATTTTTTGACTCTATGAAGTATCTTCCCATGCATTTATCATATGAGACTATATTTAGTGGACCTGTTTAATATCAGTGGATGTATCCTTTTGAGAAATATTTAAATAAACTTAAGAAGACTGTTAAGAATAAAACACATCCCGAAGGCTTAATTTATGAAATATATCCAATGTATAAGATAACCCAATTTTGCTCATATTACTTTGACATAACATCATAGTCAACAAGGAGTACTGCGCCTCAAAATTTGGGTCATACAAATTTAAGTAAATTCTCAAATATATTTATATTTAATGGAAGTGGTGAGCCCACAGACTCTAGCACCGTACGCTATTTGATTGATAAGAAAATGAGAGCTACCACGTTGTATGCCTTGCTTGATTGTAATGATGTTGAGACATATCTCGAGTAAGTATGAGTTAGCTTGTTCATACATTTATTACTCATAAATCATAACTATTTAAAATTTGTAAGAGTTTTATTAATGATTTGAATACATTAGTATCAGTAAAAGTTTGAAAGATAGTGGAAACATAATTCTCAAATTGATTCAAAAATATGGTATATATTTTAACATTTCATTTCTACTAATTTATCTTAATTAGTTAACATAGTAGTCGATAAATATGTTACTAACATACCAACATTTTATCAATCAATCAGATCCACACTCAAGGCAGTGATTTGTAGTATCAAGGACTACTGGATCTAGCTTGGGGATCAAATCAATTAGTGAAATCTTGGCCAATTTTTTTAGTCAATCACTATAAATTCTAAACCAAATCTTGATATGAAGGTAGGATGATAGATAATTCTAATATTTATGTAAGAGGGAACACCCATACAAGTGATATTATGAGTATTATGGGGAATTACAAGAAGTATTATAGTTAGAAAATTTAAGTAACGGAAATAATGTGTATCTTTTCAATTGTGATTGGTTTGATCCAGTACAGAACAGAGGTACAAGAGTATACCCACTTTACGGTATAACAGAAGTAAGTTGGGGTAGGAGATATACAAAGTTTGACCCATCAAGTCTATTTTGCTAACTATTCAGGTATATTACAAGGCAAACATGATTGACTCGTAATTATCAAGACCAAACCCAAGGGAGATATTGAGAAAATCACACCAATACCACCATCACATCAATATGAGCTTATGTCAGACTTAAAAGATCTTGATAATGATGTGAGCGATCAAATTTTAACTAATAAGAGTGAGTTAAAGTTAGAAGTAGATTTAAACATAGAGGAAAGTCATGAGAAATATGATAGTGGTAAAAATGTGCCATCATATGAAAGTAAATCAACAAATGATTAGTAGATAGAAGATAAATATATTTAATAATTTTAACAATCAATTATGAATCAATAATTTATATTAATAATATGATTTATTTTAACAACATAGTTATAGATACTTCAGTTATTTTATTATACTCTATTTTATTTCAACAATATATTAGTACTTATAATTTATATTAAATATTTATTATAATTTATATTGTTAATATTTCTCCATTATTTTTTGCAGATTGCTTCTGGTGATGAGACTCATTGAGATTGATTAAGAATATTTTTGGCAGGCGCAGCAAAAATGTGAGTAGTGGCTCACTCGGTAGGCTTATACGTACTGAGGGGACCTCTTCTTCTTAGTCTATCACTTAGAGTTAGCATAACCCATCTTTACCTACTTCTCTAGCCAGTAGTCCACAGTTTTACTCACCAGACCCCAGCTTTCCTTCACCAGACTTCATACACAGTACTCCCTTCTACCCTTACTACCCCCCACCTTCTCATAGAGGCCATCCCACTTATCCATATCCACTATATGCCCCGTCATTCTATACCCCACCACCCCCTCAGCCCTCTACAAGTGGATTTTTCACCCTAATTGCAATAGAGCAAATGTTAGAGCAGCATATATTGATTGCACCTGAGGGTGACATGTACGTACTTTCTATATTCTTAACTTGCCATTAAAATTTAATAAATATTTTTTCACCTAACACATTTTGTGTAGATTTCATCCGTTGAAGCAGTTAACGCATAAAATATAGGATATCATACCCATATTTTTTGAAAAAAAATCCCAAATGAAGTGCACAACATGTGGTTCAAGGAGTTTGAGATTATTTATTATAAAAAAATATATTATATTATATTTTTTAATTAAACTAATAAAATATTCTATATTATATATTTTTGTATGCAGAAAAAATTTTATTGGTTGTCCGAGCACAATGTTAAAATTAGAAAAAATTTTGAGAAGCACGGCTCAACTCACATGTGAGACATGTTTACAGATATTAAAAAGTCAAGTCAGCGACCCCTCTGGATTGGTGAGAGTGTATGAGGTGAGTTGATTAGTGCTTGGGACAGCATCGATTATATCAGGAAGAGGGACCAGAATAGTAGAATCGAGCTTTTAATGTTATTGGTATAGGCAGTTCCCTCCATACTGGGGGCTCAGTTCTACATACTGAGCACATGCGATATTTGATATGAAATTTTAAAAGATTTTAATAATTGATTTAGTTATGAACACTAATATAAGTGTATTACAGAGAGAGTTATTGGGTGGAGAGCCGACCGCTGTTGAGTTACATAGCTATACCAACAAGTGGCAAGAGGACCAGCAATGGGTTAATGAGTGAGCAAGGAAAGCCTACATGAATATATAAGTTTAAAATTTTAAATTTTATGTGTAAATTAATTAATCTTATGTTAACTTTTATAGGAAGAGTATATACGGCTTCGAGAGAGCTAGGGTGGAGCAAGTGAGGGATCTTCTGGGGGATCAGCAGATTATTCTGACTACCACACTTAGTCATAAATGGTAGGTGGAATTCAGAAAGGTCGAATTTATGATTTAGGCTCGCAAGCCTACATGTACGATTGACAGACATTTGGTGGCTCCAGCTTCTCAGCAAGAGTCAGGAGTCATTATATAGCCAACAGGTGGCTACCCTTATAGCTGAGTTAGATCTAGTCAGAAAATCATAAGCTGATATATAGATGCAACAAAGTCTGCTGTTGGATAAGTTGCAAAAATTGAGGGAGCAGGTTAGTGGAAAGCAACTAGCATCAGCAGAGGAGAAGAACGATGAGATAGATTCTGATTAGAATTTTTTTTGTTATTGTTGGACATTTTAGTTCCATGTTGGACATTTCATTTCTATGTTTGTATATTTTATTGTCTGTTTTTTATTGTGCAACGAACTTTATGTTTATTTTAAAACTATTTGGTGATTGTTCAATATCCTTTTGTGATCAATTCTGTTATTACATGCATGTAGATTTAGTATTTATGTTTAATATTTAAATGTGAATATGATATATGTATATGATTTATGCAGGATTGTTGTGTTGTAGAAAACATGTGAGGGAGGGCTATTTTTTGTTTATGGTATAGGTTTCTAACAGATTTCTAGCGGAATATCTGTCAAAAATGAAGATACGACGAAATGGTATCTATTTCCAGTGCCGAACATGTCCGCCAGTATTTCCAACAGTATAGTTCCGTCGAAAATTTCGGTGGACAAACCGCTAGGAAGAGCAATTCTCGAACGATAAATTTGGATGAACAATTCAGCCGGAAGTCCGCCGGAAGTATCTCTGGCGGAAAACTTTCGAGAAACTTCCGCTGGAAAAATGTTTTTGATGCTCGTTTTACCGTTGACCCAATTTTCGCCGACAATCCGTCAGAAATGTAAAATTTCTGGTGGAATTTCTCATTTTTCAGCAGATTTAGGCCTCAAGAAATACGAGTTTTACCTACAGTGTTAGTACAAAAATTTTAATTTATATACTAAAAAAGGTTGTTTAAGAAGCAGTAAGAAAGTCGTCCCAAATAAAGCCCAAGTTGCTTTCCCCACACATGTTGAACGGCCTCTTTGCTGCCCCTTGGGAGTCACTCTTGATCCTGATCATAATTTATTTTTGAATGTAAATTTTGGGCCCTGAATAGTCCTTTTTGGATTTATTATATTTTCTTTTTCATTTTGATTTTGTAACTCTTTGGGCATTGCAAAATTTTCTAGTATCCCTCATCTTATATAATGTGCTTCTTGTTTTTTGGTCCTTATAATTATGTTTTTAGTTTTTACTTTTTACATCAATATAATGGGCTCTGCTCCCAATTTTCTCAAAAACGACATCACAAAGGTTTTCCCTCATTCTCTGCCCCTAACAATTTCTAGTTTCAAAAAGATCGCTCTTTTTCTAAAGAGAATTTTATTCACGTGCTTGTCCCATTTAATTATTTTATTGAAAAAATAAACATTTCAATAAAATATTCATCTATGATTTCGATTATAAATGATAGAGATTTTTATCAAAATAATAATAATAATAATAGAAATAATTTTTTGCTGTTCATTGTCAATGAAATTTTTGCCAATAAATTCAATTAGTAGAAAATGTTTCCAATGGAAGTCTTTAATTCATTAAAAAAAATCATTTTCGGATGGCGAGCTTTTGACCATTTGCTTCCTGCTGGAAATCTTACTTCCAAGAAACTTTATGGTCTTTTCCTAATATTTTCTCTCTCTCTCTTGGGACATTTAGGTTAATTAAGGCTGACTCTCACACACGTACATCACATACACAAGACTCAAATTCAAGACATCTTAATTGATAGCCTAAACTCCTAACTAACAGACCAATATGAGTTGTGCTCAGTCGTTAATATTGATCTTCCTTTTCTTTGCCGTTAAAATATACTAAAGCTATAATAACATATGAAACAATAGACTACAATTTTTTGTTGCTTTGTACAAACTTAAAAAAATAAGGCTAAACAATCCAATGCCTTCCTTCAGAAAAATTATTACGTACGTGCGGAGCCCGAATTTCAGTCAAATGAAGACACCTGAATTTTTCTCTCTTATAAGAGAGAGAAAACCCACATGATTGGAGTCTGAACGAAAAATTATATCCAGACTCCGCACATAATAATCTCTAATTCTTTAGAGTAAATGCATGCGTGCCAAAAATTAGAAAAACTTGAGCGTTGAAAACCGGCTAAACAAGCAATAATAATGATATCTATTATTTATAAGAAATTGTAAATATTTTCATAAAAATTATCATATTTTCATGCAGAAACAAACTTTTTTTTCAATTAGGAAATCAAATTTCAGTATGTTGCACAGTTTAAATTTTAGTCATATTTTTAATAACAAACATCTTTATAGGGAGATGAAGAAAAAAAATTACATACTACATAACAATCTAATTTTGATTATTTACAAAAATATCATATATATATATATATATATATATATATATATATATATATATATATATATATATATATATGAATTATTAAACTCATATATTTGTGCTGTGTCAAGATCAAAACATTAAAAATTTGAAAAATAAAAAAAATATTGGTTAGATTTTTATTATGAATTTTGATATTTGAATGTCAATTTTAGAAATGAAGATACGTGGTAATTTTATAAATAGTCAAAATTTAGATGTTATGTATGTAATTTCTCTAATATATAATAGGATTTTCTTTTCATTAATGTACATGAACTTCTTCTAAACTCTTGAGAGAGAGAGAGAGAGAGAGAAAGAAAGAGAGAGACAGATGAACATGTAGCTCAAATTACATGTATAAACATTATCAATCGATATTTTTTAAGATGACTGCCTAAGTTAAAGATTTGTTTCCATCAACAAAGCAGAAATCCTTACTCAAATTTATCAAAATCTTGCAGAGATTTATGAATTCAGCAGTTCTCTGCCTCTGGAATATTAACAAAGCATAAATCCTTACTCAAATTGATCAAAATCCTGTAGAGGTTTATGAATTCAACAGTTCTCTCCCTCCGGAATAGTATATAGAGATGGCATCCATCCAGCACGGTCTGTTCCATCAATCTGCTCCAGATATTGCTCAGATTTGTCGCCATGGCTTCTGCTAAGCATGGATAACAACTCAGTCACCTCGTTCTTTGTGAGAACCATCTTTATTCTGACAACTTCTTCCCTCTGTGAGCTCTGTCTCTCCTTCACGAGAGAATCTGGAACGATTTTTTTGGTAGATAAATGATTACTATAAGAACTTGTTCTTCTGCTAACCTTATGGTTGTTTAACGACTTAGATTTTCTCTTCAAGCTCTCGAGCGCTTTCAATGAAAGCTGATCAGAATGCTCGAAATCATTGCAGGCTCCAGCTCTGCTAGCTTTGCTTCTCTTAATTGTTCGCTCAGAAAAGCAACCCAAGGAGTTTCCCATCAAGAATTGAGAGAGAGAGAGAGAGAGAGGGAATACTAAGACAGGTAGAGAGACAGAGAGAGAGAGAGGCTGCAAATGAATTTTGATGGTATTACCTTGATGAGAAAGGGGTTATATAACGGGTTTAAAAAAACAGATTTTCCGAACGTTAGATTTTAAATTATTATTAGTCAATCTATGACCGAGATAACAGTCTCATGCCGTTCGTCGAACGTTGGATATTGACTGCCACGTTAAGCGGAATTGAATTGAATGGAATTCTAACTTCAAGCATGCAATAAAAAAAAAGGTGGGAAATGTGATTTATAGGCTTCTTACTGCTCCTTAAAAAAGTAATTTTTTTAGCATAAAATTTTTTTTTGGCTAAAAAGTTATTTTAAAAAATAATAAAAAAATAACGAAACCTCAGATTTGAGTATTGAATTATAGTAAGGAAAAATTATAGAGCCGGCTTCAATATTCAAAATATCTCAGAATATTTGAGTTAAATTTAGAACAAATATAAAATATTACTTTTTAAATTCTAAAAAGTTTAAAATATAACATGGTTTAAACATGTTGGTTTTTTTTTATTTGTAAGATAATATCTTTTATTTATAATAAAATATACATATGATTGAT
Source organism: Dendrobium chrysotoxum (assembly GCA_019925795.1). Taxonomy (NCBI): domain Eukaryota; kingdom Viridiplantae; phylum Streptophyta; class Magnoliopsida; order Asparagales; family Orchidaceae; genus Dendrobium; species Dendrobium chrysotoxum. The sequence continues at coordinate 28,748,894 of CM034301.1, read as the reverse complement.
CATTCATATTATACAAAATATAAATGAATTGATGCATGAAAAATAAAGGTGGAATTCAGATAAGATAGTAGCAATAAATTTGTTTAGGAGATCACCATTTCTTCATATAAAGAGGCAATGGAGAATTGATGCAATACAAGTATGTTAACTTTGAGAAAAGTAATGAAAGTTCGAAGGAAATGATAAGATTAAAGTTTCTTTTGGGACAACTTTCTTAATGCTTTCAAAAGTAGCTTTTTAATACAAAAAATTTTAGTTCAAAAAAGTTTTGTATCAAAAAGCTACTTTAGAAAGCAGTCGCAAACGAAGCCTAAATAGTTGGTCTACTCCTTTTGTCAGATTCCTTAATTAAGGCATAGGCGCGATATAATTATAATGGTTTGTATGTTTATTTTGAATTCATATTTTTTATTTTATTTTATATGAATTATAATGAAGATATAATAGTAACTTATTATGTATTCATGCAAAAGGTGAACATACAAGCTAGCTAACCAGCTTAGTCTACATAAACAAGTTGAAGGTTAGCTTTCACCTCATCGTCGATCATCACATCATGTATGAGAATGTTCAAAGATTGGCCCTTCTCCATCAAGAAGCTCTCGTTTTGATATTTAAATTTATGTTTGAAGTGGATGCATGTAATTAAAATTTTTCACCACAAAATACATCCCCGTTGATTGACGTACCATATTTAGGCTTTGTTTGGGGTGGCTTCTTACTGCTTTCTAAAGCAGCTTTTTAGTACAAAAATTCTTAGTTCGAAAAAATTTTGTACTAAAAAATTGTTTAAGAAAGCAATAAAAAAGTCGTTTCAAACAAAACTTTAATATCATCTCTTGATTTTTTTACATATCCAACATATTTAAATGATGTATGTATGCATATAGGAATGAAATGTAATGTCTTGTCATATTATGACAAATTATAATCAATTTAACGAGTTTTTGGCTTTTAGTTTTGTCAATCTGTCCCTCCCACTCTATCTTTATCTCCAATAGTTGGTGGAGGAGAAAGGGAATGAAAATTAATTTAAAAGGATAAGGCTAAAATGGTCATTCATTAAACTTGCCTTATATGTAGTAGGATTTCAAGTTGCACAAAAAATTGATACATGGAAAAATACAATGCTTTTAAAATTATAAAAACATGCATAAAATATTAGACTTAGTAAAATTTTTTATTTTGCCATAATAAATGTAAGAAAACCTCAAAATATGGAATCGCATAGAACAATATTATCATATCATACAATAATTCAACACATCATGGTGAAGGTTGCCAACATAGTCATATGGATAATTATGATCATACTTACAACCATATACTATATATATGATGAGAATAATTTGATTTTGAGTTGATATCCAATCCCTAACTTGAGATTTGATTAATCATATATATGTTGGTTCATCGAAATTAGTTTGTGGATCAAATCGATTCAATTTCGAGCAATCTTAACTTGAACAAATTACCTAATTTAGAGCTTGATCATTAACTCAATTTGAGGTTGATTTGGGCCATAAATTGCTCCAATATATGAGTGATCTTTGATATTTGAGTTAAAAAAAACTCTAATAATAAAGATTTTATCAATTGCTAAGTTAGTAATTTTTAAATACTATGTTATTTTTATTATATAGAGCATTCTGATCATAAGAATATTCTCCATATTATTTCTTTTTCCATTCACATCTTATATATGGACATCAATATTATATTGAATGATATTTTATATTTATCTAAACAATATTCGATCCCTCATAAATTTTGCTACCACCATCAAGGGCAACTTCTTAGTAATGCACTAGGGGCCTAAGGATTGTTAGCATTTTGTCTTATGAACTCCTTCCTTATTCATTCCATAGGCTCTGACATCACAGTAGGATCTATTTGGGACAGTTTTCTAACTGCTTTGATTTTTCAGACAGCAACAATAATTTCATTTGACTAATACTTTGTATTGCCGGAAAATATTTTTTGCATTACAAAATAATTTTTTGTATATATGACAAGAAAATATTTAAAATTATTTTTAAGATAAAATGTGAATTTTACCACTTTTACTAAATCTAATTAAATGTCCACTAAGTGCTATAATATATATTTTATTTCTATTTATTTTTTTATTGAACCTTAAGTCGGCAACATTAGTTAATGAGTTAAAAATTGTTATAAAAAAAAACATTAGTTAATGAGTTTACTTTGAAATGAATGTAAAAAAAAAAAAATTAATTGATTCATAATGTTATCAACATTTTTATCAAATGAAAATTTAAAGTTATTTAACTTACTTTGAAAGGAATGTAAAATAAAATATATGCTCATTCGAAATTTGTCTTATTAAAATGGGCATATAATATTTGATCAAGCATTGAAGAATAAGACCTTAAACAATATAAATTATAAGGCAACTTAGGCTTCTTTTGGGATAGCTTTCTTACTGTTTACTAAAATAACTTTTCAGTACGAAATTTTTTTGAGCTATTTGATGCAATGGTTGCAATGCCACAGGACCTAGAGACGATGCAAGCAAAAGGAAACAAAAACAGAACACTAGTTCTGGGAAGAAGAAACTGATTTTCTATTCTTAATTAAAAAACCTGCTGTATCACTAACATATTTTGTATATGTAATTCTCCTCCTGGGCTAAAACAGTATAAAATACTTATCATAACTAATAATACGGTGTAAACAGAAATAGTAAAAAGAGTAGTGGAAAAGCAATAGTTTGTTAGGGAACGGTGTGATGTCCTGGTACTCTTCACCGGTATCTTGTTCCACATCAGTCCTCCCCAGCCTCCGAAGAGCTCGACTCCGACGAGCTTCTTGCAATCACAGCGTCATCAGGAGGTGTGTATGCCCATATATCAGCTACATTAAAGGTAGGAGTTGTGTTACAGTCGGGTGGTAATGCGACTGTGTAGGCATTATCATTGATCTTGGAAATGATAGGAAGAGGTCCAATCTTGCGACGGGCTAACTTGCAATAAGTTCCAGGTGGGAAGCGCTCTCGTCGCAGGCGAACCATGACTAAATCTCCCACGTTGAAGAGGCGTTGTCTGTGGCGGGTATCAGCAGCTTTCTTGTAGTGTTGATTTGCTTTAATAATTTGTTGACGAACGTCATCCAACATCTCCGTATAGCGATCCGTGAAAGAAGAGGCAGCCGATGACTTACACTTTGGGAGCACAGTAAGATCGAAAGCGATGTTAGGTGCCTTAGTATAAACAATACTGAAAGGTGGCTTACCTGTGGATCGGTTTGTCATGGCATTATAAGCAAATTCAGCTCTACTTAATACCTCCTCCCATTGCTTCGGATGCTCTTGTACTAGGCATCTCAACATATTGCCCAATGTACGATTAACCACTTCTGTCTGACCGTCAGTTTGGGGATGGTATGCAGAACTCAGGCAAATGTCAGTGCCCAATCTCTTCCATAACTCTTGCCAAAAGTGACTTATGAATTTCACATCGCGGTCAGATGTAAGGCTCCTCGGTAGACCATGCAACCTAACAATTTCAGTGAAGAAAAGATTTGCAATATGCATAGCGTTTGCAGTTTTCTTACATGAAATAAAGTGAGCCATCTTTGAGAATCTATCGATGACCACCATAATGGAGTCGTTACCACGTTTGGTCCTCGGTAATCCCAAGACGAAGTCCAAACTAAGATCTTCCCAAATCGAGTCAGGTACTGGCAAAGGCAAATACATACCTGTGTTTTGGGCTCCGCCCTTGTATGTCTGACAAATTTGGCAGATGTCGACTAATCGGAAGACATCTCGGCGAAGTCTAGGCCAAAAGAAACGGTCTTGTAGCTGTCTCAATGTGTTGTCTCTACCCGTGTGTGCTGCCAAACCTCCGCCATGAGCTTCACGAACTAGCTGTTGCCTCCAGGATGATATCGGGATGCATAGATGGTTCTGCTTGAATAGATAGCCATGTCTTATGGCATAGTCCTAGCTTGGCTGTCCCTCATGACATTGTTTCCATACTGTGCCGAAATCAGGATCTTCACTATATAGTTCTTTGAGGCATTCTAAGCCGGTGATTTCGATTTGTAGCTGGATAAGAAGGCTCCATTTTCTGCTAAGGGCGTCTGCTACTCGGTTATCACTGTCGGGCTTATGTTTGATTGTAAATGAAAAGCGTTGTAGAAATATAAGCCAACGAACATGCATTCTGTTAACTGTTTTTTGGCTGTTAATGAATTGTAGTGCTTTGTTGTCACTACATAATATAAATTCTTGGTGCAATAAATATTGTTCCCACTGTTTAAGTGCTCGCACTATAGCATACAGCTCTTGTTCATAAGCGGACCACTTTTGCCTTGCCGGGCAAAGCTTCTTGCTAAAATAAGCAACAGGTCTGCCTTCTTGCGATAGAACCGCCCCCACACCAATTGATGAAGCATCCGTATCTATTGTAAATAATTTATCAAACTGTGGCAGCACTAGAGCCGGAGCCGAACTCAGTGCTTGTTTAATGGCTTCAAAGCTTTTCTGCTGCTCCGAATTCCAAAAAAAAAAAATGGATTTTAGACAATCTGTAACCGTAGCTAAGATCATACTGAAATTTTTGATGAATTTTCTGTAAAAATTGGCTAAGCCGTGAATGCTCCTCACTTCAAAAAAAGATTGCGGTGTCGGCCACTCCATAATAGCAGCTATTTTTTTGGATCCATGTATAATCCATCTGCCAAAATTATGAAGCCTAGGAAATAGGCTCTGTTTACAGCAATTTCACACTTTGGTAGATTAACAAACAACCTTTGTTCCTTCAATACTTCAAAAAGGTTTTTTAGGTGATTCAAGTGTTGTTGCCGATCATTGCTATATACCAGAATATCATCAAAGTAAACAATACAGAATTTACCCAAGAATGGTCTGAGAATTTCAGTCATGATTCTCATGAATGTAGATGGTGCGTTGCACAACCCAAATGGCATAACCTTCCACTCATAGAGGCCTTGAGGTGTTTTAAATGCGGTTTTCCATTCATCCCCTGAATGAATTCGAATCTGATGGTACCCGCTCCGCAAGTCTATTTTGGAGAAAATGGAAGCTCCTGTGAGTTGATCTATCAGCTCGTCAATGCGTGGCACCGGGAACCGATACTTGACGGTTATTTTATTGATGGCCCTACTGTCAATACACACTCACCAACTTCTATCTTTTTTTGGGACAAGTAGAGCGAAAACTGCACAAGGGCTCAAACTTGTCTGAATCAACTGTTTCTCCAACAGCTTATCAACTATCTCCTGTAAGATGCCTTGTTCCTTGGGACTTAATCTATAATGCGGTAAATTTGGCAACGTCGAACCCTGAATGAAATCAATCTGGTGCTAAATATCTCGGAGGGGAGGCAGCTCGGCGGGTAATTCAGAGGGCATTATACTTTGATATTCCTTCAACAATTCCTGTACATCACTTTGCAAAATTGTCTGATTTGTTTTCCCATTCGGTTCGGCCAATAAGAGAGAAAACATAGGGGCTGGTTCTCGCCAGCAATGTAGAATGGCAGATCCCGTCACCACATGCATCACATCCTGCTTCTCCGATTTGGTATGTTGTGAAGTAATATCATTGGAACCGGGTAATAAATAGAGACGCTTCCCTTTCCATTCAAATGAATAAACATTAGCTCTACCATCATACGTGGCACCCACGTCATATTGCCACGGCCTCCCTAAGATCAAGTGGCAGACGTCCATCTCGAGGACGTCGCATAGGACTTCACAAACATAATGTTTCCCCAATGAAAAAGTGACACGGCAAGAGTCGTTAACACTAATTTCCATACCCTTCCGCACCCAGCTTATTTTGTATGGATTTGGATGCTTCGTAGTCTTCAACTGCAAACTTTGGACAACAGATCAAGAAATGACATTCTCGGTGCAACCACTATCGATCAGAAGGTCGCATACCTTACCATTTATGGTGCACCTAGTCCTGAAAATAGCATGGCGTTGGGAGTTAGGGCTTTGTCGCAGAGCTAGCAGCAGTTTCTCCAGCACACAAACTAACGGCTCGCCCTCATCTGCCATTATGTTCTCGAACTCTTCTTCATCATTGCGCCCCATCTCCGCGGGTTCGCTATCCTCTTCACCTTCTGCTAGATGAACTTGTTGCCGTTGAGGACATTCATTCAACTTGTGGCCCGGTTGGAAACAACAAAAGCATTTGAGAGTGGACGGCTTAGCATAGGGATTTTCTTTAACTGGAAACCTGGATTTCGGTTGATTTTTGGGGTCAGTATTGTTGTTGGCCGCAGGTACTGTTGGATTCGCCACAGGTTGCGATTTTACCATTGTGGGGGAAGTAATTTTGCTGCTACCCGAAGTGGCTTCTTGCCAAGGCCGGTGAGTATATGAGCTTCGTGATTGCCTATTATGTTGGTTTCTGCCTTCAGGGTGAAATTGACTGCTTGAGACACCGACCAAACGGAATTTAGCTCCAACTGATCTTGAATGCTATCCTTTAGGCCTCCGATGTAACGAGCGACCAATTGGTTTGTCGATTCATTAAGTTTGTTTCTAGCACTCAACCTATTGAACTCTTCGGTGTATTTGCTCACCGACCTAGTTCCTTGCACGCAACGTTGGTATTTCATGTAGAGAATCTGTTCAAAATCTGTCGGTAGAAATTGTGCCCGTAGCAACTGTTTCATAAGAGCCCAATTGCGAACTCTTCCTTTGCCGTCTCTCTGTCTTAACTTCAAGACTTGCTCCCACCAAGCACTAGCACCCCCCTTCAATCTACACGCCACGTATTTCACTTGCTTGGTGTGATCAATTTCCATATAGTCGAAGAAGTTCTCGACTGCCTTTTCCCAATCAAGATAATCTTCTATGTGTAGGTGTCCGTCAAAGAACGGAATATCCAACTTGACCTTGAATTCTCCAGGATGGGTGCGATACTGAGCCGTTCTACGATGTCTGGGATAATCCGGCAAACACCTATTGCCTATGTTATCATCACTAGATTCTATTACCTCATGACCTTGAAATAGCTACGGCGCCTCCTCCTCAGAATCAGTCAAGTCCTGTTCATTTGCTTGGATTTGGTGCAGATTGTGACCATCTACTGCTCTCCTCCCATGGATCGGCCTGTTTGCCTGTACCTCATCCTGCTGTAATGGTCGATGTGGAGGTCTTGCCCGATTGAGATTGAACTCGCGGCGAACTTCCACAGTCAACCTCTGTAGTTCTGTCGCCAACTCCTCAAGCCGACGATTAAGATTGTCTTGGTTTGCCCATAGAGCCTCGATGCTCCTACCTCCATCCGTAACTGGTTCCTTGCCGCGATCCGCCATCTTCCTCCCACACGTGGCTCTGATACCAAAAACTGATGCAATGGTTGCAATGCCACAGAACCTAGAGACGATGCAAGCAAAAGGAAACAAAAACATAACACTAGTTCTGGGAAGAAGAAACTGATTTTCTATTCTTAATTAAAAAACCTACTGTATCACCAACATATTTTGTATATGTAATTCTCCTCCTGGGCTAAAACATTATAAAATACTTATCATAACTAATAGTACGGTGTAAACAGAAATAGTAAAAAGAGTAGTGGAAAAGCAATAGTTTGTTAGGGAACGGTGTGATGTCCTGGTACTCTTCATCGGTATCCTGTTCCGCATCACTATTAGTTTCTATACTAAAAAGCTGCTTATGAATAAATAAGAAAGCTGTCCCAAACGAAACCATAGTAGCTACTATTTGCTACATTTTAACTTTAAGTAGTCTTTAGTTTAATTACTTAATTTTTATTTTTACTTGATATGGAGAGATACTTTAAAATAAGATTGGTGCATTGAATTTCATAATGTGATTAATACTATTAAATATAATAGTAATACAAATTTCAAATAAATTTGTATGGATATCAATCTTGGTGATATTTTAGCATATCTTGGAGTAAGAAAAAGATTTCAAGTATTCTCTCAATTCTTTTCATTCATGCGTGAGACGAGCATTAACAGCTTTAAAAGATATTTTATTTAAACTTATTATTTTAAAAAGATTAAATATAATATAATAAAAAACTTATAATTTATAACGCATATTTTTTATATTTTAAAATAATTGAATGATTATTTTATTATCAATACAATCAAATATTTTTTTCTCAGTATAAGTGATTAATATATCACTCATTCTTTAATCTCTAATTCTATTTTGAAGTAGATTTTTTATAATAATCATAATAAAAAAAAGCTCTTTCAACTTATACTGTATGCATTGATCCTAAAATAAATTCTAAAAATTTTAATTTATCATGATAAAATTTTGATAATAATATCAAGCATAATTTTATTTCATATAAAAATCAAAACTATGAGAGAATAAACAGAAGAATAAAGATGATTAACTATAATTCTATTTTAATAAAAAGTTAATAGTAATAATACAAAAATAAAAAATAAAATAATTATATATTTTTTCTTGGGAGGGGGGCCTAATTTAGTGAGAATAGTTTGGTGCATTGTATAGATTTATTCATTACTCTAACTTCACATTTATAGTTATTTTTCATATTTACATGTAATTATTTTTAATTTTGTATGATGATAATAATTTTTTAGAGGATGCAATGAAGAGTTGAGTGGTTAGCCATGACCTAGATTTAGGCTTCGTTTGGGGCTACATTTTTACTACGTTTTAAAGAAGTTTTTTAATACAAAAAATTATTAAACTAAAAAATTTTGTACTAGAATGGTGTTTCATAAAGCAATAAGAAAGCCGTCCCAACGAAACCTTACTCTTTTTTTATTGTGTAAATTTAAGGTTTGTTTGGGATAGTTTTCTTACTGTTTTGTGAAGTTGCTATAAAGAAAGTAACTTTTTAAAGCTATTGTAGAAAATAAATTTCTAATTTAAAAATAACTCGAAAGCAACAAAAGAATAATAGCTAAATAAAAATTATAATTACAATCTAAAAAATAAACAGTGAGAAAGCTGTCCCAAATAAAGCCTTATAATGCCCTTGCCAATGGCATTGTTTCCAATGGCTATCTGTGTAATTCATTATGATCACTTTATGACAAGTTTGTATTATGTATGATTAAGTCCCGTCCAACTAAGTAATAGCTAAAAGGATCCATATGTAAGGGTAAGAAATCAGGAGGGAGAAGATTGAGTAAAATGTACGTCTGGTTTATGTTCAAAGTAATTGTAGCAATTAAGCCCTTTGGGTGGTAAAGCAAGTGTGAAGAAGGACAAGAAAGGCTAAGGCTTCATTTGAATTATTTTTATTACTGTCTTCTAAAGCAATTTTTTAGTATAACAAATTTTTGTTCAAGAAAATTTTATACTAAAGAAGTGTTATAGAAATTAGTAAGAATGTTATCACAAGCGAAGCCTACAAAAAGAAAGATGCTAAGGAGGGTTATGAGTTTTATTTTCTTATATAATGAATTTACACTTTTTTCTTCTTCTTATCAATATAGAACTAACTATGTTATTTAAATTCTTGTTGTTGCGATAGAGAGATATGGCGCTTTGTACAAAGGTTCAACACACAAATAGATAAAGAGAAGGGATGAGGGAGTCATAAGAGACACCAAGATTTTTACATGGAAAATAAAAAAAAAATGGAAGAACCACGGGGTCTGGCCCAATTAAAATGATTTAACTAATGTTTGTAGTCGATTACAAATTGTGCCCTTCTGCGCAGCGGGGGGGAGGCATTGGCTCAATGTATCATATATAACACATTATATAGTGGGGTTGGAAAAATCAAATGATAATGAAGCCATTCTCAAGAGAATGTTGACATATTTATTTGGTTGGTAGGATTGTATTGTGGCAATGGAGATCGGAGGGATCGTAGTCAGTGGGTGATGGTGGTTGAAGGGATCGTAGTCGGAGGACGATGAAGGTCAGAGGGATCATAGTCGACGGGCGACTAAGGTCAAAGGGATCGTAGTCAGTGGGCGATGGCAGTCAGAAGGACCGTAGCAGGCGGGCAACGATGCTCCGAAGGATCATAGTTGGAAGGTGGCGGAGGTCCGCAGTCGGTAGTCGGGTGGAAGTCTGGAGGTGGCCGTGAATAGGACGTAGTCTGATTATGGTTTGGTGACGATCAGGTAGATATCCAATAGTGGTCAACGGCTGGTTGGTAGTTTGGAAGAAGTCGGCGGCCGAGTGAAGGTTCGACGATGGTTGGGCCGAAGTCTGGCAATGGTTGGGTGACATCTGGTGAAGGTCAGCGTTGGGGCGGTGGTCCAACGATGGAGGGTGGAAGTCCAGCGGTAGTCTGCATAGGGTGGATGTCCGATGATGTTTGGCGGTCGGGCGATGGTCTAACGACGATTGGGAGGGTGTCTGATGGTTGTTGACGGCTAGGTGGTAGTCTGGTAACTATCTGTAGCCGGGCTGTGGTCTGATGATGGTCTGGCAAAAGACGGGAGGCGGTCAACGACCGAGCAGTGGTCCGATGATGGTCGGATAAAAGTCTGGCGGCGGTCTATGGCTAGGTGGAGGTCCGGCGTCGGTCGGTGACCTGGCGGAAGTCCAACGACGGTCGAGCAGAAGTCTTGCGATGGTCGACGGCCGGGTTGTGGCCTGATGATGGTCGATGGAGGTTCGCCGGTGGTGGTACTAGAGCCCTTAAAGCCTTAGAGCTCTCTCCAATCTGTAGCCAAAGGTCCAAGACCCCAATGTGGGAAAAGGGGGTCTACTTATAAATTTTTGAGAGTACCATTTCCCGTAAATATGGAGAATATCTGGGGTAAATTTGGAGTGCTCCATCAAATGACCCATATTGATCCCCTGATTATAGAATATTTTTCAAGTGTTTAAGTGTCTTAGTGATGTCAAAATTCAACGATCATAGGCTTATTGGATTCATCTAGCTGAGCCACTCGATTTGACTATAAACATGTCATATTTAGGTATCATTTGGTCCAATTTTGGCTTTGGACCTTTCAAATAAGCTTCTGGCCCCTAATTTGGACCAATTTGTGCTCGAATTGGACTGATTTTGGTGTCGTTGGGTTTGTCTCTTCGAAACGTTCAGTTTGACTATAAGTTAGTTGAAATTAAAGTTCAGATAGTCTCGAGTTTAATTTTGGAAATTTCCAACTTGAATATGGCTCGAGATTCGTGCACGATCAATGCGATTTTTGGTGACGTATTAGTTGCCCCCTATTTTTGAATGTCGAATCTTACGGAGTCCAAAAAATATTTATATAATTTCGATATTCCGCAAAGTCATAGTGATCATCGGAGTAAAAAATTTCAAAAAATATTACTCCAAAACTTTTCAAATGGCTTAAAATTGATCATATAGGCTATTTTGAGATTCGAAAGTGTCAAAATTAAGTCTAGAACGTCGAAAAATGGTTCTGAGGACTCCAAAAATGTCTGAATCAAGCATTTCAGAGAAACAATTGATAGTTATTTTTATTTTTCCTTTTTCTTATTTTTATTTTTGCCTCCTCATTTGAGGAGGTCAGAAGGGATTTTTTTTTTAATTTTAAATAGTTATAATTAATGATTTAAAATTATTTCATTTAAAATTTTTTAAAAATAGGGAAAATCTGAAAATATTCTAAATTTCTTTTTAAAAGATTCACAAAATTTTCACATAAGGAAATAATTAAATATAGATTTTCTTTTCATATATATATATATATATATATATATATATATATATATATATATATATATATATATATTATTTTCATTTAATATTCTTCATTTTTAATTTATTTCAAAAATAGAAAGAATTGATTTTGGGTATTTAAAATTTTCAAAAATTAATAAAAAATTTAGAAAAAAATTTAAAAAATTTTCTAATTATTCCCGTGATGGATCTATAAATATATCCTTTGGGGGTGTGGGAAAAAGCACGGTTCTTCTACGCTAGTCCAAAATTTCTCACATAAATTAAGGGAGAAATGGACTAGCAAAATTTTGGAGACCGTCAATCTCCAGCAAAGGCCCGGTCCTCTACGTAGGCTCTAGTCTTCCTTTGTAATAGGGGTGAAGATTGTCCTATAGGATTCTAAAGACCGTCAATCACCAAAAAAAGGCTTGGTCCTCTATATAGGCTCTGATCTTCGTCCGTAACAAGAGCAAAGACTGTCCTAGAGGAGTCTAAAGGTCGTAATCTTTGATAAAGGCTTGGTCCTCTATGCAGGCTCATGTCTTCCTCCATAACAGGTGCAAAGACTATCATGGAGGATTCTAAAGACCGTCAATCTCCGGTAAATGCCTAGTCCTTTGCATAGGCTCCAATTTTCCCCTCTAATAAGGGTGAAGACTGTCTTGGAGGAGTCTAAAGACCATCAATCTTCGATAAAGGCTCGATCCTCTGCATAGGCTATGGTCTTCCCCGTTAACAGGGGTGTAGATTGTTCTGGAGAATTCTAAAGGTCATCAATCTCTAGTAAAGGCCTGATCCTCTGCGCAGGCTCTGGTCTTCCCCTCTAATAGGGGTAAAGACTATCCTGGAGGACTCTAAAGGCTGTTAATTTTAGGTAAAGGCTCGATCCTCTGATGTGTCTCCAATCTTCTTCTGAAGATTGTCCTGAAGGAGTCACAAGTCCGCTAATAGCGATATAGGCCTGATCCTCTTATGTGGCCTCCAGTCTTCCTTTGAAGATTATCCAGGTCCTTTTGCATAGGAAACCACTGGGTTGTGTTGACTATGGCAGTTGGAGGGTGTGCCGATGATGGTAATCAAGCAACGGGTCAAAGATGCCTATCAAGAGGTAAAGGGTCGACAATAGTGGTTGAGAGGCAAAGGGCCAATAGTAGTTATCAAGCAAAGGGTCTATAACGACGGTGGTCAAGTTATATTCTATTGAAAGAAGTAGTCATTCATGTTGTAGGGGGATGACAGTGAATAACCTAATGAGGGGATCTAGTAGTGTGCTGACGACAACATTATAATGGCACACTAATGATGCAAATTGCGTAAAGGGCTGATGGAGGTGAGGCTCTGATTTTTCCTTTAAGAAGGGGTCGAATAGAGATGCTTCAAAGTGTTGTATAAAGAAGGTCAAGGGAAACCAAGGAAGTTTGACCTATCTGAGGTTGCTTGCTAAAGCATTATTTGATGGCATTAACTTGCATAGGAGAGGCTGGGAAATATTTGACCTATTTGAGGTTATTTGTCAGAGCATTTCTTGATAACGTTAACCTGCATAAAAGAGGCCGAGGGAGATCCACAAGGGATGTTTGACCTATTCTAGGTTGTTTACTAAAATATTTCTTGATGGCACTAACATGTGTGTAAAAGGTTGAGGGAGATCCACAACTGATGTTTAACCTATCCTAGGTTTTTTGCCCAAATATTTCTTGATGGCATTAACCTGTGTGGAAAAGGTCGAGAGAATCCACTAAGGATGTTTGACCTATCCAAGGTTATTTATTAGAGCATTACTCAATGACATTAACCTATGTGGAAGAGGTCAAATTAAATCTCTGTGGGATTAATTATATCTTGATTGGGAGGGGGCGAATGCCACGTGTTTCCTAAATCGAAGGTGAAGAATGGCCTATCTTTAGACCATTACTGCCTTTTTGAAGCTGAGACTTTGACCTTATCTAAGGAGTAGAAGTCCAGTTGGAGACTATATAGAGTTTAGGATTCATTTGAAGCCTGAGAAGCTTTATGATAAATAGTTGCTAGTAAGATTATTTTTGGATAAGTAAATATTGGAAGGACCTACTTGATTACAACCATATTCGAAATTGCAACCAAGGTTGTGCCCCAGTCTAAATATGCTTCCCATAGAATTTATGTAGTGATGGCTAATGGTTGAAATGTGATAGAATAATGTCTGCTCGATGTTGCAATGAAGTTGCCCTTAATATTGAAGGATGTATTTGGACTTGATAATAAGGCATGGTAAATAGACAACCTTACTTCAACCATGCGGAGGAAGTTGACGTGAATGACCTTTTGAGGTTGGAGCAAAAGTTTCGCCTAGTAAGGAATTATTTTCCACAGACAGCGCTTTAACTGTTGTGTTTTAAAAAAATTATGATGATAGAGATATATGGAGTTTAGCATCATAACTTTGTATAAAGATCTAGCACATAAACAGATAAAGAGAAGGGGTGCGAGAGTGATAAGAGACACATTTTTTACGTGAAAAATCCTAAAAAGGGGAAGAACCATGGGGCATGGCCTAGTTAAAATAATTTCACTACTGTTTATAGCTAATTACAAATGGTGCCCTTTTGCAGGGGGAAGATATTGGCTTAATATATCATATATATAGCACATTAGATAGTGGGTTGGAAGAATCAAATGATAAGGGAGCCATTCTCAAGAGAACATTGGCATATTCATTTGGTTGGTGGGGTTATATTTAGGTAATGGAGATCGGAGGGACTATATTCGGCAGGCAACAGTGGCCGGAGAAATCATAGTCGGCGAGCGATGGTGGTTAAAGAGATCATAATTGGCGGGAGAAAAAGGTCGAATGGACCGAATTTGGCGGGCAATACAGGTTGGAGGGACCATAGTCGGTGGAAGACGGTGGTTAGAGGGACCGTAGTAGGCGAGTGATGGTGGTCTGAGGGATCATAGTTGGCAAGTGGTGGTGTTCGATGGATGGGAGGTGGTCGACAGCCTGGTGGAAGTCTGAAAACTGTCCATGGATAGGAGGTAGTCCGGAGGTGGTCCGGTGATGATCAAGTGGAAGTCCAATAGTAATTAACGGTCGATTGGTAGTTCGGTAGTAGTCGGCAGCCAGGTTGTGGTCCAAGGATGGTCAGGTGGAAGTTCGGCAAATATTGGTGGTTGGCTGATGTCCATCCGTGATCAGTGACTTAGTGGTGGTCCGATGATGGTCTGGTGGAAGTCCGGTGGCAGTTGGATGTTAGGTGGGAGTTCGGCGATGGTCGACGGCTGGATGATAGTCTAGTGACTATCGGGAGGGTGATCGGCAGTGATCGAATGTCGGGTGGCAGTCTGGTAGCTATAAGTAGTTAGGAGGTGGTCTAACAATGGTCGAGCGGAAGTCTAGCAGTAGCTGATGGTCGGGCAGTCGTCTGACGATGCTAGGATAGAAGTCCGGTGGCAGTTTGTGACCAAACGAAAGTCCAACAATGGTCGAGTAAAAGTCCAATGGCGGTCAACGGCTGGGTAGTGGTCTGATAATGATCGATGGATGTTCGTCGGCAGTGATGCTAAAGCTCTTGAAGCCTCAGAGCTCTTTCCAATCGATTGTCAAAGGTCCAAGCCCCCAAGCGCCCTTTCAAGTGGAAAGAGGGGGTCTTTTTATAGATTTTTGAAAGTGGCATGCCCTGTAAATACAGAGAAGATCTAGAGCAAATTTGGAGTGCTCGATCGGATGGCCCATGTTGATCTCCCCTATTGACCTCGTTATTCGAGGTCAGTTTCCTCGGAATCCATCTCTAGTTCCTAGGTCTTCCAGGTGGTCTAGATTTTCTTTTAAACCTTCATATCTGAAGGGAAAAGAAAATACCCCTTCGAGGATGAGTTTCTTTTCATTTGGCTATCCAAGCCCGATGGATCCAAGGAGCTCGTAGAGGAAGAAAAGACGAAATGAGGAGATGAAAGGAAGAAGACGAAGAAATGAAGATAAGAAAAAAGTATATCCCATTTCAAAATCACTTGCGTTAGTCTTAGGATTAGAAATATGGATTTGTTGTTAGTGGTGCCCAGCCACTCTACTTTTTAGTAAATCTTGGATTATAAATGGACTTTGGACATTATATTTTGAATAATTTAAATTTGATTATTTACATTGCTTGCATATTAGAATTGTCTATTTTTCTAGATTTTCTTACATGCCGTGTTTTGTTTTAGCCCTGGATACGATCAGAGTTTTTGTGAGGGTACGAATAAAGCTTTTTCTACTCGAAATTTTAATAAAGTTTTTAGGCTCACATAGAAACTCTAACAATCTAAGAAGTAAGCTCGGGACCGTCGAGAGTCAGCATATGCATATTATTACTTCTCTTCCTTGTTAGGCACCTCCCCGTCTGCAGGTTCTGGCAAACCACCTGACCTATTAGGGTGCAGTTCTGTCAAGGGGATGTTGTACAATCTCCAGGGAAAAATTTATTTTCTAAGCCTGATTTTAAACTGCTTCATAATCATTTTATGCATTCAAGTCAATTAACATGCATTGCATTAGATATCAATTAAAAGAGTTTAAAATTTTAATTGCATTACGCTCTTAAGCATCATTTACCCTACATAAGTAAAGGGGTCAATTAAGATTTGTCTTAGATGTCGGGCCCAATTTCGCAAAACTTAAATAACATACATACCCATCTTTCATAAAGAGACCGGACACATGGTTTTAAAGCGTTAGGTGGTTAGCTGGCTCCCCAATCCAGGCCAGGGTAAGTCCAGGTTTGCACTTTATTAGCTAGGTTTGGGTCACTACTTTGTAGTACCCAATTAGATTTAGGTTTTGAGGCAGATTTTTAAATCTTAAGTCCTCACCATCCGTGAATATAATCTCAAATTTCTAATAAAATATCAACTTAAACATAAAAATTCTCTCATAAAATGTAAAGCCCAATATAGGGTAGATTGAGGTTACCTCTGAGCTTCTCAGAATCTGACACCTCTTACTTTTCCTCCTTTGACTCGTTAATAACTGTTCAACATTGAGCTTTCTCCTTGAAAATTTCTTACTTCTTTCCATGTCTTCTACTTTGTAATAAAAGGGTATAGAAATTGCTACTTTAATCGAAAGTTTTCTTAAGAGCACATCTCCTAAGATGTAATTAACTATAGGGGTTTGCCTCGGTAGGGATTTGAGAACTCCAAATTAAAATAAACCTTATTTTATTTACATAAAATATGGGAAAAATCTCTGGGAACGCAGATTATCTTTTAAAACTCATTTTTAACTTTGAATATACTTGTATAGTGCTATTTACATCTTTCGAGATGATATAACATTCTCCTTGTCATATTTGATTTTAAAAGTGACGAATTTTATAAAACCCATTCTTATTTTTGGATGCCTTGAAGAATATCACGTTCGTCTTTTAAGATGATATCATATTCACCTTGTTGCCTCTAATCAAAAGAGTGGTTGAATTTTCAAAACCTCATTTCTATTTTTAAACACATTCTATAGAATTTTATATTCATCTTTCGAGATGATATGTTATTCTTTGGATTGTGTTTGATCATTAAAATATTATTTTTCAAAACCCTATTTTGATATTGAATCCATTATAAAAATATTGTGACAGTCTCCCGAGACTGTACTTTATTCACAATGTAGTATTCGATTACAAAATAAGAGAAATGCAAATTTGCATGGCTATAAATTTTCCCCCAACATCCTTGATCATAGAGCATCTTTCAAGTGTTTTAGTATCTTAATGATTTTAGAATTCAACGATCTTAGGTTCGTTGGATTTTTCTCATTGAGCTGCTCAATTTGACTGTAAGCATGTCATATTTGGATATTATTGGGACAACCAATTTGGTCTTTCAACCTTTCAAATAAGCTTTAGGCCCCTGATTTGGAGCCATTTGGGTTTGGATTGGACCAATTTTGGTGTAGTTTGGTTCGTCTTTTCGAGACGCTTAGTTTGACTGTAAGTTATTTGAAATTAGAGTTTAGATGGTCCTGGTTTTAATTTTGAAAGTTTCTACCTTGAATATGCCTCAAGATTCATGCATGATCAGGATAATTTTTTGTGACATAACACTTGTATATCAATTACTAGTACAGCTACACATGTAGAATGTAGTTGATGGTTTATGCTAAGCACATTTCACTATTTATTTGCTTAAATGGTTATTATTGTATATCTTGTTGGATGCATATATATAATGTTGTATATATTTTATATATGTTAGGTTGTTGGCATTAAAAGGAGACAAAAATTCATCAGTGGGAAAGCCTTTTATTAATTCTTCGTGGCCATGATAGCTTGCAAAAGCTTTAAGGGATTAAGTTTGTGATTAGCTCTAATTGCAAAATGATCACTAAAAAATCAACTTGGATGACATTTTAGGACCAATTTTGATTACAAATTAATTGCTAAAAAGTTTTCATAGCATTTTTTTATAGCCTAATAGTGAAAACATTACAGGAAAGACAGCAATTTGCGATGGTCTTTACGATGGAAAATTTTTCCTCTGAGATAGTGGTGGATTTGCGATGGAAATTTTCATCATTTATTTTGTCACGGAGTTGCAGCGGATTTGCATCGGATGATCTGCCTCAAATTTACGACGGATTATCCACCGCAAATTTGCCACAAATCTGCTGTAAATTCATCACAAATCTGCTGCAAATTCATCACAAATAATTATATCTAAACCAACATAATCACTATTTCTTTTATTCGCTCTCATTCTGTTCTATTGTCGTGCCCTCGAGCTTCGACGATCTCTCTGTGCCATCATTTCCTTCGACAATGTTCCTTTAATTTACTCGTCCATCTCCAAATTTTCCTCAACTGCAATTCTTCTTAGCCTCCTTCATCACTGTTCGACTTCACTCCTTTGATTCGACGACGTTACATTCCTGTTGGATCAGAAGTAACGTTTTGATCGGAAGCAATGAAGGGAGCTCGCTTGCTGTGAAGGTATTTTTCTCCCTTTCGCGTGCTTCTTCGCCAAATCCCATAAATCTGCCCTAAATCCTGCATCCAAGCAGCCCCTTCCTATCACATCTGATCAGCTTCGAATGTAATCTTCCTTCCCTTTCATTTCAGGTATATTGTTCATACTTTAAGATTAATTAAAAGATGCATGGAGATTGTTCATAGTTTAGGGCTTTTTGTGTGAAAGAAAAGTTTTCATCAAACTTTAGGAAAAATTCTATAAGATGGTGGTGAAACCTGCAATGCTTTATGGTGAACAATGTTGGTCATTAAAAGAGAATCATAATATTAAGTTTATTGTTGCATAGATGAGAATGCTTAGGTGGATGAGTGGCTTTACTCTTAGAGTCTATTGTTCATGGTGATTGTGTAATGGATGGAGATATTCTTAATATAATTCAAGTTGGATAGTTGAAGTGAATGAATGCATCAAGCTTATTGTGTGATAGAAAAACCCCTCTCAACTTACGAGAAAATTCTATAAGATGGTACTGAGACCTACAATGTTTTATGATGCAGAATGTTGACCCTTAAAAGAGAAGCATAATATTAAGTTAAGTGTTGCAGAGATAAGGATGCTTAGGTAGATCGATGAGTGGCTTTACTCTTAGAGTTTATTATCCATGCTGATGGTGTAATGGATGGTAATATTATTAGCAGAATTCATATTGGATGGTTGAAATGGAGGAATACATCAGGCTTATTGTGTGATAGACAAGTTCCCCTTAAACTTAAGGGAAAATTCTAAAAAGTGGTGGTGAGACCTGTAATGCTTTATTATGGTGTAGAATATTGGCCATTGAAAGAGAAGCATAATATTAAGTTAAGTGTTGCAGAGATGAGGATGCTTAGGTGGATGAGTGTCTTTACTCTTAGAGACAGGATGTGAAATGAGCATATACTTGAAAATGTTGGAGTAACTCCACTAGAAGATAAGATTAGAAGAGTCATCTTAGATGGTTTAGTCACATAAAATGTCGACCTTTCGATGACTCGTTTGGAAAACTAGATGCATTAGTGTGTTGCACTAATTCACACACGCTCTTTTATTATCCAATATACAATGAGTGCGTGATGGAGGTGCACAACTATCCATATAAACTCCTAAAATTATCACTATTACATAAATTATTTTTTATTTTTAAATTGATACAAATCTAATTGTTTGGTTGTAGGAATTTATAATCCAACTGTGTTATGGATATTCGAAAGTATAGAAGTTGGATGTATAATTGACTATTACCTGGATGCAAGACATTAACAGATAAATTTTTGAATGGTGTGAATTACTTCATTCAGACAGGCTCTCAATTACCTTCATTTATATCAGAGGGTAGGTTTCGTTGTCTATGTTCTAAACACAAAACTCAAGCCAACTTCATACCAGATGAGATTACTATTGATCTATATCATAGAGTGATAATTATATGATGATTAATCTTAAGTATACAAGACTTTGAGAGAGCCAGGTTGCAACAGGTGAGGGTTCCTTTGGGGAATCTACAGGTGTTTTTGACTACCGCACTTGGTCGTAAGCAGTAGGTGGAATGTAGAAGGAACGGATTTATGGATTAAGCTAGCAAGCCTACGAGTACGAGCGACAGTCCTCTTCTACTACCAGCTACTCCACAGGCAGCCATGAGAGTTTATATAGCCAACATGTGGCTAACTTGACTATGGAGTTGGAAAATATTTGAAGAACACAGGTAGACATGAATATTCAGATAATAGATGAGCTTAGGAGATTGAGAGAGCAAATTGGCGGAAATCAACCTACGGCTATATCGATCGAGCATGAGAGTGAAGACCTAGATTCCGCTTAGGGTGTCTATAAAAATATTTTTGATGCATTTTATTTCTTTTGATGTATAAGAACTATTGAAACTTTAAAAGTGTTATAACAATTACAGAATTTTATGGAAAGTGGTTGTTTATTTGAGCTATTGGAATGTTATTGTTTGATTATTAGTCCTTTATAGTACTGTATTTAATTATTGCTTTTAAAATGTCAAGATTCGTACTGTTGGAAAGCTTAATAACAGATAGCAAGAGTTATTTTTTTTATTTCTGCTACAGGTTTTCAATGGATTTTCTATGAATTCCGTCGCAAACCTTGATACGACGATTTAGTAATGTTGTTTGCGACGGAAACATTGTCATAAATGGCGGTGGATTTGTGACGGATTTTCCGTCACAATATACGACAGATATTCCGCCGTAATTTGCGGCTGAGATTCCGTAGCACATCCGCCGCAAAATATTTACGACGGATCTGTTCCTTCGCAAATAATTTTGCGACGCGGGTTTTAACGGCGGATTCAACTCCATCTCAAATCTGCCGCAAACCAGGATTTGCGACAAATATCCTTTATTTTGCGACAGATTATTCCGCCTCAAAAGGCGGAATTTCCTGTAGTCAAAGGGTCGGTTGCAATATTTTGCAATCGAATGTCGGTACTCATAAAATTCATTTGCATCAAATTATTTAAAAATTATTTTTAGGATAAATTTATGGGTTGTAAAAGCCTAAAAATTATAGAAAAAATAATCATTTATGATGGTTCTGTTGATCACAATAGGATTGTATTTTTGTAGTTTTTATCGAGCCCAACCTGAGCTAGCTCAAAAGTCAACTTAACTTATTCACATGTATAGATTCAACTATGTTGAATTATTTGGTTCACGCATGATAATTAATAACTGTTGGTATGAGGCAATGACCCTGCATTGATAATTAAGAGTCAAAAACCCTAAATATAAAACTTTTTGGGAAAAATATGATTCCTTGAACAATTATGAGTATATTTTATGAAGTATTTTGAGAGTACCTATGATATTTTTGTTTTTCTAAATTATATGGTTGGTTAAGCCTTCAATTTGAATGATTTTATCTCCTATAGTTAATTGACCAATAAAGTTAGCTTCTTGCTTTAGAAATAATTTTTTAAACTACAAAATTTTACATCTATTTTATTCCTTTTAAGGTTTTTTGTTCTTTTTTTTTAATTCTTATATCATCATAAAAAAAATTGAGCTATAATTACAATTTTTAAGTGTAACTAGACATAAAAAATTCATTACATATTATCTTTCAAATTTATGATTAAATGTGATATTTTAGCCTCATTATATTCGTAATTTTTAAAAAATTTACTGTTAATAATTTGATTAAAAGTTTTAATCAAAAGTTTATGAAAAAACTCCTTATTTATTCATTTTTCCAGAACACAATAAAATAAGATTTGAATAAGCACCATTATGCGCTCACATGATAAAATTTTTTTTTTTTTTGGAAATGACTTGAGAGGTATAGGATAAGTGGGAGCTGGCTCGCAGGCAGAAGTGAAATACCACTACTTTTAATGTTATTTTATTTATTCTGTGAGACGGAGGCTGGGCCTGTCCCCTCCTTTTGGCTTTTAAGTCTCTCCCCGATGGGTCAATCCAGGCGAAAGATATTGTTAGGTGGGCAGTTTGGCTGGGGCGGCACATCTATTAAAAGATAATGCAGGTGTCCTAATTAGATGAGCTCAACGAGAACAGAAATCTCGTGTAGAACAAATGGGTAAAAACTTATTTGATTCTGAATTCTAGTGCGAATATGAACACACAGTAAAAATTGATCTGTAGGTTTTTCGCATCCCGATTGAGACAAATATTATATAAATTTTGAGAAATATTTTATTAATTTTTTTATTTTATATTAAATTTAATATATTTAAATATAAATCTCTGTTTAATAAAAATTTAAAGTATAATTTTAATATAAAACATATATTAATAAATAAAATTTATAATTTATTTATATATAAATAAAATCTTAAAACTGACCGCCACGCATGCGAAAATTGTTCTAACCGACTTTCCAGAAGCTTCGTAGGCTAGTTTGAAAATTAGGGTTTCGTTAACAATAAGAAATTAGTAACTTCTTACGATTTCTCCCCTAAAAAAAAAGAAGTGACTTCTTACGTTAACTTCTTTGAGTGTGACAAACTGACAATTCAACCTTGCCGTGCAATAGGGATGATGACTCACTATAATGAGTAGGTAATTGAAATATAAAATAATATTAATAGTGTATTCTCAAATAAATCTATAAAAAAATATTTGAAGTTAAA
Source organism: Dendrobium chrysotoxum (assembly GCA_019925795.1). Lineage (NCBI taxonomy): Eukaryota > Viridiplantae > Streptophyta > Magnoliopsida > Asparagales > Orchidaceae > Dendrobium > Dendrobium chrysotoxum. The sequence continues at coordinate 28,726,197 of CM034301.1, read as the reverse complement.
CTTTCTAGTTTGTCCAATTAAAATGAATATATATACATATATTTATTTATTTATTTTATGAAATTTTTTATTGATAAACCTAGTCATGAAATGATGTAGAATAATTTTTTTTTATATTTGAGCAGTAAGACAAATTCATACATACATCACATACGTAAACTTTGAATTAGTAGCCAAAGCCTTCGACCAATATATCAAAGTTAGGGGTGTCAAAAATTGACACGACCTGAAACCCGACCCGTAAAAATTCGGGTTCGGGTCAACCCGTTTGTAAAATATTTGACCCGTATGAAAAACGGGTCGGGTTCTGGTTGATCCGAAAACCCACTAATCGACCCGGGTAACTCGCGACCTTGACCTAGCGTGATCCCGTCTCCGAGTCTGCCTAGCCCAGTCGTGACGGAGGCACGACGTCAGACCACATGTCCACAACTTTGCATGTCGGACTCGCATCGGCGCATCCTGCCTCGACACTCCTGGCCCTCCTCCCACATAATTAACATACAAAATTATATATGAAGTTTCTTATGTTTATACATTTTAATTATATTAATTACTCTAACTTCTAATTTTATATTTATTTTTATATAATTATTTTTTATATTATATGCAGATATTAAATTTTTTAGAGGATGCAATGAAGGTGGAAGTGTGGTCATGACCTACAGAGCAGTATTCTAGCTCCTTGAACTTGGGTGATGTAGGGCCATCAAACTCATAATTGGTGGAAAATCTTGCTCAAGCAATATTGGGCAACAAATTGATTGATCATATCTTGGAGAGATGATTTAGAAAAGATAATGCATGATAAATTTGAAAAAAGAAAAAATCATTATTTGATTACATTTACTATTAAATCTTCAACTAACATATTTATCTCTTTTAATTTATGCTTCGTTTAGGACGGCTTTCTTACTGATTTTTAAAACAGCTTTATAGTATAAAAATTTCTGGTTCAAAAAATTTTTGTACTAAAAAACTGCTTAAAAAAGCAAATAAGAAAGCTGTCCCAAATAAAGCCTTAGTCAACCAAGCATAAAGTATCTCATGGATGTTTCAACCATTTAAATATATGACATCTAATTATTATTTAGTTTAAAATACATCACTTTTAACTAAGCATTTTATTTTTTATTTATAAATTTAGAGCTGCTTCTCTTTGGCATCAAATGAAATTTTTATGGTGTGATGCTTAGGAGAAAACTATTATGGCCCATGCCCTCGATGTATCTCATCATGGAGACTTGATTGAGACCAGCATCACTTAGATTAGTAACATAAAAGTTAAGGGTTGTCAAGGATGCGCAATTTTATATAAAATGACATCATGTAGAAGACCTCTATGGTTGCTTCTATTAACCACCTCACCAACAAGGAAGGAGTTATAACTATGTATTTAGATATTTGCATCTAGGGATCTAAGCGAGTCTAGCCGACTCGTGAGCTAGCTCAGACTTAGTTCGATAAATAGCCCGTGAGCCGAGCTTAATGAGCTAATGAACCTAGCCTGAGCCAATCATGACTCGACTCGTGAGCTCGCGAACCGGCTCGTTTAAAAAATATTAATATAAAATGCACTTCAAGTGTATTAGCATTCAAGATTTTAAGTACAAAGTTGTTTAAATTGTTTAAAAAATCTACCTCACTTTCTTGTGATAAATAATTCTTTATTATTTTCTTTTAATTTTCATTCTTTTTTTCATTTTATTATAATAATTGCTTTAATCATAATCATTTTCTCTCTTTCATAAACGAGCTGGCTCGAACTTGTAGAATAAAGCTCAAGCTTGGGCTCAAACTTGATTAATTAATCAAGCTCGAGCTCAAGCTCAAGTCAGGAGTGACTCGAGCTCGAGTCTATTCGTTTACACCCCTAGTTGCATCATTCACTATACAATAGCACAGCATGGTAATATTTATATTATTTTAAAAAATATTTGCAAATTATTGGTCATATGTCTTATGCATTATAAAAGGCAAACCAAATGTATATTCCAATGAAGAATAAGCTTGTTCCAAGGACCCATAAGAGATGTGCCATGAGATATCATATTAACCTTCAATCTCATGAGACCATTATAAATATCATTACATAATTTAAAACTTTTTATATTCTTATTTATAAAATAATTAATATTATTGTTGTTTATGCTAAATTTATTAATGTTATAAATGTTTATGCTCCTCAAGTAGGTTTGGATATATGTTTAAAAATCAAAGTTTGGAATAATTTAGAAGAGTTAGTATAAATGATATATCTTGAATAAAGAGTTTTATTGGAAGAGATTTCAATTGACATGCTGGTAGTATAGTAGAATATTTTAAAAGCATTAATGATAGTTATGAGTTTAGACCAACTAATAAATGTAGTACAACCACTTTAGGTTTTGCTCTAGCATATAATTTTGTAGTTGTTAATACTTTATTTAAGAAAAGTGAGGAGCATCTCATCACTTATAATTATGGACATAATAAAACTCGAATTGATTAATTTCCTGTAGGAAAAATAAGTCATTTGGATTATAAAGATTTATAGACCTCAATACTAGTGGCAGGGTCAAGTTGATCATGCATGGTGAATTTAAAAATCAAAGAGTGTCATTGTTGGTGTTGAAAGTGGGTTTTGAAAAAATTTAATCTTCTTTGGAGAATTTTAAAATTGATGTTGAGTCTTAATTCTAAAATTAAACATTCCATCAGAAAAAATATACCACATTGGGAGGTGGAAATAAAATTTTAGAGTGGGGTTCAAATTTAGAATTATAAATCCTATCTTGAATATCGCGATTGAATTTAAGATAAAACTTTGTATGGCCCCGAAGGGTCAAAATAAAGTTCAGTCAAATATCGGGGTATGATAATTAAGAGAAGTGATCGTTAATTTTATATTCGAATTCATCTTAACGAAAGATATATCTCCCTGAAGGGGGAAGATATCATTCGTCAACGATCGTTTGAACATAAAGATAACAATCGTCAATAATTTAATTTTTTCCAAAGAAGACTAATTAAATTTTGAAAATCAATTTTGAAAAAGTAAATACGGGTTCTAAATCTCCTACGAGAGCAAGCCCTCGTAGATAATTACATCATAGGGAGGTTTAATTCTCTACGAAAACTCTCGATTAAAATAATGGCAAATATTTTGTTTAGAGTTTTCAAACAGTGGATATCAAAGGAGGGTGAATTCGAATTTTGAACAGGGATTGGATCAAATTTTGAGCAGTTATTTTTGGAGTCGAAGGAAGAGGGGTAGGAAGCACTTTGGGATTCTGAAACAGTTCAGAAGCGCCCCAACCTAAGCTAAGTGTTGGGCTTTAAATTTTAGATTGAGAGAATATTTAGTTTGATTTGATTGATTTATTAGAAGTTTGGGACTATATTCCCGAAGGTTGGGGTCTTATAACTCAAAGTCTGCCCCATATCCTAAATCTAAATTTAGATACTGAAATATAGTAGTCCGAACTTAACTAATGCAGTGTAAAATCTGGGCTTATCCCAGCCTGGATTAGGGAGCCAGCTAACCACCTAGGTGATTAAAAATCATGAGTCAAGTCATTTAATGTAAGAGTGGTAGGATGTTATTATTAAAGTTTTGAGAAGTTGGGGCCAACATCTAGAGATTATCCTAAATTGCCCCTTGACTTATGTTGGGTGAAAATGCTAGAGCAAATGCAATTAAAATTTTTGACATACTTTTTAATTGATTTCTAATGCAATGCATGTTGATTGACTCGATTAAATGCATAAAATGGAATGAAGCAATTTTAAAAAGGTTTTAAAAATAGATTTTATTCTAGAGTGCACAGACTCCCCTTAATAGATCTATACCTTCATAGGCCAGCTAGTCTGCTAAAAGCTGCAAGCGGGGAGGTGCCTAATAAATGGAAAGAAGATGCATCAAAATGCTATGAGAACTCTCGGCGGTCCCGGGCTTACTTCTTAAATCTCTTGAGTTTCTATGTTATCTTAAAATTTTTATTTTAATTTTAATAGAAGAATTTTTGGCGTACCCTCACGAGCCTCAACGTATCCAAGCTAAAATAAAAATGACACACAATCACTAAAAAAACTAAGAAAAGTAGGCAATTCTATACATAATCAAATCAAATCAGATGCATTAAATAATCAAATTAATTAAGTAAATATCCATAGGCAAATTACCTTGCTTATTACAACCCAGATTTATAGAAATTAAAAGTGGTCGGGCACCACTAACAACAACCCGGGTTCTAATCCTAGTTTAGACGCAAGTGACTTTGAGTGAGATACTCTTTGTCTTCAACTTCTCGGTCTTCTCATCTTCAAACTTCTTGGATTCTTCGTGGCTGGATACCCAAATGGAGAAGAGAACTCTTCCCTCGAGGGGAAGGTTACTCTTTCCTACTTTGGGTAGTAAAGTGATCCAAATTTGGACATCCAAATGAGAAAGGACTATCCCCCATAAGGGGTATCCTTTTCTCTTTGGAATCCAACCTTTGGATCTATGTATCTCAAACTCAAAGTACAACTTTCACAACTCAATACTCAAAAAAATTACATAAATATAAAAATAAAAATTCTAGACTCTCTTACAGGGTTATCCTAAGCATTTAAATATTAAAACACATCCCAAGCAGTTGTATATATGTATAGAAAAGTAAACACACTTGGCTACGCTCTTTTTATTTGAGGGGATAAGCAGCTGAAGTACCTGTATTAGTTATATTTATTATTTATTTAGCCCATTTTATTGCCCTGCATGAGCATGGACACCTGTAAAAAATTTAGTGAGCATCCAGATTACTTCTAACCTAAGAGTAATCTATCGCCCATTATATCAATCCACAAAGTACAGTAAAAGTAAACAAACATATCAATTAATTTCAATCATAACATGTAATGAAAACTCAAAAAATCTGGCATACCGCATAAAACTAAACACCGACCTAGCTTAGATCTAGAGTTAGTTGTCCTAGTAAACTATCTAAAGTGTGTGCTAAAGGTCGTGTGGCTTTGGTAGATCCTAAATTGGGCAATTAATTCAAGTTATCTAATATTCAAATTAGTTGAAGGCTCAAAGGGATATTTAATTAAAGTTTAAATACCAGTATATTAAAGTTTAAATTAAGTCTATTTTAATGGTTAAATGACTACTACCTTTGTTGCTCATCGAGGCCGTGAAGTTTATTTCACCTTCCTTGGGGTTGAGTTAATAGCCTCGTAGGCCTGGGTTACCCAGTAGTAATCGGGGTTGATTAAGTTGATTTAGTTTGTTAGGCTTTAAAGGTTAATTAATATTAATTAATTTAATTAATTAGTAATTTTATGAGTTAAATTTGTTTATATTTTCCATGAACAAGTTTGTGACGTTATTCCACTAGGCTCGAGGAACCAAGCCTCCTTGGGACACGTAGCCTCGTAGCCCGGAGTAGTCCATCCTAAAAATCATATTGATGTAGTTGAATTAATGATTTTAATTTAGTTAAATATTTAAAAGTAACTTAATTTTGATGTTTAACACTTTATTGAATCCATTAGTGGTGTTGTGCCACCAGGCTCGAGGAACCAGGCCTCCTTAGGACACGTAGCCCCACAGCCTGGAATAGTCCATCCAATAAACTTCATCTTTAGAGTGGTTGTTAAGTATTTGAGTGTTGGTTGAGTGTTTTATTAATCAATTTAAAGTTTTCTGGAATTTTAATAAATTATTGTATTTTTTGAATTATTGGAATTATTTAATTATGTTAATTAAGGGGGCCAAAAATTAACTTTTTAAATTAAAGCTGATTTTAAAGATTTAAAAATTTTAATAAATATTAAACCTTATGACGAGTAGTTAAACTATCACTACAAGAAAGTTGCGAATTTCCGGCGAAAAATTATGAAGTTTCCGGCAGATTTCAAAATTTTCCGGCGGATTTCCGACGAAAATATATTCGACGGTAATTCGAGCGTCGGAAAAATGTTCCGTCGAACAAAATCCGTCGGAAATTTATTTCAGACGAAATTTTTCCGCCGGAGAAAACTTCCGACGGAAAAATTCCGCCAGAATAAAAATTACCGATTTTAAAAAAGAAACGGACATAGCAGCCCAGCTGGCCCGCTCCCGCGCGCTACCCAGGCCAAGCCCCGCGCGCCGCTCCCGCGCGCAACCCGTCTCGTGCGCCCGCGCTCGGCACCCGCTCTTGCGCCTGTCCGCCCTGGGAATCGAACCTAGGACCACCCCCCGTGCACCCGCCTGACCACTGCGCCAATCCTGCAAATACGAATTAATTGATAAATAATTTTATTTATATTAAAACTCTCAGTATATTACAATTAATACATAAAAATTTTAAGTTTATTATTTTAAATGATAATCACAAGAAGTTATATTTTTAGTATTTTTTAGATTCCGTCGGAAACTCCGCCGGAAACGCCATCGGAAATTCCGACGGAAACTCTGCCGGAAAATGCGCCGGAAACACATCCGCCGGAAAAGCCGCCGGAAAATTTGCTTAAAAAATTGTCAGAAATATTTCAAAAAAATCCGTCGGAAATCGACCGGAAAATTCGCCGGAAATCCGCCGAAAATTCTGCCGGTAATCAGAGATTTTCCTGTAGTGTATTAGTATGCCTAATTTAGAGTTTTCTATGAAAAGTTATAATTTTTTGAAGTTTGGGCCTAGATTTGAACTACGTTTGATCGAAAAGTAACTTTTTGACTTTGACCGGATTTTAGAGGTTTAACATTTTTAGAAAATACTAGAGCTTAATTAGAGTTGAATGACAATAAGTTACTTCAATTTAAATTTTTCTGTAATTAGTTATGAATTTTCAAAGTTCCCTTAATTATTTGAATTTTAAAATTGCTTAATTAGGAAGGTTTTGATCATTTTATTCCAAACTAATCCCAAACTGTATGAAATTACTCTCAAAGGTAAGGGATGACCCATGGGAGTGTTTCCAAGTGTTTGAAAATTATTTAGAATTTTTAATAATTTTTAATAAATTAATTTAATTAATTGTTAATTTTTACTAAAAGTTAAATTAAAGTCAAATTAGATATCTTATGATGGTGCTTTTATTTTTCCTAGATAAAGAATTAAGTTTTGGTCATTTTGAAGTATTATTTGCAATTTTTGTACTTAATTTGGATTTATTATAACTTTTTGAATTTGTTGGGTCCTTAAAAGGGCTGAAACTTTGGATAATTAATTTTCTAACCTAATGACCTCCAAATTTAATGAAATTTAAACCTAAGATACATTATGTTACTAAGTTTGTTGTGTTCAACTTTCACCCCTATTCGGTGTGTGTAATATCCTCTAGAAATTTTCAAATTTTACTAGATATTTCCTTAATTATTTTCCCTAAGTGTCACTAAAGTTCAATTAGGCTTAAAATTTTGTGTAGCTATTCCTGAGAAATATGCAATCACACCATAGAAAATATGCATCCTAATTCTTAATATTGAAGAGTTATGAATTTTCAAAGTTTTGGCTCCAAAATGGACCCATTGCTTTGAAAATTCACATCATAGTAATTCAATGGGTATCTGACCCTAAGAAAATTACAATACATGCCTAAGATACCCAAATACCTTCCACCAAAATTTGGGGCCCAATTAACCATAGGATTGTGAGAAAATCACAAAAAATTAATTTTAAAGAAATAGGAATATCTCACAATCTAGTAATCAAATAAATTCAAACTTAATTTTAAAAAATACTAGACTAAATTATCTTTCCAACGAGCCTAAAAATACTTAATTTGGTGGAGAAATGTATTTATTATGAATTTTAAAACTTTTAACTATTTTTTTAATTTTTTTTTAGTCCATTAATAGCCGGGGCAAATTAATGGCAATGATTGGCACCAAAACGGTGGCGGCGCATGATATTTTGACATGTGGCAGACTATTTATCAGCCACTTATCTGCACCATGACTAACCCTGGGCCATCCGATCAAGAAAGAAGGAAAATCGGACGGTCGAGATCGATCCAGGCCATTTTAGTTCAAAATGAACTAAAAAATTGAAATACTCATAACTTTCAAAATACTCATCAAAATTTAACAAAATTTGAAATGTAGGCTCATGGGAACATGAACTTTCACTGTCTAGAGTTTGTAGACCCCATGCAATAAAATTTTGAGCAGTTCAAATCAAAATTTAAATTTAAAAGGAGCATAACTTACAATACAACCATCAAATTTTTGAGATCTTTGGCTCGTTGGAAATCTGCACTGATCCTCTACAACTTTGATGAAGACACTAAGAGCTAGATCTAGCTGGATAAAAATTTGTGTTGGAAAATCCTCTTTCTCTCTCTAGAATGCTCTCTCCTCACTAGAATAGTGATTTGAGGATTGAAAATGATTGGAAGATGCTTGGGAAAGCTTTAGAGATGGATGGAAAGGATGGGGAAGGCTCTAAGAAGGTTGGAGGCTGCTAGAGTGGGAGCTTAGGTGAAAATGAGTAAGGATGATGCCTGAGGTCAAGTTTCCCGCTTCCTAAACCCCTTGATTTTGAATGGATGGCTTAGATTCAATTAGGGAGGGTATAGATTAGTGCCAAGTGTCGCCTAAGCTACCCAAAGATAGGGAATAGGTTTGGTGGTTTGTGTGACCTCCCTTGGTCCTTGGGAAAGGGGACCACACTTTTTCCCCATTTGGATGAACCAATGATTGGCTTGGTTTAGGGGGTTGGCTTAGGACTTCTTAAGAGAGAAAATAGTCCATTTTATAGTAGGTTTGGGCAGATTTTGGATTGAGATAAAGGTTTTCCAAGGTGGCATGGTGATGTGGCCATGATTTGACTCTTTCTCATGGGTTCAAAGGGGGCTGGACAGGGTTTTAACCCCTCCAAATGGGTTCACCAAGTCAAGACAAGGGAAGTTTGACTTGGATAAATTTTAGATATGTCAATGACGTCTAATTGAATAATTTTGATGGATTGATTTGATTTAAAATATGTTCAAGCATTGAAATTGACCTTAGTGTGGGTTAAGGGTTAATTTGGTCAACCATAGTTGACTTGATCAACTTGGTCAAACCACGGGTTGAGTTTGGGTCAAAAGGTTCAAATGAGTGTTTTAAGGTCAATGGAGGTGGTGCCATACATTGGTAAGGTCATTTGGATTGAAAATGACATTTGAGCCTTTAAGGGGCATTTTGGTCAACCTTGGTTGACTTGGTCAACCAGGTCAAACCAATACTTGAGTTTGGGTCCAATGGATCCCAAATGATATTTTGGATTCATTAGAAGAGTTTTCAAGTGTTGAAGAGATCGGAGCATGTTGAAATTTGGCCAAAAGTCCAAAAATTCCCTTAAAGGGCATTTTGGTCATTTTGGCTTCTGGTTAATTCTGGGTCAAAGTGGGTCTGAGAAAGTGCAATTTATTGGTCAACCAGTCATAAAAAAAGTCCTGAATGTGATTGGAGATCTGGAAAGGGTCCCAAGATTAAATTTCACTGGATGGCAAGTCCAGTGGCATAGGCTATAAATAACTGAAGGTTTTGCAGCCTTTGAGAGAAGATTCAGTTTCTGGGGTTAGAAGTGTCGGATTAAGCTCAAATTTGGATCGTTGACCCTAGGGACATGCCTAAGTAATATGCAATTAACATACCCAAAATAAGTGGTCATTAGGCTGGGTTCCAAGGGATCTAAAAAGTCTCTTGAAAAGTCCTTAGCCCTTGGATTTGATTTGGAATTTTAGAATTGGATTGGATTGGGATTTGATTGGGACCTATATGGCTGAAAGTTGGCATCCCCCAGTCATTAGGTCACCAAAGAGAGACCCAAGTAGGTCTTAGTGACCTCATACAAAAATAAGGTCAATAAATGGACCCCCAATATGTGTAGTAGAATAAAGTTCTAGTACATATATTGGCATTGACCGAATTAAAGGTTGAAGTGGAATTTTTTATCCTAAAGAAGAGGAGATTTAGCCTTAGAGAATTAGGTAGAAGGTAGAAATATCTAATCCTAAGGAAAGGAAGAATCCTAACCTAAAGGAAAAGAAAATTGGAGGGAGCTAGGATGGTGCCACGAAGGGTGTTATCCACCACTAACAGATGATCGTATGATGAGGGTAGGAATTGGCCCATCACAGAGGATCAAAACTAGATGATCATATTATGGGGAAAAAAATACGCCCATCATAGAGGGTCAAAGATCAAGTGATGGGGAAAATAATATGCCCACCACCATGAGAGAAATTGGATGATCATATGATGGGAAAAATAATACGCCCATCATAGAGGATCGAGGATGACCATATGATGGGGAAAATAATACACCCATCATAGAGTTCAGGTGATGGGGAAAATAATACGCCCACCACCATGATCGAAACTGGATGGTTATATGATGGGGAAAATAATACGCCCATCATAGAGGATCGAGGATGGCCATTCGACGGGAAAAATAATACGCCCATCATAGAGGTTCAAAGATCAGGTGATGGGGAAAATAATACGCCCACCACCATGATCGAAGATGGATGGTCATATGATGGGGAAAATAATATGCCCATCACAGATGGTCGAAGATCACGTGATGGGGAAAATAATACACCCACCACCATGATCGAAGCTGGATGGTCATATGATGGGGAAAATAATACACCCATCATAGAGGACCAAGGATGACCATACGATGGGGAAAATAATATGCCCATCGTAGAGGGTCAAAGATCAGGTGATGGGGAAAATAATACGTCCACCACCATAATCGAAGCTGGGTGGTCATATGATGGGGAAAATAATACGCCCATCATAGAGGACCAAGGATGACCATACGATGGGGAAAATAATATGCCCATCGTAGAGGGTCAAAGATCAGGTGATGGGGAAAATAATACTCCCACCACCATGATCGAAGCTGGATGGTCATATGATGGAGAAAATAATATGCCCATCATAGAGCATCGAGGATGCCCATACGACGAGGAAAATAATACGCCCATCATAGAGGGTCGAAGATCAGGTAATGGAGAAAATAATATGCCCACCACCATGATCGAAGCTGGGAGGAAGCTAGGATGGTGCCACGAAGGGCGTACTCCACCACTAGCGAGTCTAATCCTAAGGAAAGGAAGAATCCTATCCTAAAGGAGAAGAGGACGAAAGTCGATTGATTAGACAATTTTTTAATTTAATTTAATTTCTTTGAATTTGGAGAGGTGACTTTGATGTTAAATTTGATACTCATCTGGCATGATACTTCTCGAAGAGCCACCCAGATGATAAGAAACATCAGGTTATATCTTGAGAATTGATCAATTGACAAGAACCTCCTTCATAGATCGTTTCTAAGGTGAACGATCCATTCAACATTGATTCAAAGTTTTCATCGATCTTATGGTGGACTAAAATTGGTCTCCAAAGGACTATGGCCAAGTCTCTTACTTGGAAAGTCCTGAGGTGACACAATTTATCACGAGCTTGAATCATTAATGACTTATATGATTTCAAATTTTCTTGAGCTTGTAAGCAACTTTCTTTGAGGCCCTCGAGCTCCTCCAATCGGAGTCGGTCACTCTACTCAGTTGTGACTCAATTTTGAGCTTGTAAGCAATTCTAGTGATGTAAAACACACCTCTATATGAGAATAATCTTGGACCTAACATAGAGCATTATTTTATGAAGTGGATCTTAAAGGAAATGATGCATATGTTTAAGGACTCGCATATATCTCTCAAGAATGAGATTTGGATTCTTATCAGCAGTAGAAAATTCCTTATTTTTATTAAAAATTTCCTCTTAATCATTTGGACCCTGTCAGAATGACAAGTGGGAACAAATTCACACTTACAGTGAGAAGGAGAGTGACTCCAGTTAACCCAAAAAGGGCTAAGGGTTTGGATTCTGTTTACCCATATCAAGTTTCATAAAAATTAAACTAGGTTCTCCCTTGTATATTTTTAAATTAAAATCAATTTCAAAAGGTTTAAGTTGGAGAGAAAAAAAATTAATCTTTTCAATTCTCTTGCATGACTCTTTTTATATCTGATAGATTGTCCATGCATGATGATAAATCTATATTCAAGATTTTTCAAAGTCAAGCTATTAAAGACGATTGAGCCCTTTAAGATTTAAGGATTTGAAAAGAAGGGAGCCTCTTTCTTTCTTTTTTTGTAACGTATTTTACGCATCTTTTGATTCCTTTGGCGCACTTTGCGCATCTTTTGATTCTTTTTTTGTTGAGTTTTGGTGCACTTTGCACATGTTTTGATTTTTTTTTACCAGAAGCTTCATCTCCTTTAAAAACCTTAAAATGATTGCTCCTTTTTTTGAAAACTAGGATTATATCTCAAGTATAAGAGAAGAAGACTTATTCTCTTATACAAGAAAGAATAGTCCTCGAGGTGGATCCAATATTTTAATAAGAGTATTAACTTGACTTGAAAAATCATTGAATAGATTTAAAGCTTGCAAGAGATGCTTATTAAGATAGAAAATTTCAAGAAGATTGAGAAGATTTTTCTTTCTAAAATCAACTTAAATTTGACACAGATTTTAATTCAAAAATCAAATCAACTTGCAGAAGCGATGGGAGGGAGGGGCCTTTAAATACCCAATGGAGTCAGCTACAACTCTCTCTTATTTTTGGTTTAAAGCAGAGGTCAATCTTCACTAAAAAGATGAATTAATTATCTTAAAAATTTGGACCCATTACACTCAAGAAGTGATATGTTTTTCTTAAAAGTTGCAAGTCTAGGCGGTAAGACCCGGCCAATATGAATAATATTTCAATAATCCCTTAGAAGGAGGAGACTGTTGTGGGGTCTACACTATCCCTAGATGATGCAGCATCATTTCATTCTAAAGATCTATCATGATAGGACCCCCTTTAGAAGTTAAATTCAGATGGTGTCATTATCTGATAAGATCTCAGATCCATCATTATTCCTCTCCCTAATTACTAGTGACCTAGCAATTAAGAGAGTGGCACCCCGGGCAATTTCTACACCTCCCCCTCTATAGATGTAGTGGAGCACATATAGCAACATGACCTAACATCATCTGGTAGGGTGGATGGGTCATAACCCTCAACTGGGGGCCTATAATCTATTGCTAGTGATTGCTTATTTTTGGTTTAGTAGATCTTTTCTATGCAGCAGTCAAAAGGGCATGGTGGAGATCATGCTAGCGTTCTCACAGCCTCCCTTCCTTAAGTAATCGGAGGAGGGTGGAAGTGACTTTCACCAAAGAGGGAGTATGTGTAAGGGGCAGTGAATTCTCTATTGTCCTCATATTTGACTTACTTTAAGGCTTCCGACTTAGCGATTTTTCTAGCCTTAACAATTTTCTTTTGATTGTACGTAGGTGGTTCTTCTAAAGTCGCACTACTGCGTAGTCGGAAGGTAAGTTTTCTAGCCATTTGAGTATGTTCATTTTCCTGGAATTAAGAAAAGGTGATTTGATTCGGTTGGCGTGAAATATAATTTGAATTTTGAAATTGATTGATTTTCTTCAAAATTTAGAACTCAAAATGTTGAGTTTTTACCCAACATGAAGGTCCACAAAATTGACAAGAAAATCTCAATAGCTGGGTTTGACTCTCTTACTCCATGAGCTAACTTGGGATAAAATGTCAAAGCCTAAATTTTGCTAAAGAAATTTGAATTTTGATTTTGAGACTGAAGGGTCTTCCATAGATTATGAAACTTAGCATACTTGTGATTTATTCAGATATGCAAGTTTGTAATATTTATAGGACGATTTTAAAAGATTTGGCTTGACTCTTTTGCTCTATCAATTAACTTGGAGGCAAAATGTCAAAGCTTGACTTAGATATGAGTTTCCTCGGTCACCTCTTTTTTTGACATGTCTTTTTCTTTTTGATGTTGGCCAGACTCACCCAAGGGAGAAATGAGTAGAGGGACCAACAGAAGATGGGTAGTCAAAACTAACAATGTAATAAAATTTATGCCATTATTAAAGATGGAGAGAGAAATTTAGTCTCACTGTGGTCGTCATTTTTTTGTTGGTGTTGAAAGTAGGTTTTAAAAAAATTTAATCTTCTCTGAGAAATTTAAAAATAGATGTTGAGTCTTAATTCTAAAATCGAACATCTCATCAGAAAAAGTATACCATCTCAGGAGGTGGAAATAAAATTTCAGAATGGGTTTCAGATTTAGAATTGGAAATCCTGTCGTGAATATCGCGATTGAATTTAAGAGAGAACTTTGTATGGCCCCAAAGGGTCAAAATAAAGTTCAATCAAAAATCGGTGTATGATAATCAAGAGAAGTGATCGTTAATTTCATATTTGAATTCATCTTAATGAAAGATATATCTCCCCGAAGGGGGGAGATATCATTCATCAACAATCATTTTAACATAATGATAACGATCGTCAATAATTTAATTTTTTTCAAAGAAGACTAGTTAATTACATTATAGGGAGATTTAATTCTCTACGAAAACTCTCGATTAAAATAACAATAAATATTCTGTTTAAAGTTTTCAAACAGTGGATATCAAAAGAGGGTGAATTCGAATTTTGAACAGGGATTAGATCAAATTTTGAGCAGTTATTTTTGGAGTTGAAGGAAGAGGGGTAGGAAGCAATTTGGGATTCTAAAATAATTCAGAAGTTCCCCAACCTAAGTTAAGTGTTGGGCTTTAAATTTTAGATTGAGAGAATGTTTAGTTTGAGTTGATTGATTTATTAAAAGTTTGGGACTATATTTCTGAAGGTTGGGGTCTTATAACTCAAAGTCTGCCCCAGATCCTAAATTTAAATTTAGATACTAGAATACAGTAGTCTGAACCTAACTAATGCAGTGTAAAATTTGGGCTTACCCCAACCTGGATTAGGGAGCCAGCTAACCACCTAGGCGATTAAAAATTATGAGTCAAGTCATTTAATATAAGAGAGGTAGGATGTTATTATTAAAATTTTGAGAAGTTGGGGCCAACATCTAGAGATTATCCTAAATGGCCCCTTGACTTATATTGGGTGAAAATGCTAGAGCAAATGTAATTAAAATTTTAGACATACTTTTTAATTAATTTCTAATGCAATGCATGTTGATTGACTCGGTTAAATATATAAAATGGAATGAAGCAGTTTAAAAAAGGCTTAAAAATAGATTTTATCCTAGAGTGCACATACTCCTCTTGACAGATCTACACCCTCATAGGCCAAGTGGTCTTCTAGAACCTACAAGGCGAGGAGGTGCCTAACAAATGGAAAAAAGATGCATCAAAATGCTATGAGAACTCCTGGCGGTCCTGGGCTTACTTCTTAAATTATTAGAGTTTCTATGTTATCTTAAAAATTTTATTTTAATTTTAATAGAAGAATTTTCGGCGTACCCTCACAAGCCTCCGCGTATCCAGGCTAAAACAAAAATGACACAATCGCCAAAAAAATTAAGAAAAGCAGGCAATTCTATACACAATTAAATCAAATTAGACACATTAAATAATCAAATTAATTAAGTAAATGTCCATAGGCAAATTATCTTGCTTATTACAATCCAGATTTATAGAAATTAAAAGTGGTCGCCACTAACAACAACCCGAGTTTTAATCCAAGTACAGATGCAAGTGACTTTAAATGGGATACTCTTTGTCTTCAACTTCTCAGTCTTCTCATCTTCGAACTCCTTGGATTCTTCATGGTTTTATACCCAAATAGAGAAGAGAACTCTTCCCTCGAGGGGAAGGTTACTCTTTCCTACTTCAGGTAGTAAAGTGATCCAAATTTATACTTCCAAATGGAAAAGGACTATCCCCCTACGGGGTATCCTTTCCTCTTTGGAATCAAACCTTTGGATCTATATATCCCAAACTCAAAGTGTAACTTTCACAACTCAATACTCAAACAAATTACATAAATATAAAAATGAAAATTCTAGACTCTCCTGCAGAGTTATCCTAAGCATTTAAATATTAAAATGCATCCCAAGCAGTTGTATATATGTATAAAAAAGTAAACACATTTTGCCACGCTCTTTTTATTTGGGGGGTAAGCAGCTGAAGCACCTATAGCAGTTATATTTATTATTTATTTAGCCCCCTTTATTATCCTGCACGAGCATAGTCACCTGCAGAAAATTCAGTGAGCATCCAGATCATTCCTAACCTAAGAGTAATCTATCACCCATCACATCAATCCACAAAGTGCAGTAAAAGTAAATAAATACATCAATTAATTTCAATCACAACATGCAACAAAAACTCAGAAAATCCAACACACAGCAGAAAAGTAAACACCAACCTAGCTTAGATCTAGAGTCGATTATCCTAGCAAACCATTAAAAGTGTGTGCTAAAGGTCGTGTCGCTGGGGTAGATCTTAAACTGGGCAATTAATTCAAGTTATCTAATGTTCAAATTAGTTGAAGGCTCAAAGGGAGATTTAATTAAAGTTTAAATATCAGTATATTAAAGTTTAAATTAAGTCTATTTTAATGGTTAAATAACTACTACCTTTATTGCTCATCTAGGCCATGAAGTTTATTTCACCTTTCTTAGGGCTAAGTTAATAGCCTCGTAGGCCTAGGTTACCCAATAGTAATCGGGGTTGATTAAGTTGATTTAGTTTGTTAAAAATTAAATATTGATTAATATTAATTAATTTAATTAATTACTAATTTTATGAGTTAAATTAGTTTATATTTTCCATCAATAGGTTCGTGGCGTTGTGCCACCAGGCTTGAGGAACCAGGCCTCCTTTGGACACGTAGCTCCGTAGCCCGAAGTAGTCCATCCTAAAAAAACCTTGTTGATGTAGTTGAATTAAGGATTTTAATTTGGTTAAATATTTAAAAGTAACTTTATTTTGATGTTTAACACTCCATTGAATCCATACGTGGCATTGTATTACTAGGCTCGAGGAACCTAGCTTCCTCAGGACACGTAACCCCACAGCTCAGAGTATTTCATCCCTGAAACTTCATGTTTTGAGTGGTTGTTAAGTATTTGCGTGTTGGTTGAGTGTTTTATTAATCAATTTAAAGTTTTCTAGAATTTCAATAAATTATTGTATTTTTAGAATTATTGGAATTACTTAATAATGTTAATTAAGGGAGCCAAAAATTAACTTTTTAAATTAAAGCTGATTTTAAAGATTTCAAATTTTTAACAAATATTAGACCTTATGATAAGTAGTTAAACTGTTAGTATGCCTAATTTGGAGTTTTCTATAAAAAGTTATGATTTTCTGAAGTTTGAGCATAGATTTGAGCTACGCTTGACAGAAAAGTTGACTTTTTGATGTTGACCAGATTTTAGAGGTTTGACATTTTTAGAAAATACTAGAGCTTAATTAGAGTTGAATGACATTAAGTTTGTTCAATTTAGATTTTTCTTTAATTAGTTATAAATTTTTAAAGTTCTCTTAATTATTTGAATTTTGAAATTGCTTAATTAGGAAGGTTTTGATCATTTTGATCCAAACTCATCCCAAACTGCATGGAATCACTCCCAAAGGTGAAGGATGACCCATAGGAGTATTTCTAAGTGTTTGAAAATTATTTAAAATTTTTAATAATTTTTAATTAATTAATTTAATTAATTATTAATTTTTGCTAAAAGTCAAATTAGAGATCTTATGATGGGGCTTTTATTTTTCCTAGGTAGAGAACTAAGTTTTGGTCAGTTTGAAGTATTATTTAAATTTTTTAAACTTAATTTGGATTTACTGCATTTTTTTTATTTTTTGAGTCCTTAAAAGGGCAGAAACTTTGGATAATTAATTTTCTAACCTAATGACCTCCAAATTTAATGAAATTTCAACCTAAGGTACATTATTTCACTAAGTTTGTTCTGTTCAAGTTTTACCCCTATTGGGTGTGTGTACTATCCCCAAGGAATTTTCAAACTTATTTAGACATTTTCTTAATTATTTTCTTTAGGTGTCACTAAAGTTCAATTGAGCTTGAAATTTTGTGTAGCTAATCCTAGAAAATATACAATCACACCACAAAAAATATGCAGCCTAATTTTAAATATTGGAAGAGTTATGAATTTTCAAAAATTTGGGTCTGAAAATTCACATCACAGTAATTCAATGGGTATTTGACCCTAAGAAAATTACAGTGCATGCCTAAGATACCCAAATACGTTTCACCAAAATTTGGGGCCCAATTGACCATTGGATTGTGAGAAAATCACAAAAAACTGAATTTAAAGAAATAGAAATATCTCATAATCCATTAATCAAATAAATTTAAACTTAATTTTAATAAATACTAGACTAAATTATCTTTCTAACGAGTCAAAAAACACTTAATTTGATGGAGAAATGAATTTACTATGAATTTTGAAAGTTCTAACTTTTTTTTTAATTTTTTTAGTCCATTAATAGCCGGCGCCAATCATTGGCAACGATTGGCGCCAAAATGGAGGCGACACATAACATTTTGACATGTGGCACGCTGTTTATCAGCCACTTATCCACCTCATCACTAACCCTGGGTCATCCGATCAAGAAAGAAGGAAAATAGGACGACCGAGATCGATCCAGGACGTTTTAGTTCAAAATGAACTAGAAAATTGAAATGCTCATAACTTTCAAAATACTCATCAAAATTTAACAAAATTTGAAAAGTAGGCTCATGGGAACAATAACTTTCATTGCCTAGAGTTTGAAGACCCCATGCAATAAATTCAAATCAAAATTTAAACTTAAAATGAGCATAACCTACAATCCAACCATCAGATTTTTGAGATCTTATGTTCGTTGGAAATCTGCACTGATCCTCTACAACTTTGATGAAGACACCAAGAGTTGGATCTAGCGGGATCAAAAGTTATGTTGGAAAATTCTCTTTCTCTCTCTAAAATGCTCTCTCCTCACTAAAATAGTAATTTGAGGCTTGGAAATGGTGGGAAGATGCTTGGGAAAGCTTTAGAGATGGATGGAGCAGATGGGGAAGGCTCTAGGAAGGTTGGAGGCTACTGGAGTGGGAGCTTAGGTGAAAATGAGTAAGGATGATGCCTAAGGTCAAGTTTCCCCCTTCCTAAATCCCTTGATTTTGAATGGATGGCTTAGATTCAATTAGGGAGGGTATAGATGAGTGCCAAGTGTCCCCTAAGCTACCCAAAGCTAGGTAATAGGTTTGGTGGTGAGTGTGACCTCCCATAGTTCATGGGCAAGGGGACAACACCTTTTCCCCCATTTGGATGAACCAATGCTTACCTTGGTTTAGGGGGTTGTCTTAGGGCTTCTTAAGAGAGGAAAATGATCCATTTTATAGCAGGTTTGGGCAGGTTTTGGATTGAGATAAAGGTTTTCCAAGGTGGCATGGTGATGTGGCCATGATTTGACTCTTTCTCATGGGTTCAAAGGGGGTTTGAGAGGGTTCTGACCCCTCCAAATGGGTTGACTTGGATAAATTTTAGATATGTCAAAGATGTCTAATTTAATGATTTTGAGAGATTGATTTGATTTAAAATGGGTTCAAGCATTGAAATTAACCTTAGTGAGGGTTAAGGGTTGATATGGTCGACCATGGTTGACTTGGTTAATCTGGTCAAACCATAGGTTTAGTTTGGGTCAAAAGGATCAAATGAGTGTTTTAAGGTCAAAGTAGGTGGTTTCATGTATTGGTAAGGTCATTTGGATTGAAATTGACATTTGAGCCTTTAAAGGGAATTTTGGTCAACCTTGGTTGACTAGGTCAACCAGGTCAAACCAATACTTGATTTTGGGTCCAATGTATCCCAAATGATATTTTAGATTCATTGGAAGAGTTTTCAAGGGTTTAAGAGATCAAAGCATGTTGAAATTTGGCCAAAAGTCCAAAAATCCCCTTAAAGGGCATTTTGGTCATTTTGGCCATTTTGGCTTCTGGTTAATTCTGGGTCAAACTGGGTCTGAAAAGTGCAATTTATTGGTCAACCAGTCATAAAAAAAGTCCTTAATGTGATTGTAGGGTTTGGAAAGGTCCCAAGGTTAAATTTCACTAGATGGCAAGTCCAGTGGCATAGGCTGTAAATAACTGAAGGTTTTGTAACCTTTGGGAAAGATTCAGTTTCTGAGGTTAGAAGTGTCGGATTGAGCTCAAATTTGGATGGTTGACCCTAGGGACATTCCTAAATAATATTTAATTAATAGACCCTAAATAAGAGGTCATTAGGCTGGGTTCCATGGGATCTAAAAATTATCCTAAAAAGGGTTTCAGGACCTTAGTCCTTGGCCCTTGGATTTGGTTTGGAATTTTGGAATTGGATTGGATTGGGATTTTATTGGAACCTATATGGATGAAAAATGGGCATCCCCCAGTCATTAGGTCACCAGAGAGAGACCTAATTAGGTCCTAGTGACCTCATACAAAAATGAGGTCAACAGTGATGTCACATGAAACTAGTCCGACACGCATCAATAAAAAACTAAAATTGTCGAATGATGTATGTTCACAAAATGAGCAATTTAGATGCATTCGGGGTGACTTAATTAACTAAGATCAACACCCATATTAGATGGGACTGTCAATCGATAAAAATTAGTTCTTTGGTGGGCACGGATCAAGCCAGACCCTACACGCGCAAACGATGATGAATTGATGATCAAATTAAGGCACAATTAATATAAATAAATTTTTTTATAAATTCAAAATTACTATTAACATTAATTTTATATTAAAAATATAATAATAATAATAATAATAATAATAATAATAATAATAATAATAATAATAATAATAATAATAAATACCTAAACCTAATCCTAATCCCACTCAATTCACTCTATCACTCACCCAACCGACTCACGTATGCCCCTCGCTCACCCACTTGCATGTAGGGTTCAAAGCCCCCTCTCCCTCTCAATTAGCACAACCTAAGTCATGACCCATCTCCCTTGGATTGAACCTCAGCCAGTCGCATGTCATTGTCCCTACCTACTCCCACCGTCCACCTCATCCTCCCTTCTCTTCTCCTTCTTCTTCTCCTTCTCCTTCTCATTCCCTTCTTCTTCTTCTTCTTCTTCTTCATTCTTCCTCTTCCATTTCTCTTCTTCCTCTCCCTGACCTCCTTTCACCTACATCATCTTCTTCCTCCACCTTCTTCTTCTTCAAAACCTTAAAATAAATTCTCCCTCTCTAAACCTCAAATCCTTACACTCCCTTCATAAAAAATCCTCCCCAGAAGCTCCTACACCCTTCTCCACCAAAAGCCCCATTCCTCTTAGCTACTCTCTTTAGAATTAGAGAGAAAAAAGCTCTTTCTCTCTCTAAATTTAGAGAGAGAAAATTCTTTATCTCTCTAAATTCAGAGAGAGAAAACCTCTATCCTCCCTTCCTCCCTATATAAAGCTTCCCTCTCCCTCTCACTCTCCCTCTCCCTCAAGCCCTCATTTTCTCACCATACCTCTCTCTTTCTCTCTCTAGAAAGAGAGGAAAGTCCCCCTTCCCTCTCATTATCTCTTTAGAAAGAGAGGTATCTTCCTCTCTCTCTCTCTCTCTCTCTCTCTCTCTCTCTATATATATATATATATATATATATATATATATATATATATATATATATATATAATCCCTCTTCCACCAAAAAAATACTACTATTGGGTCATCCTTGTCGTCTCCATCATCGCACACTTTGAGGTATAACCCCAACCAGGCACTTATTTTTATTATAAAAATTAAAACTTGAATGTGGTGCATATGGTGAGAAGAATAGAACTTGTACGTGTTTTTTTAGCTGGTAGGTGAAACTCATAGGTGACACTCACGATGCGGCGGGTGTCAGCTTTTCTTAGCACAGTGGGTGAAACCCTAAGTACCCGTGACTGTCTTTTTTGATAGGTAGGAAAATATTGTTATTCATGAAATTATAAGTTCCTTTGAATGTCTTTTCTAATGGGAGGAGAAATATTGTTCTTTGTAAATAGGTTCTTGAAGACCCATCCTTTGCCTTTCTTGACTGGTGGGATTGAGGATTACAGTCACGATGTCACCTAACAGCTCTTGGCATGGTGGGCAGGTTGAGCACACCCCGATGCATCCCCATATGCGGTCCCTAAGCAAAAATTCATGCAAAAGAGACACCTTATGGATCCCTATTTTAGCCCAAGATCTAATTCTTTATAGGGCCCATCATGCTAAAATCCAAGCATAAAAGATAGAAAAGTGCACAGGCAAAAAAGCACCAAGTGGCCATCCCAAGGCACTCTCATCAAGTTCCTTGTGCATGTGAACTAGCCTAACACAAGTATTAGTGCGCTTAAGCATGAAAAAACATTCTACTTAAGATATGGAATTACAAACAAAATCCTGTGATAGTGCATTCACATGACCGACTGTCGTATTGGCCCCTCTCAAAACTCTGACAATTATTTCACATGAATGTCTTCTAATGAAATGAAATAACATCGGGGTTTAAGTCGCAGGTGTACGAGTGCCCTAATGATATTTTAAGAGATGCCAGAAAATTCTTTTAATATTATTAAAAAGTTTAGAAGGCCAAGAAATTATTATGGGAAAGATTAATTGGGCATAGTTATGACTTTTTAAGAAGAAAAGAAAAAAATGCTTATGAGATTAAATAATTTCTTGGTCTACTAAACTTTTTAATATTATTTTGAAGACTAAAAATGACGGATGAATTGAGAAGGAGGGTGTTGATTCCTATTTTTAAGAATAAAATGATGCATAAGAGTGCATGAATTATAGATGAATTAAGTTAGTGTGTCATACATAAAAATTGTGGGAGAGTGTAATTGGCATATGTTATAGAAAAATTTGAATTGTTGTTTGAAGTCCAGTGCAACGGAGAGAAAGGGAGAAAGCCGATTTTTAGCAGCCAGATCGCTTTATCATTTATGTAAAAATTTCTCATATCACTGCAGGTGATTCTAACTCTATCTCTATTTTCAAATATTTTAATTTTAACTGTTTGATTCTCCTCATAACTAATTTTATTATATTTTTCCTAAATTTATTAAACTTTTATCACATAACTTTTCGTAATTTATCTAATTGATTATTCTGGATATTTTGGCTATAACATTTTGATGTGGAGCATCATTAGCTAAATAAGCCCTTAGAAATAGCTTATCTAAGTTTGTTACATGTTTGTTATATGCATTCTAGAATGTTCTTCCTAGTTTATAACTATAGCTATTATAGTAGGAAAAAGGCATTAATGAATATTATACTCTTTTAAGCTTTTAAGCTTGTGCTTGTCCCTAGATTGAGAATTCCTTCAAGCAGATCTGATTCTTTTGATGATCTACTATATCAGTTGGCATCAAAGCTTGGAGCATGTGAAGAATAATATACTGTAAAAGAAGGTCGGTTGTCGATGATGATCGAAGCCGAAGAAGATGTGTTATCGATGACGATCGATGCCAAAGAAGATGGGCGATAGATGACGAACAATGTCAAAGATGGGCAGACGATGATGATCGACATCATGAATCCATTCAGGTGGCTCAAGTGAAAGATTCACTTGATCAAATAGATGCTTTATGTGTTAATTTCATGCATTTGGTGGAGAGAATTATGAGCATGTCAGCAACCATACCGACCCCATCGCTCCTCTGCTCCTCCAACACTCACGCGCAACTAACCCTGCTCCAATGAGATCCTTCCACCACTGATACCCACTTGGTTGAGGGAGAGAAATTCGTAGGACCTCCTCGGCCTCCCGAATGCAAGAACCAACTTGGATCCCATATATGAGTGCCTCCCAATCACCCGACCCAGCTCCAAAGCCTCAAGACAATGGAACTCTTGAATAATGCATTCACGGATGACTTCGTGAATACTACTTCAAATTCCAAAGGAGAACTTGCCTCCCAAGAATACTGCTTTGAATCAGCCATGGGAGCTGATTCCTACAACATGTCGCATGAGGGCCTCTCGCCTATAGATGCTGTGAAGCAAGACCACTCAATCTCCGCTAACCCTGATTCCACGTCTGCTTCCTCTCACGGCCAGAGCCATGATCTGAACCCATTCCAACTCAATTTCATCCTCGACACCACTTCGCTCTAGCTCCTGCTTCACTTCGGCAATTCCATGCCCAACCTCGCACTCACACACGATCTACGCTTGCATTCCACCACCACTAACTGTGAACTGTAGTAGAGATCAGACGCCATAAAGAAATTTTGTGAAGAAAATAACATCTCTAATAAACATTTGGCAGAGCGTGGGTAGTTAGGAGATGCCCCTGTGTTGACTGGTTTGGATGCTCCGAAACTTATAGTAGTGGCGACAGGGAGAGCCTACTCCCAATTTCAACACATTGAGCTCATTAATCTCAGAGATGGGATAAATTCTTATGTAGAGAGCTCTAGGATTACTACCCCCAATTTTCATCATTTGAACCCTTCTTTATCTCATGATGCCAGCAGAATTGGCTACCATAGATGTTATGGCAGCCAAAGTAGTGGTAACTCTTCATTGCTTTGGGAGAACATGAAAAGCATATTACCAGAGAAGTTTTCACTGCTAATGAGGAGTAATGTTGATTTTACTTCCTTCTCACCAGATGGTGAGAAAATTACCTATGTGAGTCTCCCTGGTGCGTCCGTAGTTAATGCGGATGGCCCAAACCCAATAGAGATTTACAGTGGCGATGCTTTTGGTACCGCTTGGGATTGGAAGAGAAAAGGGGTCATCTACATCAGTTCTGGTCCTCAGTTCACTCAAGAAAGTAGTGAAGTTGACATCATTTCTATTACCTTTAGTAAAGATGATGAAAAAGATGAGGATGCAGAGGAGGCTAAGTCAACTGACAACTACAATGTTATTATTGGGGATGTTTCCATCGCAAGTGTGTAAATGCTCAATGTGAATTCCGCTGACAAAGTTGATCCAATGCAACACTCCCAAGCTTTTTGACGAAATGTCATTGAAGGATCTGATCCAAAATTTTTTGGGCCAGTTTATAAGGGTTTATTAGAAGATGGACAACTGATAGCTGTAAAATGACTTTCAAGAACTTCAACATAAAGATTTGTAGAAATAAAGAATGAGGTTGCTTTGGTTGCAAAACTTCAGCACAAGAATCTTTTTAGATTGTCAGGTTGTTTCTTGGAAGATGGTGAAATGATGCTTTTTTATGAATGTCTCCCTAAGACGAGTGTTTCAAAATACTTATTCGATCCAATTGAACAACCAAAATTGGATTGGGGAATAAGATTTAAGACCATTATAGGCATCAACTGTGGACTTCTTTGTCTACACGAAGATTCAGCACAACCATAAGATTCTGCAAGAGCTCTTGATTTGGGACAAAATAAAGATAGTGTTGTTATCATTGTAGATGAGCTCCCTTATGTTGAGATGTTCTTATCAACCTATTGCAAGTGCAGGATCATTGGTGAAGAGTTCACAAAAGATGGATGGTTCGGTGTGATTTGTAGTCAACAGGAGGACATTGTGACTCTTAATTTCACAAACCAGCTTCTTGAGCAACTTTTTTCTATGGAGATTTCCAATATATATCTTGGCTGACAAAGGTGATCTTAAGCAACAATAATCTCACCAACATCATTCCAAATTCACTTTCCACTTTGTACCAATTCCAATTGCTTGATGTTTCCCATAACCATCTCACCGAGTCTACAGTTAGATCGGTAAAATCTTGCAACAACGACACTCATCGAAAATGCAAAGTCTTTGATCCAGGAGGGTTGCCCATATTTTCTATACCTACCACCCTCATTGATTACAACCATCTTGATGGAGTCGAGTTCTTTTAACACTGGGGGAGTATGATCTAAATAAGACCTTAGGAATAGCTTATCTAATTTTTTTACATGTTTGTTAAATACATTCTAAAATGTTCTTTCTAGCTTATAAATATAGCTATTATAGTAGGAAAGAAGGCATTGATGATTATTATACTCTTTTAAGCATTCTAAACATGTGATTTTGGTTTATAACTATGTTAGCAAGGCAGCTCTTCTGCTAAGTGCATCGGCCACTTGATTGGATTTTCCTAGCCTATACTTCAATACAAAAGTAAAATTTTTCAAAATTAATATCTAACTGGCATGCATTCGGCTGACCAAAGTGATTTATGATCACTACACAATACAAAGTCCTGATGAAGTAAATAGTGTTTCCAATGTTTTAAAGCTCTCACCATGGCATATAATTCCTATTCATACACAGTCCATTTATGCCTTCTAGGACTTAGTTTTACATTAAAATACTCTATGGGATTATATAGTTGTAACAAAATAGTGCCTATTCCTATGGCAGAGGCATCAGTGTCTACCTAAAATGGCCTTTCAAAGTCAGGCAGAGCGAATACTGGGGTAAAACTTAAGGCTGTCTTGATGCATTCGAAGCTACATTGTTGTTCGTCCATCCAAGTGAGGGTCTTCTGCTTCAAGCAATTGATAATGGGTTCCATAATAAGGCTGAAGCCTCGTATGAATCATCTGTAGAAGTTGGCAAGTCCGTGGAAGCTACAAACATCAAACAGTGTCTTTGGAGTTGGCCACTCCATGATAGCAGTAATTTTTCTTGGGTTGACCTCTACTCCTCCAGCCAATATAATGAAGCCAAGAAAATAAACACTGGACGTAGCAAACTCACATTTGGAGATGTTGAGGTATAATCAGTGAGTTCTTAGAATTTGAAAATTTTCAATCAAATGAATTAAATGCGCTTCCAATGACGTGCTAAAAATAAGGATATCGTCAAAATAAATCACACAAAATTTTCCCAGAAGTGGTTTTAATACCTCATTCATCAGTCACATGAACATGATCAGAGCATTACATAACCCAAATGTCATAGCCATCCACTCATAAAGCCCATGATGCATTTTGAAAGCCATCTTCCATTCATCTCTTGGATAGGCTCGATTTTTATGATACCCGCTTGTGAGGTCTAGTTTTGAGAAAATTCATGCTCCAACTAACTTGTCTAAAAGTTCATCAATACGAGGGATGGGGAAGCGATATTTCACTGTAATCTTGTTAATTGCACGGCTGTCAATACACATTCTCCATTGGCCATCCTTGTTAGGTACTAAGAAAGTCAGGATGACATACAGACTTAAACTCTATTGTATGAGCTATTTCTCTAAAAGTTCCTCAACTATCTCATGTAAGATGCTATGCTCTTTGGGACTCATCTTATAATGAGGAAGATTTGATAGTATTGCCCCTGCTGTAAATTCAATTTGGTGTTGAATATCCTGCAATGGCGGAAGCCCAGCTAGTAGTTCGGTTGGAGAGATGACTTTAAACTACTTTAGTAAGTGTTGAAAACACTCTGGTATCTTTTTGGCATCTGGAATAGGTTGTGTGTGTGTAACTATAAGGGCTAAGATTTCATCATTTACCTGATCACATGTCAAAAAAAGCATGTCCATGCACGATATAAAGAGTTGTTTTGGGAGTATGATGTAGAACATCATTAGATAAATAAGCCCTTAGGAATAACTTATCTAAGTTTGTTACATGTTTGTTATATGCATTCTAGAATGTTCTTTCTAGCTTATAAATATAGCTATTATAGTAGGAAAAAAGGCATTGATGAATATTATACTCTTTTATTACTTTTAAGCATGTGTTTGTCCATGGACTGGAAATTTTTTCAAGCAGATCTGATTCTTTCACCGATCTATTACATCACATTTATTGAATTTCACCAGGTAAAATGAAAGTTACTACATTTTATATTATTTCTACTAACTGAACAATTGATATTTTTACTAAAGCATACTATTAATACAAGTATTAAAAATAAATGTGGGTTTATGGTTGAGTAATAACTGATTTATATTATTATTATAGTATTATGATAATAATATGTGTGAGAATAAGTAAATAATGGTTTCACTAATGTTGGCCAGAGACTAATTAACCTACAAGATGGTGGGCTGATGGAATTTAATTTAAATATTACGGTTGGGTGTTATCCTCTACTGATTCATGTGATGCGATAATTAGGAGTTATAAAAAGTTATTATTGTGCCGATAGGCAAAAAGTGATGACTCTATTTACTGAGCCAATGGTTACTAACAACTAACTTACAACAGAAAAAATATCACTTAAATCAAGACTTCTTACTTATTTAGTGTGACTTCCAAAATACTTGTTATTGATTCATTATTACTATTACTGTATAATTTTACCGCTTTACAGTTATTATTTATTAATTTATTTTCACTATACATATTTATTATTATTGTATTACTTTACTGTTATTATAATTGATTTTATTGATGACACTGTTACTTATATGGACATCGATATTGTTTAATACTACTATTGATTCACTGTATTGATTATTGATATTGATTCATTATACTAATATTGAGCATGCAACATCCTAATTTAATATTGATATAGAATACCTAGATAGTATGTGTACACTCTTATATGATTTTACTATATTGATATGATTTTGACAGTCTTTACCAATGCTTTAGTTTTATCGCTTTATATAATTTCTCTACTAATTAATAGTACTCATATGACAACTACTTTAGTAATTTGACATGCATATAGGTTTACTAATTTTTATTATACTGCTTTACTGGCTTTCATACCGCATTGCTCTACTGATTATAGACTTTATTACTACTGTATATATGTTTTACTATTTTTTCATTGATTCATAATCATATTAATAATAGTATTATGATTTTCCTGTTGGCATGCATATTACTTCTTTATCGTACTTTGAGTTAAGTTGTAGGATTTGATTTCTTGTTGGGCTCATAAGCTAATTATATGTTGTTAAATGATTTCAAGTTAGCGCAAGGGAGTAGGAGTGAGATATTGATCAGGATCCTTCAGGTTTAGGTTCTTATTATTTTAGTTATTCTTTTGTACTTAGGATAGAGTAGTTATGATATGATTATATAGATCCTAAATAGTATACATGAATTTTGGAAAAGTGAATACAAATGTATATATTAAAGGTTTGATCAATAGTTTTATTTTCACAAGTATTTAATTGATAAATAAAAGTTAGATAACTCTAGTTTGTGATATTAAAAGATAAAAATAATAATGTTTTTTTCAAATTTGATTTGGGGCATTTTAAAAGTTCTCTAGAGAGTTCTAAACAAGAAAAGAGTTAATAATTTTTATACCCAAGTAATTAAGGATAGGTAGACTATAGTTGTTATTTGTGTTTAAACACAAGGTGGAACTAAGTAATTTTCTATTTCAGTTAGTTTTCAGCTTTAAGCCTGTGACTTTTTACTTTAGTCATGGATGTTCTTACTAGCATTTATAAGAGGATGTACCTTGGTGCATCTTTTTTGCTAATGATATTCTTCTTATTAATAAGAGTAGAGAATGAGTTGACAAAAAATAAGAATTATGGAGGTCAACCATAGAGCCTAAAGGTTTTGATTTTAGTGATTCTAAAACTGAATACATGGAGTGTAATTTTAGATAAAGGGGTGGGATTATGACATCAGGTGATCAAGTCATTAAAAAGAGTGCATGTTTTAGATATCTCAGGTTTATTGTTCAAAGGAGGGTGGAGTAGATAGGGATATTATTAGTAGAAGTCAAGTTCAATGATTGAAGTGGAGGAATACATATGGATTATTATGTGATAGAAACATACCTCTCAATATTAAAAGAAAATTTCATAAGATGGTAGTGAGACCTGTAATGATTTATGGCATTGAATGTTGGTCATTAAAAGAGAAATATAAAATTAAGTTAAGTGTTGCAGAGATGAGGATGCTCAGACGTATGGGTTGCTTTACACTTAGAGATAAAATGTGAAAGGGGTATATATGTGAAAAGGTTGGTTTATCTCTAATGGCAGATAAGATTAAAGAGACTCACCTTAGATTGTTTGGTCACATAAAAAGTCAACACTCCAATATTTCTATTAGGAGAGTAGATGCATTCAATTCAGCCTAAGTCATGAAAGATGCTGTTAGACCTAAAAAGACTTAGTCAAAAAGTATTAGAAATGCCTTTTTATGAGATTTAAATAAGAATTTGACTCTTAATAGAACACAATGGAGAAAAATGATTCATGTAGTCACCCTTACGTAGCATGATAGAAGCTTATTGTTATTGTTGTTATACAATATAGTGTCATATGAATATAAAAAATATGAAGTCAATATGATCTCAAAATGGAATGGAGGGTATTGCTTGGCATTATTTTAACCCTAAAACAAAGGTTGTGCATATGACTTGGGTGTCCATACAAAGGATGTAAATATATCATTTATAATTAAATCCCCCCTACCCATCGTTACGAATGTCTAAAGCGATCAAATTTTAAAGGAAATAAATCATTATGAAGAAGATTGAATAAATTGTCTTATTCATGTTTAAAGGAGTCGTAGTAATAAGGCTCTTTGGGTGGTAAATAAAGCAAGTGGAAGGAGGACAAGAAAGACTAAAACAAAGAAGATGCTTAGGAGGAGGGTTAGGAATTTTACTTTCTACTGTATTTGAGTTTATAATTTTTCTCTTATTATAAATATTGGACTAACTATATTATTTAATTTTTTATATTTTAATCAATATTATAACTATGGTTGAAGAATATAGTTAATGGTCTATGATATGCTCATTGAATCACATTTCACTATCTACTGTTTAAATGGTTATCATCATGTATCATGTTAAATGTTTGGCTACTAATGTACTGCAGTGCTTGATTATCACTGCTAAGCACAGATTCCTGATGTAGAAGGTAATGCTCCCACTGCTTTAAAGGGAGAACAACTGCATACAATTCTTACTCGTATACCGTTCATTTTTGTTAAGATGATCTTAGTTTTTCATTGAAGAACTTGACAGGCCTATCAGCTTGTGAGAGAACCACGCCACTTCCTATCATAGAGGTGTTCGTGTCAACGTGAAAGGGGAATTTGAAATTAGGAATGGGCAAGATGGGTGCTAAACTAAGAGCGGATTTTATGGTATCAAAACTTTATTGCTATGAACCAGTCCACTGAAAAGATTTTTTATTCAAACTATTAGTCAAAGGGGTTACTATAATATTGAATCCACACACAAATTGATAGTAAAAACTTGGTAATCTGTGGAAGCTACAGATATCAGAAATCAGACGGGGTGTTGCCCACTCAACTATAGTACAAACCTTGCGAGGATCAACACTAATGCCTTTAACAAAAATAATAAATAACAGAAAGTATGCTTGGGATGTGGCTAATTCGCACTTTGGGATATTTAAATAAAGCTTATGTTGTCTAATGGCGATGAATACCGCTGTTAGATGTTGTAAATGATCCTCCAAATTCAAGCTATAGACAATAATGTCATTAAAGTACACAACAAAAAATTTGTCTAGAAAAGGTTTCAGTACCTCGTTCATGAGTCAAATAAATATGGAAGGTGTGTTGCATAGCCTAAACAACATTACCTTCCATTCATACAACCCCCGAGGAGTCTTAAAAGTTGTTTCTATTCATCTCTAGGTCAAATTCCTATTTGATGATAGCTACTCCACAGGTCTAGTTTAGAGAAAACGGCTGCACCTAAAAGTTTATCAAACAACTCAATAACCTATAGAATCAGGAAGCAAAACTTGAAAGTGATTTTGTTGATTGCCCTGCTATCGACACGCATATGCCAGCTTCCATCTTTTTTTGGAACTAGTAGGGTCGAAACCGCACAAGGGATTATGCTTGGCTGAACCAATTGCTTCACCATAAGTTGATTTTTTAAATTCTATAGTATCTCATGCTCCATAGAATTCATTTTTTAGTAGGGAAGATTTGGAAGAACAGATCCTAGCATAAAATAAATATGATGTTGAATTGTCCGTAAGGGTGGTAAGGAATTCAGTAGTACAAAAGGTCCCACTTCCAAAAATTCCTGCAATAGTTTTAGCCCACTCTCAAGCATGGAATTGCATAAGCTTTCCTCATTTTCTCCATTAAAACCAAGTCAAGCATCGAGGCTGTTTCTCTCTATGAGATTAAAAGAACTGATCCAATAATAATATGCATAACACTTTTGTTACTCTGTTCACTAGGAATGAGTTTTAGATGACACCCCTTCCAATCAAATGAATACACATTTAATCGACAATCATAAATGGCCCCCATATCGAATTGCTAAGGTATTCCTAAAATGAGATTGAAAACATTTATTTCCAAAACATCACATAAAACTTCACACGTCTAGTGTTTGTTAATGGAAAAGGATAGATGACACATATCTGAGACCAAAATCTCCATCCCTTTCTTCACCCAACTGATTTTGTAAGGAAGAGAATTTTTAGTGGTCTTCAATTGTAGAGCTTAAACTATATAGTGAGAAACAACATTCTCGATGCATCCATTATCAACCTAAAGGTCACATACCTTCCTATTGATGGTACAACGGGTTCTAAATAATGCATTCCATTGTGATTTAACCAGTTATCGAGGGGCTAATAATAACTTCAATAATATGCAAATGAAGGTTCACCCTAGTCTCCTACGATAATTTCATCTTCCCCTTCCAGCTCCAACTCAGTTGTTAAAAATTGTCGCCATCCCTGGCTTCTGATGGCTTCCACAAGCAGTAACTGCTATCTAGTTGGGCACTCATTTGATTTGTAACTCAATTGAAAGTAGCAAAAGCATTTTAGAGTACTGGGTCAGGAATAAGGGTTATCGTTAGCTGCTAGTTTTTATTATGGCTTTAACTTTAGCTCTGAGATTGCAAGAATCATGCTAGAGGCCCTATTCTAACGGATTGAAGTGGTTGGGAGCTTACCTGAATTGGAAATCTTTCTACTCCCATCAAGTGGGGGATCTGCTAGTTGCCTTCTTGAATACTTCCCTTTGTAGTGACAATTCAATTATAGTTCATCTTTCAAAGCGTAGTCAACAGCCTGAGACATTAACCAAGTAGAATTCAGCTCCAATTAATCTTTAGTCACATCTCTGAGTCCCCCAATATATCTAGCTACTAAATGATTAGTTCTCTCATTTAGATCATTTCATATACTTACCCCGTAAAATTCTTTGGTATACTCATTCACCGACAGATTTTCCTGCACACAACACTGATATCTTTGATATAACATATATTCAAAATCAATATATAAGAAATGAGCCTTTAGGAATTGCTTCATTCTATGCTAGTTGTGTACATTCCCCTTTCCTTCCCTCCTTCTTGCCTGCAAAAGTTACTTCCACCACATACCTGTCCCACCATGAAGTTTGCATGCAACATACCTCACTTGCTTGTCTAGTGGGATGTCCATGTATTCAAAAAAAAAGTATCAACCAATTATTCCCAATCAAAATAATCTTTGATATGTAATTTACCATTAAAGAATAGGATATCAAGCTTCACTAGGAATTCTTAGGGATGTCAGTTAGCTAACTCTAATATGCGAGGCCTTATCTGATTGTGTTGGAGATCTTCCTCACCTGAATCAGTCAATGTTGGATCCACATAAGCTTCCGCCTGATGGGGGCGATAGAGTAACCTAAAGAATTGTAAAAATAATTTAGGAATCTATAAATCTTTAAATAATGCTTAAGTTTTATTTGATATAAAAATTATAAAAATTTCACTTAATATACTTAAGTATATGTACCAAATCAATTAATATAGTGATAGAGTGGAGTATTGATCCTACGAAGAAGAATATTTACTTATAAATACTAGTATTGTCTGCTTCAACTATAATAATTATTCTACTTAATAAAAATAAGTTTTTATAGAGATTCAATCACTTAATTTAAAAAAAAATAATTAAATGAAATACTATTGAGATAAATTATTATGAATTGATGAAATATAAATATAATATATTTCCTAATGATTCCCTTTTATATTAATATTATTCAGAGCAAATGCATCACCGACCACTTAGTCAAGCGTGAACAGACAAAGGATAGATTAAACTCATCCAACATTAATATTACTCTAAACTCATATAATCTATCACCCTATAAAAATCTTAGAAGAGTAATTAAAGTGTGTACTATTAAAATCCCCTCATGATAATCCATATCTATAAATTTGATACATGACAAGTACTATGCCTATGCTTTCATCATATCAATCCAACATGCCTGCTTTCATATTCCTAGGCTCTATATTACACCTAATATTAACTACACATATGGCCACTATATGCATTAAATGAAGACCTGGTATATTAAAAATATAATAAAATTATTGATGAAGAGAACTCATTAGTACTCCATATTTTATTTACACCATCAATATAAAATTAGAGAATTTAGTCAGACATAAAGAACAAGTGAAGCATATTCATTTTTACTAATTGCACAAAAAAAGAAAGTACAAAAGAAAATATATCACTAAATGGTTCAATGATCTCCTCTACACTCCTCATTGAACTTATAGAATTGCTTCCATAAACATAAACCAAACACTCTAATCGAATGTATCTAGTACTTCTCTGAATTCTCTTAGTTGTCACCCCTAAGAAAAAAATCAGAGAAATATTACAAAGACTAAATTAAACAAGTGATTGAACTCCTCTACTAGCATAAAGATAGACTTTTTATAAAAAATATAGAAAATGAATTATGACGCGTAGCACTCGAGACACTTGTGCCGCAACGCCCATAAAATGAACCAACATTACAGTACTGAAGGTTTCCTCCACTACGGTGCTCACTGACATGGACCCACTGTTTAATGAATTGATGTACTGCTTCATTGGCAGATTATGGCCTGAATAGTTATAACTGTAGTGCCACAACACTGCTGGCAGTTGAGCGCTGAGATGTCCATATGGCACTCCCTTGACTTAATAGCACTGGAATTTGGTGTGGCGGTACTATGCAAACAAAGACTAGGCTTTGCAGCACTGACTCCTCTGACATTGCGAAGCTGGGATAGTTGGCTGAGTTTGCGGTGCTGACTCCTTCGACACTGCAAAATAGATACTGGATCCTGCCATGTCCATATTTAGGCGCTCCAACGGTGTCAATAATGATGCCGCGATAGTATTATGTTTGACGATGCAGTATTATACCATACTTAAAAAAAAAATTATTTCCTGTATTTTTTGTACAAATATAACTAAACTAATATATTTTCACTAACAAATAAATACATAAAATATAACATTATTTACACTTATCAAATCTTCCCTAGCTTAAACTCTTTCTTTTCCTCAAGCACATAAAAGTTTTTTATTCTGATTAAGTGATTAACCAAAATAAAAAGTGATAATTTAAAATTACTATAATATAGGATAATATATCACTATTTAGATTTAATAAAAATGAATCAAAGCTATACTTCTAGTTTAAAAAAATACCAATAGCTAAATTTAATCAATCACTCTTGTGTTTACCTAATTTGAAATTATAGGTTATAGATTTAATTTTTAACTTTTGAATGTTGAAGTGAATAATGTAATTTTAATAATTGGATATGATTGTAATTAAAATTATACTTTCATTAATTCATAATCCCTTGCATTAGTTCTTTCTTATCTTATCCTTATAATTTTTGTAAAAGATTATATTTAAAGTCTTAAGCTCCACTAATATAAATTTTTGAATATACTTATCTTTTTCTTTTGATATTTTTCATGTCTTTTTCTTTTTAAGAACTATTTGTAGTTCTTTTTTTTTCTTTTGTGGAATGCATAATTAATAATTTTGAATATCAAGTTTTGCTTTAAGATTCTCTCACAATCTTAATAATTTTAATGTATGGACTTAATGAGATTAATATTTCCATCTTCAGGCTAGCTATAATTTTAAATTTTAATCTACTCATATCTAATTTTTAATAATAATTATTCATCTTACAATTTTAAAAGTAAATTCATAAATGTATAGCTTATAAATTCAAATTAGAATAATAGCTCAAATGATTGAATGAGTTAAGTATTAATTTTTTTAACCTATGAAATATAAACAAGGTTCATTTAAACTAGGATCTAGGATTTCATTATTTTTATATTTTTAATTATTATTTTTATAAAGGTTAATTAAATAATCAAAATATAATAGTAATTGGAGGATAATTATAATTTAAGCATGAACGAAATTTGTTAATATGTAAATAAATACATAAATAAAGATTACAAACACACGCTTTCATATGAATGATAAAAAACGCATAAAATATGTGTTAAAAATAACATAACATTTATAATATGACACAATTAAAAGATAACCAGTGCACAAGACTCTTAAAGTTTAATAATAGCTCTCAAAGCTAAATTTTTTAATTAAGTTTAACTACAAATACCAATATCTCCCACCAATTCCTTTTCTTCTACAAAATAATAAAGTAGAACAACAATAATGCATACACATCCTTAAGAATTCTTCACTCCTTTAAGCACATAGTTTCAATCTATACCTATTGACGTTGATAGTTTGTAAAGTTTTTTTATCTTATATCTTGATGATGTCATTAAGAAAAATTTTAATGATAGTGAAAGGACCAATCCATCCAGATTTGATTTTCTCATGGAAATACTTTTACTTATAATCAAATAGCAACACATCTTGCCCAAGAAAGAAATCATACAAAAAAACTCTACCATTATGGATCTTCCTTATTTTTGCCATGTACTTCTTCTTATCTTCATTCAACTCCTCTTTAAATTCTTTAAACTTAGTAATAATGGCAGAACTTTACATGTGGAGAAGTGAAAAAGAATCATTATTCTTGTTATGATTTTTGTTTTGGTTCTTTGAAGTAGATGATGTATGCTTGATTCGATCCATCACTTAGACTTTTGATTTTCAAGAGAACAACGTATGATACTCACTCAAGAGTAGGTAAGGACTGAAAAGAAAACTTTCTCCTAATTAGTTTTACAGATTTCAATGGGAGGGAAGTTTGAAACTTTTGAAATTTCAATTATTAAGGCCCATCAGGTCGCTACGATGTTTAAAGGTATGGCACTGTGGTTCTCCCTTCTTCTATCTCAAGTTTTTTTTTTTTTTTGAAGTATATTAAACAAAACCTAATCTAAAGGATATGATTGCCTCCCTAAAAGCACTAAGTTTATTGTCTTCAGCCAGACTAGATAACTGAATAAACCTAAGATTGGGTTGCCTACCACACAGCGCTAAGTTTATAGTCTTAAGCCCGACTTGCCCAATTTTTCTATTTGGCTAAGGTGGATGATTGTTATTCTTCAATTAAGTCATATTGGTATCTATTTTCTTCCCTTTAGGATTAACTTCAGTGTTACTAAGAAGAGATCCAATGGGTTTACTACCACAGAAATTACAAGCTAACTAAGTTGAGTTTCCAAATTTTTAATTGAAGCAGTTGGGTTTTATAATTGAGTTCCTAATTGTATGACCACATCTTCTAGTGGTGACTTTCTAGTTTCATACTGATTGATTTGATTAAATCCAGGAGGACATGCTAGTTTTAGATTATTATTAGCTTGATTTTGATTATTCTAATTTGTTTCTTGGTTATTTTGACCAGAATTCTATTTATTTACACCATTATTATTTGACCAATTAAAATTTAAGTGATTCCTCTAACATGAATTATATGTATTTGAATAGGGATTATTTTATCTTCTAATCAAATTTATATTTTCAATCCTTTTGATATCATTTTCTTCCATTGAGCTTTTATCTTACAAATGTAAAGATGGATCAGAATTTAAGCCTAAAGTGCTTAATTTCTTTGATATTACTGGAACTTGTGCAATCTAAATAGATAAAAAATCATTTTCATAAACTCCAGCCACTCTCTTAGGATTCACCCTATCAACATGCCACTAAAAGTTATTTATTGTCATTTCTTCAATTAATTTATAAGTATCTTCAAAAGATTTTGACATCAAAGAACCTCTAGCTGCAGCAACAATTATGGCTCTAAGGGATCCTACCAATCCATTATAATAAGTTTGAATTATCAACCAATCAGGTAAGGCATAGTGAGGGAACTTTCTAAGGATATCTTTCAATCTCTCTTAACTCTCATAAATAGATTCTCTTTCTAATTGAGTAAAAGAACTAATATCATTTCTAAGCTTGACAGTCTTAAAAGGTGGGAAATACTTTCTTAGAAATTTATGGGCCAACTCATTCTATATAGTAATAGAGCTTAGGGGTAAAGAATTTAATCACATTTTTGCTTTGTCTCTTAGAGAAAATAGAAATAATCTTAGTCTAATGGCATCATTACAAACACCATTATACTTAAATGTTGGACAAATTTCTAAAAAACCTGCTAAATGTAGGTTTGGGTCTTCATTTAAAGTTTTCTCAAATTGAGAATTTTATACCATCTGAATTATTTAATTCAAAATTATTTCCTTGGATGGTGGGCCTATTTATGCTCTGGTGAATTCAATCTGCTAAAGGGTTTGTAAAATTCTTAAGAGTTCTAGAGTAATCTAAATTTTGAACAAGGTTGTCCATTTTAAAAATCTTTTTGGTGGCTCAAATTTTAGAAAGGGTTTTCTCTATTTTAGAAACAAAATTTAAACATGCCTCCCCTCTATGTCTTGTAAGCACGCAATCATATATATATATATATATATATATATATATATATATATATATATATATATATATATATATATATATATATATATATATAACCAATAAATTAAAATAACAAAATAAAATAATACAGTAGGACTAATTATGCAATTGATTCATCAATATAGTAAATTTACAAATAAAATAAATTCTTCCCCTGCAATGATGCCAAAAACTTGATAGGGGCGGTGGAGTGACCTAAAAAATCATAAAAATAATTTAGGGCTCTATCAATCCCTAATTAATGCTTAGATTTTTTTGATATAAAAATTATAAAAACCCCACTTAATATACACATGTATATATGTCAAATCAAATAATATAATGATAGAGTAGAGTATCGATCCAACAAGAAAAAAATATTTACTTATAGATACTAGCAATGTCTACTTTAAATACATTAATTATCCTACTCAATAAAAATAAATTTTGTGGAGATTCAATCACTTAATTTAAAATAAAAATAATTAAATGAAATACTATTGGGATAAATTATTTTGGATTGATGGAATATAAATACAATATATTTTCTAATGATTCTCTTTTATATTGATGATAGTCAGAGCATATGCATCACAGACTGCTTAGTCAAATGTGAAAAGACAAAGGATAGATTAAACTCTTCCAACCTTAATACCACTCTAAACTCTCATAGCCTGTCACCCTATGAAAATCTTAAAAGAGTAAATAAAGCGTGTACTATTAAAACCCCCTCATGATAATTCATCTCTATAAATTTGATACATGACAAGCATTATACCTATGTTTGCATCATATCAATCCAACATATCTGGTTGTGCCTAATTTTATATTCCTAGGCTCCATATTACACCTAATATTAACTATATATATGGCCACTATATGCATTAAATGAAGATCTGGTATATTAAAAATATCATAAAATTATAGATGAAGAGAACTCATTAGTACTCCATATTTTATTTATATAATCAATCTAAAACTATAGAATTTAGCCAGATATAAAGAATAAGTGAAGCATATTTATTTTTATTAATTACACCAAAGAAAGAAAATATAAATATATATATATATATATATATATATATATATCATTAGATGGTTGAATGATCTTCTCACACTCCGCCTTGAACTTACATAATTACTTTCACAAACACAAGCCACACACTCTTATAGAATGTATCTAGTACTTCTCTGAATTCCCTTAGTTGTCACTCCTAAGAAAAAATTAAAGAAGCACTATAACGACTGAAATTAATCAAGCGACTAAACTTCTCTACTAATATTTCAGATAGATATTTATAGAAAAATATATAAAATAAATTTTAGTGTCGTGGCACTCAAGACACTTGCGCCGCTACGCCCATAAAATGAATTAACGCCACAGCACTGAAGGTTGTTGACCTCATTTTTGTATGAGCTCAGTAGGACCAATCCAGACCTTAGGATCTTTCCAATCCTTAGGACCAATCTTAACCCTAGGATCAATCTGATCTTAGATCAATTCAAATTCAAATCAATCCTGACCTCAGATCAATACAATTTAAGACAAATCTAGATTCTAGAATTCTCCTAGACTTCAAATCTTAGGATCTATTCTAGACCCTAGGATTTTACCTGACTCTAGATCCTAGATCCATCCAGAGCTTAGGATTCTTCTAGATCCTAAGACTATTCTAGATCCCAGGCCCTAGGACTTCCAAACCCTAGGATCTTCCTAGAAATCAAACTTTAGGATCTACTCTAGATCCTAAGATCCTTCTAGATCTTGAATCTTAGGATTCCTAGATCTTAGGATTCTTCTAGATTCTAGGATCGTCCCAGACTCCAGTCCCTAGGATCTATTCTAGATCCTAGGATTCCCTTAAGCTGATTTGGACCCTAGGACCTATTCTAAATCCTAGGATTCCTCTAAATCAATCCAAGCTTCAATTCAATCTAAGCTTAATTCAAATCCAATCATTCAAGCTCAAAATCCAATTCAAAACCAGATTTCCAGATTCAAATCCAAGGCTAAAGGTCTAAGTCCTGAAAGCCTTTTCCAGTTAATCTTTGAACATTTCAAAACCCTATCAAATGACCTCTGATTCAAGATCTGTCAGTTCCACACTGATGTGACATGTCTCTAGAGGCAACCCTCCAAATTTGAGCTCATTCTGAGATCTCTAACCCCAGAAACTGAATTAAAATCTAAAGGCTATAAAACCTTCAAATATTTACAGTCTATGCTACTGGACCTACTACCCAGTGGATTTTGACCCTGGAGCTTTCTCCAAAGCCTCCAATCACCTCCAGACCCTTGATTATGACCCATTGAGCATTAAACTACATTTTGTTGGACTCAATTTGACCTTTAGTTGACCAGAGGCCAAAATGACCAAAATACCCCTATGGGGTGTGAATA
This sequence comes from Dendrobium chrysotoxum, assembly GCA_019925795.1. Lineage (NCBI taxonomy): Eukaryota > Viridiplantae > Streptophyta > Magnoliopsida > Asparagales > Orchidaceae > Dendrobium > Dendrobium chrysotoxum. Next base: position 28,685,449 of record CM034301.1, on the reverse strand, counting down.
GTCACTTTGGTCAAATGAGCTCCAAATCAAATGCAGTCACCTCCAACAAATTTCAAATGTCAAACCAAACCCATTGGACCCACTTCCAGCCCCTAGGTCAACCTGGTTGACCAAGTCAACCTAGTTTGACCAAACAGGCCTTTATGGGTCAAAACAGGTCATTTTTACCAAATGACCTCCTTTGACCTTGGGACCATCTCCATTGGTCTCCAAATGTCATTTCAAATCTGTTGAACCCATTTCCAGACCCTGGACCCACCTGGTTGACCAAGTCAACCAGGTTTGACCTAAAGGCCCATTAAGGGCCCAAATAGGTCATTTTGAGCAAATGATTTCCCCAAATCTTGGGACCACCACCAGTAGACTCAGAATATTATTCTGAATTGTTTGAGCCCATCCACAGACCCTGCACCCACTTGGTTGACCTAAAAGGCCCATTAAGGGCCTGAATAGGTCATTTAATCTAAATGACTTACTTAAACCCTGAAATCACCTCCACTAGATCCCTTTTGTCATTTTAAACCTGTTAGACCTAGACCTACCCCCTTGGGTCAACTCAGTTGACTAAGTCAACTTAGGTTGACTCAAGTATTCTTTAAGGGTTTTAATAGGCTATTTTAACCCATTTGATCACATCAAGACCTTTAAACCCTCAAATCCACCTCAGTGGATGTTTTGAATATCCCTAAATTCATCATGGGTCAATTCATGGTCAAATTGACCAAGTCAAATCAAACCCAAGCTTGGTCAAATTTGATTCAATTCAATCTAGTTGAGATATATAATTCAATCAAACCTTTTAAAATTTAAAAATCATTCTATTGAATATTTTGAATTATCTTGAATCCACCCTAAGTCAAATCATACATCATTTGACTTGGTCAAACTCTCACATTTGGTCAAAATACCTCTCATCCATTCAAACTTCAAATCCTTAACTCTAAGAATCTCTTTTAAATCAACCTAACTAGCTCCTTAAGTTCTCTTGGCTGCCACCTCAGCTTCCCATTGACTGTTGACTGGTCAACTTGGTCAATAAGAGGGAAAGAGAGTGTTTAAGTGGTCAAATTCTTTTCTAAACCCACTCCAAACCATTCTATCCCTCTCCAACTCATTCAATAGCACCCAAAGTTCTCTTTTACTGCTACCTAAGCAGTCCAAGTGGCCTTGGACCAGTCAAACAGTAAAATCAAGGGTTTTAAAGGGTCAAATATGGTAAAAACCCCTCCCAAACTTAATTCACTCTATCTCTAACCCTTCAAGCTGTTCTAAACGACTTCTGGAAGCTTCTTAAGCCCCTTTTAATCCTTGGATTAAAGCTTAATCAATTCAAGTGGTCCCAAACTCCATATGATGCCAAAATGGCCTTTCCACCTCATTGTACTCCCTTGTCCTTTGATGCTCTGCTCCCAACCACTCCTTGGACAGGTGGCAATCATCCAAGGGTTCTTTCAAGCAATCTCAGCCCTCTATTCAATCTAGAATGAATTGAATAGGGTAAAACCCCTTAGAGAGCATTCATTCGAACCCTAGCCCCCTCTCACTTACCTCCAGCTCTCAAGTCCTACCCTCAACTGGTCTGAACTTCCCAGATATCCTCCCACTTATTTCCATCCCAAACCAGCCGGTCAAAGCCGCCGCCGGCAGGTCTCCCGACAAGTTCAAGTCAAGATCCGTCCAAGCCTCAAGACGACCGATCCAGACGTTTTCGAGCTTGGATTTCTTCTACAAATTTGAGCGAGGACAGTCTACAAGCTCAGAGATTCGAATATTTTTTAAATCCATCGGTTAGTTTCTCCTAAAACTCTAAACCTAGGTTAGTACACTTAGGAGAAATTAGCGTTTCGTTAAGTGCTTATTTAATATTTTTAAAACGTCCACATAGTTTCTGTTCATGAGCTTAATTTAGGTTTAAAATTTTGTAGGATTTTATCCATTATATTGAGAGAACGAGCCGAATCTTTAATCCTAGGTTTGGTTTCGTTGATGCATGAACTGGGCATTATTTGAGCCGTTGATTCTAAGATCAACAGCTCTGATCGAGTCTTCCCGTGGAATATTCAAACCATGTCATTTCATCCGCTGTACCGATCTTCATCCAGATCAATCTGGATCGTTGATCAAAACCGCGGGATTGAAATTCTACCGTTTGATCTTTCTATGCGAGGCCAGAACCGCGGATCAAATCTCGTCCGTTGATCCCTTAACACGGAAGATCGGACGGCAACGAGAGCTTGCTGACGCGGATAAGTAAAACGCGTCCGCGGGTAATGATCCCGCAATCATTGTTGGCGGCGCAATCATTGCGCCGCCAATCAATGATTGGCCGCGGTTCTGCCTCTGCCAATTGGAAGCGGCCACGTGGCTCCCGCCGCCGCCGGCGCCGCCAGTTTTTTTTAAATGATTTAAATTATGTTTTAAATCATTTTAAATAAAAAAAAAAGTTTTTTTAAATTAAAAGTATATATATATATATATATATATATATATATATATATATATATATATATATATATATATGTTTATATATATATATATATATTATATTAATTGTTTTGAATTTAATTAATCAATTTTAAAATTTAATATTAATTTTAATTAATATTAAATTATTTAATATTTTAATTAATGTTAAGTATTTTATAATCTTAATTAATGTTAAATAATTTTTAAAAAATTTTAATTAATATATATATATAATTTTTTTTTATTCTAATTAATATTAAATAAGCTATTAACTTTAATTAACACTAAATAAGTTTAAAACTTTAATTAATATATATATATATATATATATATATATATATATATATATATATATATATATATATATATATATATATTCCAATTAATATTAAATAATTTATTACTTTAATTAATGTTAAATGATTTAATATTTTAACCAATTTTATTTTTTAATTAGAAAGGGTTAAATATTATTTTAAATATTTTAAAACTTCATAATAATTTAAGTATTTAATATCATTTAATATGTTAATTAAATATTTAAATAATTAATTAATGTTGAATTAACTCTAAATTTAATATTAATCTTAAAAATATTTGAAAATTTAAATAACATTTAATTAAAACTATTTAATATTATTTAAATGAGTTATAATATTTTAATAGTTTAATAATTAATTAATATTCATTAATTTAATTAATTAATATCCAATAATTAATTAATTAATTTTAAATTATTCTAATCTTGAAATTAAGTTATTCAAACTATGTTTTATATTTCAATTAATTAATTATTTAATTATTAATTAATATTTAATTAATGATTTATAATTCAGATACTTTTGAAGATTAATACATACATATATATATATATATTTAAATAATTTTAAAATCTCAGAAATTCTTAAGATTTAAGTTAATTAATTTTAAAACTATTTTTAATCATTAATTAATTTAAAATTATTTAAAAAATCCCTTTTAATTGATTTAAACTTCAAAAATTCATAATAAATTCATTTTAAATCAGAAAAATTAGTATAATATATCAAAATTTTCAGATAATTGAGTACTTTAACTTGAGACTAATTTCAGAGATCAAACTTTGATTAATTTTAAGTTATTGTTAATTATTCAATTATTTTAATATTTAATTAGTATCCAATTAAATATTAAACCAATTATTTTGAAAACTAAAAAATTATTTTCAAACTACTTTGAAATCAGTAGATCTCTCAAATTATTTTAATTGAAGATATTTTAATTATATTATTTTAAAACTTATATTATCATGTATAGGTTTTATATAAGGGCATATTTTAAAACTCATTTTAAAATTATATATATATTTAAATCTTTGAACTTCGAGAGATCACATTAAAGTTTGAACATAGATTGAGCTTGGTTGAATAGGATTTATGTGGAGTAATGATTAATCAATGAATAATTAACTTGATTAATTATTCATTGATTAATCCTTTAATTAATTAAATTTTAATTTGATTTGCATGTTTAAGGACATACACACACCACTTAGTTTAAGGCTCTCTTAGGCATAGGATTGGTTGTGTTTGTATGTGTATTTATCATGCCTATGTTAATCAAGGGTTAGTATAAACTTTGATTCAAACCCACTCAAAACTAGTGACATTAAGGACAATAATTAAGGACCTAAGTTTAGAGAACTTAGAAAAATTCCAATAATTAGGATACATTTCCAATTGAGTTGAAACTTTGAACATTCAAACCTAGTGACATATACAACCTCAAGAAAATATCCCACTGACTTTTGAGATCATTAAGCCCCTTAATTAACTTAATCAAAATTAAACCTTAATTAAGCCATTTAACCTTCCAGAAATTCTAATAAATCAATTTTAAATCCAAAAAATACAATTAACCCCTCTAACTGACCAGAATCAAACCCCTAATCAATGAAAAATAAAAGCCCCTTGACTGGACTTCAAAATTAAGTTAAATTTAATTTTAATTGAAATCTGAAATTTAATTAATTTAATTAATTAAAAATAATTTAAAATTCCAGAAAATTTCCAAACACTTGGAGATCACTCCTTAGGTCATTCCTGACCTTTGGAGTTGATTTCAAGGAGTTTGGAGGTCATTTGGATTCAAATCATAAAAAGGGTCTCTAATTAAACAATTTTGAAAATTCATTAAATACTCAAAATTTCAAAAATTCATAACTAATTCAAATAAACTTCAAATTGAGCAAACTCAAAGGCATACAACTCATCTTAAGGTCTAATATTTATTAAAAATGTTAAGTTTCCAGAAATCAAACAAATTTGAAAAAGTCAACTTTTGGTCAAACCTAGTTCAAAATCAAGTCAAAACTTCAAACCTTCATAATAAAATCTAGAAAAATCCAATTTCAGCATACTTACTGTCTAACTGATCGTATTAAGGTCTAGTATTTTAATAAAATAGTAAATTTCCAGAAAACATTTTAAATCAAAAAGTCAATTTTTGCCCCTTGAATTAAATGATTAAAATAATCCAGAAAATTCCAAAATTCAATAAATCATTCAAAATTCTAGAAAACATTAATTTGAACTTAAAACCAGCAACCAATCAATTCTAATTAAAATTTAATCAACTTTCAAACCTTAATCAAACTCAAATCATTTAATTATATCGGGTACCACTGGGTAACCCAGGCCTACGAGGCTATTAAATTAGCCCCAAGGAAGGTGAAATAAACTTCACGGCCTCAGTGTGAAACAAAGGTGATATCCAACAAACAATTAAAATCAAATTTAAAAATCAATCTTAAGTCACTAATATTTAAATTCAAATTAAATCTTCCCTTAAGCCTTCAACCAACTAGAACTTTAAACAACTTCAATCAAATCATCCTATTTAGGACACATCAAAGCCACACAGCCTACCTCACACACTCTAGATGGTTTGCTAGGACAACCAACTTTAGTCTTAGGTTAGGCCGGTGTTTACTTTTCTGCTACTTGCGTGTGCCGGGTTTTCCGTGGTTTTCATTGCATGCTGGTTGCTAGATTTAAGTAATTGATGTTGATGTGATTATTTATTTATTTATTGCACTCTGAGTTGATTGATTGTACGTTAGATCTACCCTTAGGTTAGGAACGATTTATACTAATTCAATCTTATGCAGGTGGCCATGCTCATACAGGGCATAAAATTAAAGGGGGTAAAATTATAATTATCAAATTGCACAGGTGCTCCAGAATGCTTAAGTCCCCCTTTAAAATTAAAAGAGCATGGCCAAGTGTGGCTGTGATTAAGCATTTTTAAGTTTCAAATATATAACTGCTTGGGATGTAAATATAACTGTTGATTATTAGGATAACCTTGCAGGTTGTTGAGTCTAGATTTTTTTAATTTTCATTAATGTAATTTGATTTGATTTTGAGTTGTATTATTTAAAGTACTTTGAGATTGAGATGTTTAATCATTCAATTTGGAATCCAAAGAGGAAGGAACATCCCTTAGGGGAGAGTTCCTATCCATTTGGAGATCCAAATGAGGATGAAGTTCAAGTATCCAAAGAGAAAAGATAACACCCCTATTCAGGGGGAATTTCTTTTCATTTGGATATCCAGACCCGACGATCCAAGGAGTTCTAAGGAGACAAAGAAGTGAAGAACGAGAAGAATCTCAAATCTCAAAGTCACTTGAGTCTTAGGAGTAGAATCCGGGTTGTAGTCAGTGGTACCCGGCCACTTTACTTTACTGCAGACCCTGGGTTGTATTATTAAGGGCACTTGCCTATGGACTTTCAGTTTGAGCATTTATTTAATTAATTTAATTAAATGTTGATTGCGATTAAGGACCCGCATGCTTTTAGTAGTTTATTTGGCGCTATTGCATGTCGATTTTGATTTAGTCTGGAACCCGATCGGAGGCTCGTGAGGGTACGGTCATAAACCTTTTCTACTTAAACAAAATTAAAAATTTTAAGCTCAGATAAAAACTCTAACGCTCTTAAGAAGTAAGCCCGGACTCGCCGGGAGTTTTTCATGCATACATATTGACTTTTCTCATCCGTGTTAGGCACCTCCCCGCCTGCGGGTTCTGGCAGACCACCTGACCTATTAGGGTGCAGTTCTGTCCAAGGGGATGTTGTGTAATCTCTAGGATAAAATCTATTTTTAAGCCTAATTTTAAAATTGCTACATTCTGATTTAAGCATTTTATCGAGTCAACTAGCATGCATCGCATTAGTAACAAATTAAATTTGAGTCTAAATCTTAATTGCATTTCTAGCTTAAGCATTTAACCCAACATATGTTAAGGGGTCAGTTAGGATATGCTCTAGATGTCGACCCTAATTCTTTAAATCAATCTTAATCAATATCCTTAATCACTCTTTCATAAAGACTTTGACTCATGGTTTTTAAAAGCTAGGTGGTTTAGCTGGCTCCCCAATCCAGGCCGGGGTAAGTCCAGATTGCATAGCATTAGCTAGGTTCTGGGTCACTGATTCTCAGTACCCATTTTAGACTTAGGTTCTGAGGCAAATGTTCAATCTTAAGACCTCAATCTTCCGGGAATCTGATTCCCACCTTCTAATAAAATTGACCACTTAAACATTAAAATATCTTTCAATCCAATTCAAGCCCAACACTTAGGATAGTTTGAGATATTTCTGAAGTGATTCAGAATCTCAAAACACCTCCTACCCTTCTTCCTTTGACTCCAGAAATAACTGTTCAAATTTGATCTAGTCCATATTGAATTTCCAATCCCTGAACCTTCTTTGATATTAAGCTTTGAATTTCAAATGAAATTCGTATCGCTATTTTAATCGAGAGTATTCGTAGGAAATTTTCTGGTTTCCTACGATGTAATTAACTACGAGGGCTTGCGCTCGTAGGAGATTTAGAAACCCAGACCTGATTTCAAAATCAAGCTTTTCAAAATTTCAATTAATTATCTTTGGGAAATTCAAAAGACAACGATCATTATCGTCATTTTCAAATGATCGATAATAGACGATATCCTCTTTCCTTAGAAAGATATATCGTACTATTATCGTGATCTTGATTATGAAATTAATGATCTTTTTACTAGATTATTGTAGTTAAACATTGGATTTAACATCATTTTGATTCTTCGGGATCATATGTTGTTTCTCCTTGAGTTTGACTACGATAATCAGGATAAATCAAGATTTATAATCTGAACCTATTAGGGAATGATATGTTCACCTTCCGAGGTGATATATCATTCATAATAAATGTTCGATTATAAAATTAAAATTCTAGAAATTCAACATTTCTCAAAGAAAATTAAACCCTCTTTTCAAAACTATATTTTTTTTAATCAAACAAAAAAAATGGCGACTCCACTGGGGAAGATCTCTCTCTCCATCTTTAATAGCGATATAAATTTTATTACATCGGTAGTTTTGACTACCTTTCTTCCGTTGGTCCCTCTTCCATTTCTTCCTTGGGTGAGTGTGGCCAACTCAAATAAGACATGTGAAAAGAGAGGTGAGTGTAGGAAGCCTCCCTCTAAGTCTGGCTTTGACATTTCGCCTCCAAGTTCATTGGTAGAGTGAAAGAGTCAAGCTGAGCTTTTCAAAGTCTTTCTGTACATGTTGCAAACTTGCATGCAAATAAATCATAGCGTGCTAAGTTTCACAATTTACAGAAGATTTCTTCAATTTTAAAGTCATAATTTCAAATGTCTAGCAAAATTTCATTGTCTTCAAATCTCAGTCGATTCCTATATCCTACCATTACATATAGGATTGTAATTCCTATAATTCAATATGTGTGATAGGATATAGATTCCTCTTCCAAATTTTAATCCAAAGTTTGAAATTTTCTGGTTAATCTAACCTTCGACATTTCAATCCCGAATCACTAGTCGGAATGAAAGAGTCGGGTTAGCTTATAACATCCCCCCTGTTTATGTAAACCGTTATGTTGAACATATGTTCAACACTTCGAGTTTCAAAATAAGGGGAGATGCTGCCGAAATTTAAAAATTTTTCAAACATCTCTTTTCAAGTTATAATAATCATTGCAACTATATATTCTACAACAATGATTGTAGTTGTATATAGTTAATGCACTTTCAACTTCTTCGGTCATTTCAATCCTTGACATTCCAATCTGAGTCACTCATCAGAATGAAAGAGTCAGGTTGATTTCTTAGAATCTCCCTCTTATAGGTTTGTAAACCGTTATGTTGAACATATGTTCAACACTTCGAGTTTTAAAAGTAAGGGGAGATGCCGCCGGATTTTCAAAAAATTTTCTCTTTTCAAAGTCAATCAAGTTCAAAATGCATTGCCATATATTTCTCTATAACTATTGTTGTAGCTTAATATATGCAATATTTATTCAAATTTATACGGATAAATCAATCTTTGACATTTCATTTTAAATCATTCTTTTGAAATGTAAAGAGTCAAGTGATTTTCCCTAGCATTCCCTAACATTTGTAAACCGTCGAGTTGAATGCAAATTCAACACTTCGAGTTTCAAAATAAGGGGAGGTGCTGTCGGAAATTCAAATTTTCAGAAATATCCGTTCAATTCTCTTCAAGTTTTAATCATCACGTGTCGAATGTTCTTCTACAATAGTTCTTGTATATGAACATTGATAATTCAAATTCAACATTTATTTTCAGTGTCTTTCAAATTTTTAAACTCTGACATTTTATCTTTGATAAGATATAAAGAGTCGAGTTCCTTCCTGTAAAATCTTCCCCAATGTTTGTAAACTGTCTTGTTGAATGCAAATTCAACACCTCGAGTTTCAAAAATAAGGGGAGATGCTGCCGGATTTTTGAGTCGTTCAAATTCCCTTTCAATTCAAAATCAATTTTCACTGTCACATGTACTACTACAACATTCTCTTGTAGTATAACATGTACCATTTCCAGATTCAAATTTAATCATCTAGTCTTTTCATCAAGTCAAATCTCTGACATCTTATCCCTAGCCTGATCAGTGGGATCAGAGAGTCGAGTCAAAACTCCTTGATTTTCTTTGATATTTTGTTAACTATTAAGTTGAAATCAAATCCAACTTATTGGTTTCAAATAGTCAAAGAAAATCTTTCAATTTTCAAAATTTCAAACCCCCGTCAAATTCTTTCAAATCAAATCCAGATCATTGTTGTTATACGTTCTCTACAACATTCTCTTGTAATTGAACATATACAATAAAAAAATTCAAATTTTCTTCAAGTCAAAATTGATATCTATACTTTATCACTACATATCGGATTATAATTCCTATAATTCGATTTATGCGATAAAATATAGAAAATTTCTTGTCAAAATTCAAATCAAAAGTTTGATTCAAGTCTTCTCTTTCAAATTTCAGACAATCAAACCTTCTGCAATGGCTGGGAAACTTCTGTTCTCTGTTGACCGAGACCTCCAAGTCGAAGAGTTAATTCATAGCAGTGCGATTCAGTTTGGGATGGGTTTCAAGACTCTGAAACTATCTGTTAATGGTGGAACAATCATCAATCTCGCTGCTGAGGGCGAGAATGGTCCAGTAGTGGAACTAACTGTGGGAGCTACGAGTGACCTTCCCCCAGTGTTGGAACTGGCAGCAGGTGCTACCCTTACACCTTCTGCACCCTCAGTCCAGAGTGAGGACAAGAAAATTGAAATAAAATCTACTGTTGAAAAAGGGTCTTCTAGTTCTGCAGCACTGTTTGGCACTAAGAGTGCTAGGAAGAACTACCTGAGAAGGATAAGGAAGAAAATTACTAAGTCAAGGAAGATAGCTGAACAGAAAGCCTTGAGTTTAGTTGAGCCTGAGGCTGCTGAGGAGCTGCCTATCCCTGCCTCTTCTCCACTCCTGAAAGGGAGTCATTTTCACCCCCTCGCAGCTGCTGCAGGGGAGGAGAGAGTCACGCGGATTGCTAGCTCTCCACCTAGCCCAGTCGACTACACTGTTAAGAGAACCACTAAGGAGAAGAACACTTTGAGAACTAGGATGTTAAGGAACATCATTCATACCTGTGCTGCTGAGACAGGTCAGACTAAAGAATAATATGTGAGACACCTGAAGGGGGTGATCTCACACAAGCTTGAGAAAGAAGTTCTAAAAGAAGAAAAATCTGAAGCAAGAAACCTGACTCCTCAGCCAGTGAGGAGAAACAAAAAGTTCGTTAAGCAACCAGTTGCCTCAGTATTAGTGGATGGATATCATTGGGTGCCTCGTCTCCCAACTGCCAAAACTGAGGAGATAGTTTTAACTGGGTCTGGTAGGAGTCACCCTCTCAGTGGTAGACCTCCAGTTCCCCCTTCAAGACTCTCAAAGTTGGCCCCTGTGATAGCCAAATCAAAAGAGATCGTCAAAGATTTACAACCAGTTGATGTTAAGGGCAAGAGGCCCATACCTTTGGATGAACCTTATGTACCAATGAAGATAAGCAGAACTGTTGGGATTCAGATTAGAGAGACACCAGTTCAGTCACCAGCTCAGTTACCAGTCCAGTCACCTGTTAAGATCCCCCGACTCCTTATTCAGGGATGTGAGGATTCTCCTCAGATTGATGTTGGAGTTCCTATAAGTCAAACTCCTTCGTCACCTGTTAAGTTAGATATCCCTCACCCTATTGAGGATGTCACCCTCACGACTACCGACCCCGGGACAGTCGGAGGGGAGGGGACAGAACTTGAGGACGATCAAGAGATGTTAGATCAGTTGGTGGCAGAACCTACTGCTGATGATTTGAAAATCCAAGAGGTCCTCACCCAGTTCGGAGATGAGGAATTTGAAGAGATGATTAACTATAAAGGGTACCTACCAATCGATCTCGAGTCAATTGAGGGTAGACCGGTTGATGAGGTGGTACAAGAAATAAGGGACATACTCAAAAACAAGGCAATTGAAGCCTTTGATCCAGAAGCAGATGATCTGATGGAAGAAGATTCAACTGAGAACATTTGTATGGTTGAGACCAGAGCATCAAATAAAGATGCTGAGCCTTCAAGACACCGATCTGGTAAAGAAGAAGCCTCTGCAGCAGTAGATTCAGACTCTGATGGATCAATTAAATTGAATGATAAATATGAATACATCAAGAGTCTGGAGAACAAAATTGAACAGATGATGCTCAGAATGGAATAGATGCAAAATCAGATGATCAAGGCACATCAATCTCAATCCGAGCAGTTGCAACCTACAACACACACAGTGGGTGAGCACAGCAGGAAAATATAATCAAGTCCTAGAACTCCAGAGGTTGCTTCCCCAACCTCTCCAGCCGACAAAGATATCCGCCAGATGATTGAAACCCAGGTAAGGGAGGCCTTAGCCCATTCTCAAGGGACTGTATCCATTCCAAAGGGTAGACCCTACCCTGAAGAATATGATTCAGTTTCTTATCCTAAAGGCTTTGTGCCACCTTCATTCAAAGTTTTTAGTGGGTTAGAAAACCCAAGACAGCACCTGGCCCACTTCCGAGCGAGCTGTTGCAACGCTGGAGGGTCAGATGCTCTACTCTTTCGCCAGTTTGTGAGTAGTCTATTCGGTATTACTTTTGAGTGGTATGCAGATTTACCTAATGGTTCAGTGAAAACATTCACAGAGCTCGAGAGTCTATTCTTAAAGAGATTCTCAGGAGCTCAGCAGCGTGTAACCGTTGGTGATCTTATCATCGAAAAATAAAAACCGGGAGAGTCTTTGGTTGAGTACATCTTGAGATGGCAAAATCTCTCGATGAAGTGTGAACCCCAGTTGCAAGAGCAACATGCAGTGGAGATTCTTTTAAAGAACATCCACGGGCATATTGCTTTTCTCCTGAAGGGTTTCACTATCAAAACCTTCGAAAAACTTTTGAATAAGGCTAGTAATCTACAGGAAGAGGCTTCCAAAATGCCATTCCTGAAGAATTCTACTGAGGAAAAGAAAGCGAGCAAACCATTGAAGTCCTTTGAAAAGAGAACAGCAATGGTTTCAGCTGTTGATAAGGGGAAGAAACCAATGAATGTTCAGTCCAGTAATTCTCCAACACAACAAACTCAGAAATCTCCACCTTTTCAGGTAACTTCTCAACCCATAAGAGATTCTCACCCGATTTCTTTTAAAGAGAGATTAGCTCGTACATATCCATTTAAAAGGGAGTCGGTGAGAAAGATCTTTAAAAGTCTTCAGAAGAAGCCAGATTTTCGATTGCCGGAGGCCAAGAAGCCGGAAGAGGCAAATAAGAAGGATGATCCAACTTTTTGCCCCTACCATCGCATGTTAGGCCATACAATCGAAGACTGCATCGTCTTCAAATATTGGCTAGAAAAGAACTTCCGTCAAGGTAATATTATAATTCCAAAGGAGTACCTGGTCGATCCGGATCAAGGGTCTGTCAAATCTATCTCAGGTATGAATTCTAACTCTTCTTTGTTAATTGAAGATGGTTGGGATATAGCACTATCCCGGGCATTTAAAAAGTCGATTAATAAATCTTTTCGTCTTTCTCAACAGTTACCGACGAGAGTCCGGGACCCGATCTGGGAGGTTGACCTCGAGGCTTCGCAGGAGGATGTTGGGACAGTTTCCTCTCCAGTAGTTTTAGGAACTACTGTACTGAATAAAAATGAAAAGAGTGAACTTTCTGTAGAGAGGAAATTTGTTGATGAGAGATCTGTACAAGTGGTTGATGGTGGCTCAAAACCTCTGTCACCACTGAAATTATCTGACTTTTACTTTGCCCCATCAAAGGCAAAGGGTCGAAAATTAAATAAAAAGTCTGATCCTTCTGCTCATATTTTGATGATTAATGTTGAGAATCAAGATGTTAATGACTCTTCTGTTGAAAATAATCAAGAACAAGTTGAGATCAATCAATAAATTCAAACACTCAACTCTCCAGATTTGACTCTTCAAGAGAGAAACGAATCTGATGTCTTATCAGATAGTGAAACCCCTGAAATTAACTTTCAAGGGAGTCCTGTCGTGATAGACTTTTTAGATTCGGACTCTCGCTCAGATAACGACAATCAATCGCCTAAGGAGAGCGTAGACTCCCCTGTAGTTTGTTCTTCTGATGAAGTCGTGCAAGTACAACTACGTGGTGGGAAGGTCTTACCCCCTAGGCTACCTCCTCAGGATAAAGGAAAACAAGTTGTTTCTGATGATCCAATTCAAATCCCCACTCAACAATCAACTCCAATTCTTTCAAATTCACCGGGTCCCAACGTTAATGTTTCAAGTGTTGATTACAATGTCTTAGCTCACCTTAGGAAGTTGCCTGCCAAATTGAGCATTTATGATGCCCTTGTCCTTTCAAAAGAGATGAGGGAGACTCTAATTAAAGCGCTTCTCGACCCGGAGATTTGCTTAGCTCAATTAGCCTCAACTTCCGAGGAAGAAGCTTTGTACTTTAAGAAAATCCCTGGGGTTACCTTCTCTGACGAAGATTTACTCCTTGGAACTGCCGACCACAATCGTCCACTTTACATCACAGTAAATGTGGGCAAGTTTAAGTTATCAAGAGTTCTAGTTGACCCGGGTGCATCGGTCAACGTGATGAACATAAAGACTCTCGCATACCTTAGAATTGATACTAGCAAACTCTCAACTGACAAGTTAGTGCTTCGTGGGTTCAATGAAAAGGGCGAGAAGGCTTTAGGTTCAGTTACCCTTCTTCTAGAGATAGGAGAATTGAAAACTGAAGCGAAATTTCATATAATTGATTCGGCAACGTCCTTTAACGCACTCCTGGGAAGACCCTGGATCCATGAGTATAGGATGGTTCCTTCTACCCTACATCAATGCATCAAGTACCAACGAGATGGCATTGAGTTTGAAATTAAGGGTGATCTGCAACCATTCTCTATTCACGAGATCGGGATCTACGAGGATGCGGCGTACTACGTCCCTAAAGGGTCCACTACCTGTTCTAAGGTAGAGATCAACGTCAAGGAGGAAAAGGCAGAAAGTCAAGGTTCAAAAGCAATTCAAAGATTGAGAAAAGAAAAAGTCAAAAATCAAAAGAGACAAAACTCAAGTAGTGAAGACGACGTCGAGCGTGTAATCTTCAGGCCTCCAAACATTATACCTCAAAGAGGTGGGAGGATGGCCCAAAGAGCACGCGGTCGAGGTCGCCCTTCCATTGAAAAAAGAAATTCCCTGATTTATGTCGAACTTGAAACAAGTTCTGATGAAGATTTAAGAAAAAGGGGTGCCAGATTTGCTTTTGACTATACAAAAATCAATCCTCCTCCGAAGTTTGATCTCACTTTAGAATCAGATAGCGACCAGGAGGATAAAAAATTAAATATTCAAAGTGACGAGCCTGAATTGAGTTTGTATGAAAAGCTTAATAGAACGGTTGAATCCTTAACCTTAACCCCACTGTTTGCCGACAGGGTCTCAGGGTTAGTAATTAAGGATGCTCCGAACTTAGGTGGAGAAGTAAGGAAAGCCAAGAAGTTCTTCCCTGGCTCTTCCTCCTCAAGGAATGAAGATGATGTAATCCTTGAAGGGGCAAATTTCAATGAATTAATGGAATTACCTTTTGGCTACTTTCTTGCTGGTGTTAAGTCTCTTATCTCTAAAGGTTTTGTTCCGAGTCAATGGACTAAGGGCCAGGCTAGATACCACGAAAGTCTTTGGAATTCAAAATTTAATAAACATTGGACCAGTGGTATCGGCTTTAGTACCGTTAGATCATTTGACGATGACGAATTTTGTCTAATGATAACTAGTCGTCCTGAATTTAAAAATGTCCCTACTAAAGTCATTGATTCATTCGATGGACTTTGTTTGGAGACTTTTGATGATTCTGACGAACTTCAGGTTCGGGATGCACCCCCTGAATTCGAAGAAGAAATTAAATCAACAGTTGATGAACTTAAAGAAATTAACCTTGGAATAGAGGATGACCCTCGCCCCACTTTCATAAGTTCTTTGTTGAGTGAGGATGAGTCTAAGGATCTAATTCAACTTCTATCCGAGTTTAAAGATTGCTTCGCCTGGACATACGACAAAATGCCGGGGTTGTCCGCTGACGTAGCAATCCATAAACTTGGAATCCGGCATGATGCCATTCCTGTCAAGCAAGCTCCACGACGTATGCGTCTGGAGATCGAACAACAAGTCGTTTCTGAAGTCAAGAAGTTGGCAGAGGCTGGATTTATTCGAGAAGAACAATATCCTTCTTGGGTAGCCAGCGTCGTGCCAGTTCGAAAGAAAAATGGTCAAATCCGAGTCTGTGTTGACTATAGAGACCTGAATAAGGCATGTCCTAAGGATGAATTTCCTTTGCCAATCCCAGAACTCATGGTGGACATTGCCTCCTCGCACGTTGTTTTCTCCTTTATGGATGGCTCGTCTGGTTATAATCAAATCAAGATGGCCCCAGAAGATGAGAGAAACACTGCATTCAGAAGTCCTATAGGGATCTTTTGTTATAAAGTGATGCCCTTTGGCCTCAAAAATGCTGGTGCAACCTACCAGCGGGCCATGACTCATATCTTTGATGACTTAATACATAATCAAGTCGAATGTTATATCGACGATTTAGTTGTCAAGAGCAGAGTAAAAGAGGCTCATCTTTATGATTTAAGAACTATTTTCGAGCGGTTGCGCCGCTACGACCTCAAAATGAATCCCTTGAAGTGCGCTTTCGGCGTCACGTCAGGAAAATTCTTAGGTTTCGTAGTCAGGCACCGTGGAATCGAAATTGATCCTGCCAAAATTGAAGCTATTTTAAATATGCCGCCTCCTAAGAGTCTCACTCAATTGAGATCTCTCCAGGGCAGGCTGGCGTATATAAGAAGATTCATTTCTAATCTTTCTGGAAGATGTCAACCATTCTCTGTCTTAGCTAAAAAGGACGCCAAATTCATTTGGGACGAGAAATGTCAAAATGCTTTCGAAAATATCAAACAATACCTGACAAATCCACCAGTTTTGGCAGCCCCCATTCCGGGAAGACCTTTAATCCTTTACACTACAGCCCTTGAAGAATCTCTTGGGGCTCTTCTAGCTCAAATCAATGACGATGGGAAAGAGAATGCCCTCTACTACCTGAGTCGGAGATTACTTCCAACGGAAATCCGATATCCTACAATTGAGAAACATTGCCTTGCCTTAGTCTTTGCAGCACAAAAATTAAGACATTACATGCTTTCTCATCAGGTCAGTCTGATTTCCAGTGTCAACCCCCTGCAATATCTTATGACCCGGCCCACATTGTCAGGACGTCTGGCTCGTTGGTCTATGATATTGTTACAATTTGAAATCACTTTCATTCCCCTGCGTGCTGTGAAAGGGCAGGCCGTCGCCGACTTCCTTGCGGCACACCCGTTACCGGCGGAATCTCCTCTAAATGATGATTTACCTGATGAGCAAATCATGAGTTTCGAGGAATCCAATGTTCAAACCTGGGAAATGTATTTTGATGGTGCAGCGTCCTCTCAAAGGGGCAAAACACCTCAATCCACTATTCCTGGGAAAGCCGGAGTCGGTCTGGTTTTCATAACACCGGATAAGGGAATGATGCACTTTTCCTACCATTTATCAGAACCTTGTACGAACAACGAAGCTGAGTACGAAGCTTTGATAACTGGTCTGGAACTTGCAATCCTAATGGAGATTAAAGAGATTAAGATCTATGGTGACTCTCAACTGGTGATCAACCAAGTTGCAGGGACCTATAAGGTTTTGAATCCTAAACTCCTGAAATATCACCGATACACAATGCACCTACTCGAGAAAATTCCCATTGTAACTATGTATAGGGTTCCTCGTGGAAGCAATTCCTCGGCGGATGCCCTAGCAAAGCTTGCAAAGGAATTTGCTTGCCCAGAAGAGGATTTCATCCCTATAGAAATTCAGGGTCGTCAAGTCCTGTCCCCTGTAGACATGGAATACCTCAACAATCAATCTTCCCAGGTCCTCTCTACATCTTCAGCAGTCGATGAAGAACAAGATTGGAGACAACCAATAATCAAGTATTTGCAAGAAGGCAAGCTTCCCCACGACAGGTCTCTTGCCAATCAAATTAAGAAACGTGCCCTATCATATGCACTAGTCAACGATACGTTGTACCGACGATCGTTCGATCAGATGTGGCTCCGTTGTTTAGACAAACGAGAGGCCCTGAAGATCGTTAACGAAGTCCATGCTGGACTGTGCGGTGCTCATCAATCGGGTCCTAAAATGAAAATGAAAATCAAAAGACTTGGTTATTACTGGCCTACGATGATTGACGATTGCATGAAAATTGCAAAATGTTGTCATCAATGCCAAGTTCATGGTGTGGTTTTACATCAGCCGCCTAATGTGTTGCATCCTACGA
Organism: Dendrobium chrysotoxum; assembly: GCA_019925795.1. Classification (NCBI taxonomy): domain Eukaryota; kingdom Viridiplantae; phylum Streptophyta; class Magnoliopsida; order Asparagales; family Orchidaceae; genus Dendrobium; species Dendrobium chrysotoxum. Next base: position 28,667,710 of record CM034301.1, on the reverse strand, counting down.
TAGCCTCGTGGCCCTTCGAAAGTTGGGGCACGGATATCGTCGGGCCAATTGACCCTCCTTCTTCAAGGGGTCATCGCTTCATCTTAGCAGCGACTGATTACTTTTCAAAGTGGGCAGAAGCAGTACCACTAAGAAATGTAACATCACATCATGTAATGAAATTCTTTCGTGACCATATCGTATATCGATTCGGCGTGCCTCGCAGAATCATATCCGATAATGGGTCCGCTTTCAAGTCTACAAAAATCAATAACTTTGCAAGTCGCCACGGTATTGATTGGAGATACTCAACGATCTATTACCCACGGGCTAATAGATTAGCTGAGGCCTTCAACAAAACCCTGGTACAAATCATCAAAAAGACCCTGGATGACAATAAACGTCAGTGGGATGAGAGGTTGGTGGAAGCTCTGTGGGCCTACAGGACCACATATCGAACCCCGACCCAATCCACACCGTTTGCACTAGTGTATGGGTCCGAGGCCGTACTCCCTCTGGAAATTCAAATCCCTTCACTCAGAACTGCAGTCCAGAATCAGATCACAACAGAACAGAATGCACAACTTCGACTTGAAGAACTTGAGGGTCTTGAAGAACGTCGTCTCCAAGCCCAGCAGAATCTAGAACTCTATAAATCCAGAATGGTTCAAGCTCATGATAAGCTAGTGCGACCTAGAACCTTCCGAGTAGGCGACTTGGTCTTGGTTCTTCGGAGGCCTATCTTAGCCCACCGAAAGCTCGGTGGAAAGTTTGAACCAACCTGGGAAGGACCCTTCGTAGTGGAAACAGTTTACGAAGGAGGCTCGTATCAGCTAGTGGATTGTAAAAGGAAATCACCCAATGCTTCCTGTAAACGGGCGATTCCTGAAAAAATACTATGCTTGATGTAGCTCGAATTTCGAATCAATAAAAGTTTCAAATTTTGAATCTATTCAGCTCAATTTTGTTCAAGTTTTTCAAAATTCAAAATCAAATTCAAGATGAATCAAAATCAAATCAACTTTCAAATTCAAATTTTCAAATTCAAAACACATCACAAATTCAAAACCCTTCAAATTCAAACTCATCAAATCAAGTTTCAAATTCAAACACTTTCAAATTTAAATTCAAAAATCATTTAAATCTCAAATTCTAGAATTTAAATCCGATCCTCTGTGTAGAGTAAGTTTCCTTTACACATGATCATTCCTGACCTGATCCTCTATATAGAGCAAGTTTCCTCTATATACGATCAATCCAGACCCGATCCTCTATACAAAGCAAGTTTCCTCTGTATACGATCATTCCAGATTCGATCCTCTATGTGAAGCAAGTTTCCTTCATATACGATCATTCCAGATCCGATCCTCTGTATAGAGCAAGTTTCCTCTATACACGATCATCCAGATTCGATCCTCTATGTGAAGCAAGTTTCCTTCATATACGATCATTCCAGATCCGATCTTCTGTACAGAGCAAGTTTCCTCTATACGTGATCATCCAGACCTGATCCTCTATGTAAAGCAAGTTTCCTTTACATACGATCAATCCAGATCCGATTTTGTGTGAAGCAATGCTTCCTTCTCACAGGATCATCCAGTTTCTTTTCCTTAAGGACAGATGTGAGTCACCGTGCTTTCTTCCCTTAGGATTAGATCTTCTAGTGGTGGAGCACACCCTCTGTGGCACCATCCTAGATTCAAAATCCAGACCCGATTCTGTGTGAAGCAATGCTTCCTTCTCACAGAATCTTCCAGTTTTCTTTTCCTTAAGGACAGATGTGAGTCATCGTGCTTTCTTTCCTTAGGATTAGATCCTCTAGTAATGGAATACGCCCTCTGTGGCACCATTCTAGGTTCAAAATCCAGATCTGACCTTCTGTGGGGAGCAATACTTCTTTCCCTCAGGGTCCTCCAGTCTTCTTCTCCTTAAGGACAGATGTGAGTCATCGTGCTTTCTTTCCTTAGGATTAGATCTACTAGTGATGGATAACGCCCTCTATGGCACCATTCTAGTTTCAAAATTTAAATCTTTAAGTCTGATCTCCTATAGGAAGTAATACTACTTTCCTATACGATCATCCAGTTCTCTTTTCCTTAGAGTAAGCATTCTCCTTCTCTTAGGATTAGATTCCCCAGTGATGGAGTAAGTCTTTTATGGCACCGTCCTGGGTTTAATTTCAAAATTCAGTTCTCTCCTCCTTAGGGTAGGCATTTCTTCCTTCCCTTAGGATTTGATTCCCTAGTGATGGAATAAGTCCCCTGTGGCACCGTCCTGGAATCAATTTCAAATTCCAAAATCAAACTCTCATCCTTAGAGTAGGTTATCCTTCCTTCCCTTGGGATTAAACTCCCCAGTGATGGAATAAGTCCTCTATGGCACCGTCCTGGGTTTAATTTCAAAACCTAGTTCTCTCTTCCTTAGGGTAGTTTCTTCTTCCTTCCCTTAGGATTAGATCTACTAGTGACAGAGTACGCCCTTCATGGCACTGCCCTAGTATCAAAATTCAAATTTGATCCTCTATAGTTAGGAATTCTCCCTTTCTATACGATCATTCATACCTTCTTTTCCTTTAGGGTAGGATATCCCTTCCTTTAGGATAAGATCCACTAATGGTAGAGTACGCTGTTTCCAGCACTACCCTAGTATCCTTTCAAATCTAGTTTTCTAAGGTTAGGATTTCCCTTTCCCTTAGAATCAAATTCATACTTGATCCTCTATAGTTAGGAGTTCTTCCTTCCTATACGGTCATCCAGGCCTTCTTTTCCTTAGGGATAGGTTTTCTTCCTTCTCCTAGGACTAGATCTACTAGTGGTAGAGTACGCTGTCCCCAGCACTACCCTAGTATCATTTCAAATTCAATTTTCTAAGGTTAGGATTTCCCTTTCCCTTAGAATCAAATTCAAACTTGATCCTCTATAGTTAGGAGTTCTTCCTTTCTATACGATCATCTAGGCCTTCTTTTCCTTAGGGATAGGTTTTCTTCCTTCTCCTAGGACTAGATCTACTAGTGGTAGAGTACGTTGTCCCCAGCACTACCCTAGTATCATTTCAAATTCAAACTTCTAAGGCTATGATCTCATTTTCTCTTAGAATCAAATCTAGACTTGATCCTCTGTAACTAGGAATTCTTCCTTCTTATAGGATCACCCAGACTTCCTTCTCCTTTAGAGATAGATTCTTCCTTTCCCTTAGGACCAGACCCACTAGTGGTAGAGTATGTTTGCATGACAAGCATTATACCTATGTTTGCATCATATCAATCCAACATATCTGGTTGTGCCTAATTTTATATTCCTAGGCTCCATATTACACCTAATATTAACTATATATATGGCCACTATATGCATTAAATGAAGATCTGGTATATTAAAAATATCATAAAATTATAGATGAAGAGAACTCATTAGTACTCCATATTTTATTTATATAATCAATCTAAAACTATAGAATTTAGCCAGATATAAAGAATAAGTGAAGCATATTTATTTTTATTAATTACACCAAAGAAAGAAAATATAAATATATATATATATATATCATCAGATGGTTGAATGATCTTCTCACACTCCGCCTTGAACTTACATAATTACTTTCACAAACACAAGCCACACACTCTAATAGAATGTATCTAGTACTTCTCTGAATTCCCTTAGTTGTCACTCCTAAGAAAAAATTAAAGAAGCACTATAACGACTGAAATTAATCAAGCGACTAAACTTCTCTACTAATATTTCAGATAGATATTTATAGAAAAATACATAAAATGAATTTTAGTGTCGTGGCACTCAAGACACTTGCGCCGCTACGCCCATAAAATAAATTAACGCCACAGCACTGAAGGTTGTTGACCTCATTTTTGTATGAGCTCAGTAGGACCAATCCAGACCTTAGGATCTTTCCAATCCTTAGGACCAATCTTAACCCTAGGATCAATCTGATCTTAGATCAATTCAAATTCAAATCAATCCTGACCTCAGATCAATACAATTTAAGACAAATCTAGATTCTAGAATTCTCCTAGACTTCAAATCTTAGGATCTATTCTAGACCCTAGGATTTTACCTGACTCTAGATCCTAGATCCATCCAGAGCTTAGGATTCTTCTAGATCCTAAGACTATTCTAGATCCCAGGCCCTAGGACTTCCAAACCCTAGGATCTTCCTAGAAATCAAACTTTAGGATCTACTCTAGATCCTAAGATCCTTCTAGATCTTGAATCTTAGGATTCCTAGATCTTAGGATTCTTCTAGATTCTAGGATCGTCCCAGACTCCAGTCCCTAGGATCTATTCTAGATCCTAGGATTCCCTTAAGCTGATTTGGACCCTAGGACCTATTCTAAATCCTAGGATTCCTCTAAATCAATCCAAGCTTCAATTCAATCTAAGCTTAATTCAAATCCAATCATTCAAGCTCAAAATCCAATTCAAAACCAGATTTCCAGATTCAAATCCAAGGCTAAAGGTCTAAGTCCTGAAAGCCTTTTCCAGTTAATCTTTGAACATTTCAAAACCCTATCAAATGACCTCTGATTCAAGATCTGTCAGTTCCACACTGATGTGACATGTCTCTAGAGGCAACCCTCCAAATTTGAGCTCATTCTGAGATCTCTAACCCCAGAAACTGAATTAAAATCTAAAGGCTGTAAAACCTTCAAATATTTACAGTCTATGCTACTGGACCTACTACCCAGTGGATTTTGACCCTGGAGCTTTCTCCAAAGCCTCCAATCACCTCCAGACCCTTGATTATGACCCATTGAGCATTAAACTACATTTTGTTGGACTCAATTTGACCTTTAGTTGACCAGAGGCCAAAATGACCAAAATACCCCTATGGGGTGTGAATAGTCACTTTGGTCAAATGAGCTCCAAATCAAATGCAGTCACCTCCAACAAATTTCAAATGTCAAACCAAACCCATTGGACCCACTTCCAGCCCCTAGGTCAACCTGGTTGACCAAGTCAACCTAGTTTGACCAAACAGGCCTTTATGGGTCAAAACAGGTCATTTTTACCAAATGACCTCCTTTGACCTTGGGACCATCTCCATTGGTCTCCAAATGTCATTTCAAATCTGTTGAACCCATTTCCAGACCCTGGACCCACCTGGTTGACCAAGTCAACCAGGTTTGACCTAAAGGCCCATTAAGGGCCCAAATAGGTCATTTTGAGCAAATGATTTCCCCAAATCTTGGGACCACCACCAGTAGACTCAGAATATTATTCTGAATTGTTTGAGCCCATCCACAGACCCTGCACCCACTTGGTTGACCAAGTCAACCAGGGTTGACCTAAAAGGCCCATTAAGGGCCTGAATAGGTCATTTAATCTAAATGACTTACTTAAACCCTGAAATCACCTCCACTAGATCCCTTTTGTCATTTTAAACCTGTTAGACCTAGACCTACCCCCTTGGGTCAACTCAGTTGACTAAGTCAACTTAGGTTGACTCAAGTATTCTTTAAGGGTTTTAATAGGCTATTTTAACCCATTTGATCAAATCAAGACCTTTAAACCCTCAAATCCACCTCAGTGGATGTTTTGAATATCCCTAAATTCATCATGGGTCAATTCATGGTCAAATTGACCAAGTCAAATCAAACCCAAGCTTGGTCAAATTTGATTCAATTCAATCTAGTTGAGATATATAATTCAATCAAACCTTTTAAAATTTAAAAATCATTCTATTGAATATTTTGAATTATCTTGAATCCACCCTAAGTCAAATCATACATCATTTGACTTGGTCAAACTCTCACATTTGGTCAAAATACCTCTCATCCATTCAAACTTCAAATCCTTAACTCTAAGAATCTCTTTTAAATCAACCTAACTAGCTCCTTAAGTTCTCTTGGCTGCCACCTCAGCTTCCCATTGACTGTTGACTGGTCAACTTGGTCAATAAGAGGGAAAGAGAGTGTTTAAGTGGTCAAATTCTTTTCTAAACCCACTCCAAACCATTCTATCCCTCTCCAACTCATTCAATAGCACCCAAAGTTCTCTTTTACTGCTACCTAAGCAGTCCAAGTAGCCTTGGACCAGTCAAACAGTCAAATCAAGGGTTTTAAAGGGTCAAATATGGTCAAAACCCCTCCCAAACTTAATTCACTCTCTCTAACCCTTCAAGCTGTTCTAAACGACTTCTGGAAGCTTCTTAAGCCCCTTTTAATCCTTGGATTAAAGCTTAATCAATTCAAGTGGTCCCAAACTCCATATGATGCCAAAATGGCCTTTCCACCTCATTGTACTCCCTTGTCCTTTGATGCTCTGCTCCCAACCACTCCTTGGACAGGTGGCAATCATCCAAGGGTTCTTTCAAGCAATCTCAGCCCTCTATTCAATCTAGAATGAATTGAATAGGGTAAAACCCCTTAGAGAGCATTCATTCGAACCCTAGCCCCCTCTCACTTACCTCCAGCTCTCAAGTCCTACCCTCAACTGGTCTGAACTTCCCAGATATCCTCCCACTTATTTCCATCCCAAACCAGCCGGTCAAAGCCGCCGCCGGTAGGTTTCCCGACAAGTTCAAGTCAAGATCCGTCCAAGCCTCAAGACGACCGATCCAGACGTTTTCGAGCTTGGATTTCTTCTACAAATTTGAGCGAGGACAGTCTACAAGCTCAGAGATTCGAATATTTTTTAAATCCATCGGTTAGTTTCTCCTAAAACTCTAAACCTAGGTTAGTACACTTAGGAGAAATTAGCGTTTCGTTAAGTGCTTATTTAATATTTTTAAAACGTCCACATAGTTTCTGTTCATGAGCTTAATTTAGGTTTAAAATTTTGTAGGATTTTATCCATTATATTGAGAGAACGAGCCGAATCTTTAATCCTAGGTTTGGTTTCGTTGATGCATGAACTGGGCATTATTTGAGCCGTTGATTCTAAGATCAACGGCTCTGATCGAGTCTTCCCGTGGAATATTCAAACCGTGTCATTTCATCCGCTGTACCGATCTTCATCCAGATCAATCTGGATCGTTGATCAAAACCGCGGGATTGAAATTCCGCCGTTTGATCTTTCTATGCGAGGCCAGAACCGCGGATCAAATCTCGTCCGTTGATCCCTTAACACGGAAGATCGGACGGCAACGAGAGCTTGCTGACGCGGATAAGTAAAACGCGTCCGCGGGTAATGATCCCGCAATCATTGTTGGCGGCGCAATCATTGCGCCGCCAATCAATGATTGGCCGCAGTTCTGCCTCTGCCAATTGGAAGCGGCCACGTGGCTCCCGCCGCCGCCGGCGCCGCCAGTTTTTTTTAAATGATTTAAATTATGTTTTAAATCATTTTAAATAAAAAAAAAGTTTTTTTAAATTAAAAGTATATATATATATATGTTTATATTTATATATATATTATATTAATTGTTTTGAATTTAATTAATCAATTTTAAAATTTAATATTAATTTTAATTAATATTAAATTATTTAATATTTTAATTAATGTTAAGTATTTTATAATCCTAATTAATGTTAAATAATTTTTAAAAAATTTTAATTAATATATATATATAATTTTTTTTTTTATTCTAATTAATATTAAATAAGCTATTAACTTTAATTAACACTAAATAAGTTTAAAACTTTAATTAATATATATATATATATATATATATATATATATATATATATATATATATATATATATATATATATATATATATATATATTTATATATATTCCAATTAATATTAAATAATTTATTACTTTAATTAATGTTAAATGATTTAATATTTTAACCAATTTTATTTTTTAATTAGAAAGGGTTAAATATTATTTTAAATATTTTAAAACTTCATAATAATTTAAGTATTTAATATCATTTAATATGTTAATTAAATATTTAAATAATTAATTAATGTTGAATTAACTCTAAATTTAATATTAATCTTAAAAATATTTGAAAATTTAAATAACATTTAATTAAAACTATTTAATATTATTTAAATGAGTTATAATATTTTAATAGTTTAATAATTAATTAATATTCATTAATTTAATTAATTAATATCCAATAATTAATTAATTAATTTTAAATTATTCTAATCTTGAAATTAAATTATTCAAACTATGTCTTATATTTCAATTAATTAATTATTTAATTATTAAATAATATTTAATTAATGATTAATAATTCAGATACTTTTGAAGATTAATACATACATATATATATATATATTTAAATAATTTTAAAATCTCAGAAATTCTTAAGATTTAAGTTAATTAATTTTAAAACTATTTTTAATCATTAATTAATTTAAAATTATTTAAAAAATCCCTTTTAATTGATTTAAACTTCAAAAATTCATAAGAAATTCATTTTAAATCAGAAAAATTAGTATAATATATCAAAATTTTCAGAAAATTGAGTACTTTAACTTGAGACTAATTTCAGAGATCAAACTTTGATTAATTTTAAGTTATTGTTAATTATTCAATTATTTTAATATTTAATTAGTATCCAATTAAATATTAAACCAATTATTTTGAAAACTAAAAAATTATTTTCAAACTACTTTGAAATCAGTAGATCTCTCAAATTATTTTAATTGAAGATATTTTAATTATATTATTTTAAAACTTATATTATCATGTATAGGTTTTATATAAGGGCATATTTTAAAACTCATTTTAAAATTATATATATATTTAAATCTTTGAACTTCGAGAGATCACATTAAAGTTTGAACATAGATTGAGCTTGGTTGAATAGGATTTATGTGGAGTAATAATTAATCAATGAATAATTAACTTGATTAATTATTCATTGATTAATCCTTTAATTAATTAAATTTTAATTTGATTTGCATGTTTAAGGACATACACACACCACTTAGTTTAAGGCTCTCTTAGGCATAGGATTGGTTGTGTTTGTATGTGTATTTATCATGCCTATGTTAATCAAGGGTTAGTATAAACTTTGATTCAAACCCACTCAAAACTAGTGACATTAAGGACAATAATTAAGGACCTAAGTTTAGAGAACTTAGAAAAATTCCAATAATTAGGATACATTTCCAATTGAGTTGAAACTTTGAACATTCAAACCTAGTGACATATACAACCTCAAGAAAATATCCCACTGACTTTTGAGATCATTAAGCCCCTTAATTAACTTAATCAAAATTAAACCTTAATTAAGCCATTTAACCTTCCAGAAATTCTAATAAATCAATTTTAAATCCAAAAAATACAATTAACCCCTCTAACTGACCAGAATCAAACCCCTAATCAACGAAAAATAAAAGCCCCTTGACTGGACTTCAAAATTAAGTTTAATTTAATTTTAATTGAAATCTAAAATTTAATTAATTTAATTAATTAAAAATAATTAAAAATTCCAGAAAATTTCCAAACACTTGGAGATCACTCCTTAGGTCATTCTTGACCTTTGGAGTTGATTTCAAGGAGTTTGGAGGTCATTTGGATTCAAATCATAAAAAGGGTCTCTAATTAAACAATTTTGAAAATTCATTAAATACTCAAAATTTCAAAAATTCATAACTAATTCAAATAAACTTCAAATTGAGCAAACTCAAAGGCATACAACTCATCTTAAGGTCTAATATTTATTAAAAATGTTAAGTTTCCAGAAATCAAACAAATTTGAAAAAGTCAACTTTTGGTCAAACCTAGTTCAAAATCAAGTCAAAACTTCAAACCTTCATAATAAAATCTAGAAAAATCCAATTTCAGCATACTTACTGTCTAACTGATCGTATTAAGGTCTAGTATTTTAATAAAATAGTAAATTTCCAGAAAACATTTTAAATCAAAAAGTCAATTTTTGCCCCTTGAATTAAATGATTAAAATAATCCAGAAAATTCCAAAATTCAATAAATCATTCAAAATTCCAGAAAACATTAATTTGAACTTAAAACCAGCAACCAATCAATTCTAATTAAAATTTAATCAACTTTCAAACCTTAATCAAACTCAAATCATTTAATTATATCAGGTACCACTAGGTAACCCAGGCCTACGAGGCTATTAAATTAGCCCCAAGGAAGGTGAAATAAACTTCACGGCCTCGGTGTGAAACAAAGGTGATATCCAACAAACAATTAAAATCAAATTTAAAAATCAATCTTAAGTCACTAATATTTAAATTCAAATTAAATCTTCCCTTAAGCCTTCAACCAACTAGAACTTTAAACAACTTCAATCAAATCATCCTATTTAGGACACATCAAAGCCACACAGCCTACCTCACACACTCTAGATGGTTTGCTAGGACAACCAACTTTAGTCTTAGGTTAGGCCGGTATTTACTTTTCTGCTACTTGCGTGTGCCGGGTTTTCCGTGGTTTTCATTGCATGCTGGTTGCTAGATTTAAGTAATTGATATTGATGTGATTGTTTATTTATTTATTGCACTCTGAGTTGATTGATTGTACGTTAGATCTATCCTTAGGTTAGGAACGATTTATACTAATTCAATCTTATGCATGTGGCCATGCTCATACAGGGCATAAAATTAAAGGGGGTAAAATTATAATTATCAAATTGCACAGGTGCTCTAGAATGCTTAAGTCCCCCTTTAAAATTAAAAGAGCATGGCCAAGTGTGGCTGTGATTGAGCATTTTTAAGTTTCAAATATATAACTGCTTGGGATGTAAATATAACTGTTGATTATTAGGATAACCTTGCAGGTTGTTGAGTCTAGATTTTTTTTAATTTTCATTAATGTAATTTGATTTGATTTTGAGTTGTATTATTTAAAGTACTTTGAGATTGAGATGTTTAATCATTCAATTTGGGATCCAAAGAGGAAGGAACATCCCTTAGGGGAGAGTTCCTATCCATTTGGAGATCCAAATTAGGATGAAGTTCAAGTATCCAAAGAGAAAAGATAACACCCCTATTCAGGGGGAATTTCTTTTCATTTGGATATCCAGACCCGACGATCCAAGGAGTTCTAAGGAGACGAAGAAGTGAAGAACGAGAAGAATCTCAAATCTCAAAGTCACTTAAGTCTTAGGAGTAGAATCCGGGTTGTAGTCAGTGGTACCCGGCCACTTTACTTTACTGCAGACCCTGGGTTGTATTATTAAGGGCACTTGCCTATGGACTTTCAGTTTGAGCATTTATTTAATTAATTTAATTAAATGTTGATTTGATTACTTGATGTTGATTTCGATTAAGGACCCGCATGCTTTTAGTAGTTTATTTGGTGCTATTGCATGTCGATTTTGATTTAGTCTGGAACCCGATTGGAGGCTCGTGAGGGTACGGTCATAAACCTTTTCTACTTAAACAAAATTAAAAATTTTAAGCTCAGATAGAAACTCTAACGCTCTTAAGAAGTAAGCCCGGACTCGCCGGGAGTTTTTCATGCATACATATTGACTTTTCTCATCCGTGTTAGGCACCTCCCCGCCTGCGGGTTCTGGCAGACCACCTGACCTATTAGGGTGCAGTTCTGTCCAAGGAGATGTTGTGCAATCTCTAGGATAAAATCTATTTTTAAGCCAGATTTTAAAATTGCTACATTCTGATTTAAGCATTTTATCGAGTCAACTAGCATGCATCGCATTAGTAACAAATTAAATTTGAGTCTAAATCTTAATTGCATTTCTAGCTTAAGCATTTAACCCAACATATGTTAAGGGGTCAGTTAGGATATGCTCTAGATGTCGACCCCAATTCTTTAAACCAATCTTAATCAATATCCTTAATCACTCTTTCATAAAGACTTTAACTCATGGTTTTTAAAAGTGTTTAGGTGGTTTAGCTGGCTCCCCAATCCAGGCCGGGGTAAGTCCAGATTACATAGCATTAGCTAGGTTCTGGGTCACTGATTCTCAGTACCCATTTTAGACTTAGGTTCTGAGGCAAATGTTCAATCTTAAGACCTCAATCTTCCGGGAATCTGATTCCCACCTTCTAATAAAATTGACCACTTAAACATTAAAATATCTTTCAATCCAATTCAAGCCCAACACTTAGGATAGTTTGAGGTGTTTCTGAAGTGATTCAGAATCTCAAAACACCTCCTACCCTTCTTCCTTTGACTCCAGAAATAACTGTTCAAATTTGATCTAGTCCCTATTGAATTTCCAATCCCTGAACCTTCTTTGATATTAAGCTTTGAATTTCAAATGAAATTCGTATCGCTATTTTAATCGAGAGTATTCGTAGGAAATTTTCTGGTTTCCTACGATGTAATTAACTACGAGGGCTTGCGCTCGTAGGAGATTTAGAAACCCAGACCTGATTTCAAAATCAAGCTTTTCAAAATTTCAATTAATTATCTTTGGGAAATTCAAAAGACAACGATCATTATCGTCATTTTCAAATGATCGATAATAGACGATATCCTCTTTCCTTAGAAAGATATATCGTACTATTATCGTGATCTTGATTATGAAATCAATGATCTTTTTACTAGATTATTGTAGTTAAACATTGGATTTAACATCATTTTGATTCTTCGGGATCATATGTTGTTTCTCCTTGAGTTTGACTACGATAATCAGGATAAATCAAGATTTGTAATCTGAACCTATTAGGGAATGATATGTTCACCTTCCGAGGTGATATATCATTCATAATAAATGTTCGATTATAAAATTAAAATTCCAGAAATTCAACATTTCCCGAAGAAAATTAAACCCTCTTTTCAAAACTATATTTTTTTTAATCAAACAAAGGTTTCCTCCACTGCGGTGCTTGTTGACATGGACCCACTGTTTAATGAATCGACGTATTAATTTGTTGGCATATCATGGCTTGAATAGTTACAACTGTAGCGTCGCGGCACTGCTTATGGTTAAGCATTATTATGCCCACATGACACTCCCTTAACTTAACAGCGCTGGAATTTGGTGTCACGGCGCTGTGCAGATAGAGATTGGGCTTTACGATGCTGACTTTTCTGATGCTGTGGCGCTGGGATAGTTAACTGAGCTTTACGATGTTTTTTATAAATTTGGATTTAGGGATTATAATTTTGATGATAACAAATATTTTTGTGCTCTATATTTTGGTCAATTAATATTTCAGGTATAAAAGATCAAATGCAATCCAAGCTAACTCAAGAACGGGTCCGTGTGTGTCTAAGTTGTCATTTTTTCCTTTCTTGAGTCAAATATAATGTAAGTGATCTCCTAGCTAAGTAACTTTGCACACACACACTCAGGGGGAGAGTTTTTAATGAGTTGGAGTCTCTGTTTTCAAGTTTTATTCATATCATCCTGAATGATCCAGTGAAAATAGAAACGCTAATTAGGACGATCATGTTAAGTTGATTTGATTAAGCCGATCGTCCTGGATGATAGACATATCGTACAGGACGATAGGCTTAAATCAGAAATTCTCAGTCACCAGATTAAGTTAGGCAAGTTTTAATGTTTAGAGATTTGGTCTGATCGTCTTGGACGATACGTGTATCATCCTGGACGATCCATTACAATCATGCCTAAATTAGTCTGATGATTAAGGAAAGTAATTATGATTTAATTGATTCGATCATATCATCCTGGATGATCACAAGATCATACGGGAAGATATATTAAAAATCCTGACCGTCCAATGCCTTCCACCTGTACGTCCGGAGCTGTATGCAGGACGATATTGTCATTTTTGAACTAATCGTACAGGACGATGGACATATCATCCTGAATGATCAAGTCATTTTGAAATCGTCCAGCATGTTCTGACATGTACGTCCAGAGCTATGTGCAGGATGATTTTGTTATTTTTGAACTAATTATACGGGACGATACCCATATCATCCCGGACGATTAAGTTATTTTGAGATCGTCTAGCACAAGTTCCACTGGACGACCAGAGCTGTCTTCTGGACAAAATTCTTGATTTACATTAATTGTCCCGGATGATCGTATAATCGTACGGGACGATATGAACAAATTTTATATACTAATCATCCAGAGGAACCAGATCATCCAAGCTGACATGTGATTTTGAACTGATCATACAGGACAATCGACAGATCGTCCTAGACGATCTTTGATGACTACTTGAGATTTAGGGTAATTTTTGAGCCCTCCTATTTAAAATCTTATTCTTTCAACAAAGAAAATCTTTTATCACTTTTTTTCAGAGAAATCTTGTGAGAGAGAGAGGGTGCTTGGGAGAGAGAGGATCTTGTGAGGGGGAGTTTGTGAGGGATTCACAAAGGTTGCTCCAAGCAAGGATCTGAGTCGTCTTCTCCATTCATTGTCTCTTATCTTATCGGTGTCTCTGTGGGAGGATCATTCACGAGAAGATCTGGGTTCTCTGCTTGCTTCAGGAGGAAGTGAAAGGAGTTCAGGTTCTCTACTTTCTTCAGGAGAAAGCGAAAGGAGTCTAGGTTCTCTGCCAGCTTCAGGAGAAAGTAAAAGGAGTTCAGGTTCTCTACCTCACTGGGTTGATGGAAAGGAGTTTTTGTACAAGATTCTCCGCCTTGCTATGGGAGCAGGAGAGTCACTTAGAGTTAGTGCAATACCCGAAGGGGAGGCTCCAGGGAGTGGACGTAGGTCAAGTTGATCGAACCACTATAAAATTTGGTGTGTTCTTTATGATAATTTTCTGCACTTTACTTTTCTGTTATTATCTGCTTGGGTGAAATCTGTAATTGATCTGTTCATTATTGTGTTTACTTGTTTCCGCTGTAAATTATCAAAAGATCTTTCATGTTGCTTACGAATTTTTAAAACTACCAATTCACCCCCCCCCCCCTCTTAATTAGTCTCGAGACTAGTTCATAAGGGCTTAACACCCGTATCGAACTTTCAAGTGGCATCAGAGCAAGATTCAAAAATTAAGTTTAAAAACTTTTAAATTTGATCCATGGCTAACTTTGATAATCGTAATACTGCTGAAGGTTATTCAATTACATGACCACTATTGTTTGATAACATACCTTTTGATTTTTTGAAAACTCGCATATCCACTTTTCTTCAATCTATAGATTATCACATGTGGATGCTTGTTAAGGATGGCTATGAAGCACCTTTTAGAATGGTTAATAATATTAAAATTGAACTGTCTTTTACTAAATGGACTTTTGATGATCATGATTTAGCCCAACTGAATGCCAAATGTTTGAACTATTTTTTTTGTGCTTTAAAATCTGAAGATTATATGTGTGTCTCCACTTGCACTACTGGTAAAGAAATCTGGGATAAGTTATGCATTACTTATGAAGGTACATCTGAGGTTAAGCAATCTAGATTGAACATCTTACTTCACGACTATAAACTCTTTCGCATGAAACCTAGTGAATCGATTTCTAAAATGTATACTAGGTTTATTCAAATTTTCACTTCTTTACATGCTTTAGAAAGAGAACTTATAAACTATGAAAAAGTGAACAAAATTCTGAGATGTTTACCTTCTTCTTTTGATGCCAAGATAACTACAATTACTGAGTCCAAAGATTTGAATACTTATTCTATTGATAACTTACTTGGGTCACTCATTACTTATGAGCAAGAAGTGAGCCAATGTCAAATTGATGTAGGTGAGAAGAAGAAGGAGAAAACTGTGGCGCTGAAGGCCAACGATACTGACACTGACTCTTCTGGGTCTGATAGTGATGATGTTGCCTTAATCACTAGGCAATTTAAAAACTTTCTAAGGAAGAAACATAAGAACTTTCAGAAGTGGAACAATGGTAAGTCCAATAAAAATTTTAAAGGTTCATCTAATACTATTTATTTTGAATGCAGGAAGCCTGGACATATAAATGATGATTGTCCTACACTTAAGGCACACCCAAGTAAGGAGAAGGGTGAGGAGAAACCCAAGTTCATGAAGGATAAAAAGTAGATTCAAAAGACGTTCTGGGCATATTCTACATCCGACTCCTCTGAGATTGAAGCTGAAGAGGAGACTACTAACTTGTGTTTGATGGCAGATGATCACCCTGGTCAGTCTGACCAAGAAGAGATATGTGAGCTTACTTATGATCAATTGCTTGATGTTTCTGAGAAAATTTATTCATCGTATAGGAAACTTAAGAAAATGCATGCTAGCCTGAAACTGAATTTATTGAGTTTGCAAAAAGAGTATAATATTTTGATTAAGAATCATTCTACTCTTGATAGCAATCACATGTCACTACTTGATAAATTTGATGAGTTAAATAAGAAGCATTCTAATTTAATTATTAAGCATGATTTATTAAAAATATCACATGTTAAATTAGAAGCTGCATTTAAAGAATTAGAAACTCATGCATCTGATTTAGATAATAGTGAACATCATCTAAAATTTAAAATTATAAGTCTGAAGAAAAAAATAAATTTTTAAGTGTGAAAATTAGTGCTTTTGAGAAAAATGAAATACCTCTTACTTTTACACAATTTTATGCACCTCCACCTTTTGAAGAATTTGTTTCAAAATCATCAAAGTATGTTTCATTCAAAACTAGAAAGAGACACTATCACCCACGTATATTAGTTAACCCTTTTTCTGGTGTTAGATATTTTCTTGTGGCATGTTAGGACACATCTCCCACACCTGCACTGTTCACTGTAGTACACATTCGGTGTGGAGGCCCAAATTGCATGCTTCACAGCACAGCACACATGCATTACATTCTTCTTTTTATAAGAAAAAACCTAAACTTATTTGGGTTCCTAAATCTGACATATAATAATTTTGTAGGTGTGCTCTCACACAAGACCTCGTAAGAGCATGTGGTACCTGGATAGCGGATGCTCAAGACATATGACTGGAGATGTAAATCAATTCATTTCGTTGGAGGCCAGGGCTGGAGGCAAGGTTACACTTAGAGACAACACAACCTGGAGGGTGGTAGGAACAGGTATAATTGGTGATTTAAAAAATTTTATTATTGATAATATTTTGCTTGTAGATGGACTAAAACACAACTTACTGAGCATCAGTCAACTCTGTGACAAAGGATATAACATCAAATTCCTGCCCACTTGCTGTATTATAAGCTTAAATAATAAAATTATTTTGCAGGGACAAAGGATCAACAATATCTACATACTGGATGTAATTTTCTTTAAAGTTGATATTTCAATTTGCATAAAAACTGCTGCTGATGAGTCTTGGTTGTAGTACAGGAGATTATGTCATGCCAGTATGAAAACCCTTAGGAGAGTCACCGAAAAGGACTTAGTTAGAGGTGTCCCCAAGCTTAAGTTCACTAAGGACCACATGTGTGATGTCTGTCAATTAAGGAAGCAAGTCCATTTCTCCTTACACTCCATTAAGAACATCAATACCTCTAGACCTTTAGAAGTCCTTCACATGGATCTCATTGGACCCATTAGCACTGCCAGCTTAGGGGGAAAAGTCTATGGATTTATGATTGTTGATGATTACTGGAGGTTCACTTGGATTAAATTTATGTCATATAAATCTGAGTTATTTGATGAATTTAAATCATTCTTCACTTGAATTCAGAGAAAGTTAGGTTGTGAGATCTTGACTACTCATAGTGATCATGGTGGAGAGTTTGAAAATGTGAAATTTAGAATTTTCTGTGAGGAGCAAGGGATTAGTCATAATTTTTAAGCTCCTAGGAGCCCTCAGCATAACGGGGTAGCTAAAAGGAAGAATAGGACCTTAGTGGAAGCCACTAGAGCCATGCTTGCTGAGTATTCACTTCCAAAATACTTTTGGCTGAAGCGGTGAACACTGCCAGTTATGTGCTGAATAGGGTGAATGTTAGATCCAAACTGAATAAGATACCCTATGAGATCATTAAGGGTAGAACTCCAAACCTGTCCCACCTTCATGTCTTTGGCTGTAAGGCTTTCATTCTAAATAATAGGAAATCATCCTTAGGAAAATTTGACCCCAAATTTGATGAAGGAGTGTTCTTAGGCTATTCTAGTGTGGGAAAATCCTTTAGGGCATTTAATAAGAGGACTTTGGTGGTGGAGGAGACAACTCATGTGGTGTTTGATGAATCTAATCCTAAGGAGACTAGAGTTGAGGAAGAAGAAGATGTATGAGAGATTACCCAAGGAGTTAAAAATATAAATCTGGAGGAAATGATAGAACCTCAAAACACATTCCCTAGAGATTGGAGATATGCTTCGAGTCATCCTAAAGAACTGATCCTAGGAGACCCTTCTGAAGGTGTTAGAACTAGGCAAAGACTTAGGAAGGAAGTAAACCATTCTGCCTTTATATCAATGACTGAACCCACCAACATTAATCAAGCCCTTTCTGATGAGTTTTGGATCTTAGCTATACAAGAGGAATTAAATCAATTTGTAAGGGATGATGTTTGGGATTTAGTAGAAAAATCTAGGAATTAAAGTGTAGTGGGAACCAAGTGGGTCTTTAAGAATAAGATGAATGATTCTGGTGTGGTGGTTAGGAATAAAGCAAGATTAGTGACTAAGGGGTATAATTAAATTGAAGGGATTGATTTTGAGGAGACCTTTTCCCCTGTAGCTAGATTGGAAGCCATTAGAGTACTACTATCCTTTGCCTGTTATAAAGGATTTAAATTATTTCAAATGGATATCAAGAGTGCCTTTTTAATGGGGTAATAAAGGAGGATATTTTTGTAGAATAACCCATAGGTTTTGAGAGTTCCTAATATCCAAATCATGTTTATAAATTAAAAAAGGCCTTATATGGATTGAAACAGGCACCCAGAGCTTGGTATGAGAGGCTTAGCATATTCTTGTTAGAAAGAGAGTTTGTTAAGGGGAGCGTAGACACCACCCTTTTTCTGAGGAGAGTAGGGGATGATTTACTCGTTGTCCAGATCTATGTTAATGATATACTTTTTGGATCTTCTGATAAAAATTTATGTGATAATTTTTCCAAGACAATGAGTAAGGAGTTTGAGATGAATATGATGGGTGAATTGTCCTACTTTTTGGGATTTAGCATAAGACAAATGGATGATGGAACCTTTCTCAATCAATCTAAATACACTAAGAATATTTTGAAGAAATATGAAATAGATAAAGCCATGCCAATGAACACTCCCATGAGTTCCACTGTTCAGTTAGATAAGGATTCAAATGGAAAATCTATTGATCAGAAGAAGTTTAGAGGAATAATTGGATCACTGCTTTACCTGACTACTAGCTGACCTGATATTATATTTAGTGTCTATCTTTGTGTTAGGTTTCAAGCTGATCCTAAAGAGTCCCACCTGACTGCTGTTAAGAGAATTCTTAAATATCTTTTAGGGACCCCAAACCTAGGAATCTAGTACCCTAGACACAACACTTCTTTTGAGATTATTGGATATTTATATTCTGACTTTACAAGGTGTAGGGTGGATAGAAAGAGCACTTCTGGAAATTGCCAGTTCATAGGATAGTCTTTAGTCTCCTGGTCCAGTAGAAAACAGAACTCAGTTGCACTTTCCACTATTGAAGCTGAGTACATTACCTTAGAAATTTGTGTGGCCCAAGTCTTTTGGTTGAAGCAACAAGTTTTAGATTTAGGATTACATGTAGGCATAATTTCAGTTCTATATAATAACACCAGTGCCATCTATATTTCTAAGAATCCAATCTAATATTCTAGAACCAAACATATTGATATAAGACATCACTTCATTAGGGACCACGTTACAAAAGGGGATATTGAGCTACATCATGTAGCAACTGAAAATCAACTTGTTGACATCTTTACTAAACCACTGGCCTTTGACTCATTCAGTATTTTGAGGACCAGATTGGGTGTGATTGACATAAATGCATGATTCTGATGATTGATGATTTCTGAGTTTTTCTATTTTTTTGTTTCTGTTAGTTTTTTTATTTAATTATTTGTTTCCTGTTTTATTTTTATTCACTGCTGATTTCCTTTTATTATTTGTTATTTTTCTGATTTGAGTATTTATTTTGATGTGATTTCCTACTTATTCTTAATTTACTATTTTATTCCTTTTAAAATCAGATCACTGCTCACTACTACTGATAAACTGGATTTCTGACTGAGAGTTTTGCCTTATTTTTATTTGGAAGCTTGTAAGCAGTGATTGACTCCTCTGAATCTATTAAAGGGAAGAAACGTTGATGATTGTTTCTCTTCCTCTAACTCCCTTTAATGGTGTATTATTTCTTTTGGATAAAAATCTTTTTTAAAATTAAAAAGTTAGTTTTTAAAATAGAGATCTATTTTATCTTCCTACAGTAATCTACCTCATATGAATAGTATTTTTCAAAACTTTGAATCAGTGTTATATTTTTCTTAATCAAGTGACTGTACTTATCATATAATGTATCGTTTTTATTTTGTGAATTACTCTTTTTTATTATAGAGAGTGAGTTTTGTCATCTCTTATGTCTGGAAGGTAATTTCATATCTGAGATACTTTAACGATTATGAAAGGAAGCAAGCATACAAAAGATGCGCAAAGAGCGCCAAAATGAAAAGAGGCACCAAATGAGTCCAAAGCTGAAACGATGCGCAATGTCACCAAATTAAAAAGATACACAAAGTGTATCAAAAATTAAAAGATGCACAAAGGGCCAAATAAATTGAAAAAAGGTATAAAATAAGCCCATAAAGAAATAAGCTTTCTTCCCTTTCACATCTTTAAATGTCTTAGAGAAATCAATGCGCCACTTAATATTTTCAAAAGCTTGAGACGAAAAATCACGATTTTTGATTCCTTACTTTGTAATACTATTATATCAGATATTTTTCTAGAACGAGGCTTGAAAGGATCTCTTTTTTAATCTAATTTTTTTTCTTCTGAATTACACTTTTGTTTGAAAGGAATTTCAACCTGTAAGGTGTCCAAGGTAGAAGTTACGAAAGTTAATTTTCTAACTTTTTTGGATTTCAGTGTTGTCGATTTTCTTCTTATTGGCTTTTGAATTAAAATCAAGGGAAATTCTAATTTACAGGAGCTGATCGATTAAAAAAAATCAATATTTTTAGTTTTGCTTTCTCGTTTCTATTTTTATTTAATCTGATTTTATTTTTTTTTATTTTGTGTTTTTTGGATCCCTGATCTTTCCTCTCCATCCTTCATTTTTTTATTTTTCTTCACATTGTCCTGGACGATCTCCATATCATCCTGGACAATCCTCTTTGTCCTGGACGATCCATACATCGTCCTGGACGATCCACTCAAATCACCTCCTCCTTTTGATCAGGATCCGCCTCTTTATTAATTTTCTGTGTTGTGATGTTTCTTATTTGTGTTGTTTTATCTGTTCCTCCTCCTTTTTGTGATGTCAAAAGGGGGAGTTGGTTTTTGAGTTACTAGTAATTTCTTTTACTATTTTTGTGTTGTAATTATTTCCCTTATTGTATTTAGTGTCACTATTTATCAATGTTTAGTAAACTTTGAAATAAATTTTTTTTTTTTCGTATATGTGTTGATTACTCCGATCTATTTTATTTAAAACTACTGAATAAATATTTGCCATCATAAAAAGGAGGAGATTGTTGCAAATCTGGATTTAGGGATTACAATTTTGATGATAACAAATATTTTTGTGCTCTATTTTTTGGTCAACTAATATTTCAGGTACAAAAGATCAAATGCAATCCAAGCCACATAAGAACGGGTCCGTGTGTGTCTAAGTTATAATTTTTTCTTTTCTTGAGTCAAATATAATGTAAGTGATCCCCTAGCTAAGTAACCTTACACACACACACTCAGGGGGAGAGTTTTTAGCGAGTTAGAGTCTTTATTTTCAAGTTTTGTTCATATTGTTCTGGACGATCCAATGAAAATAGAAACCCTAATTAGGACGATCATGTTAAGTCAGTTTGATTAAGCCGATCATCCTGGATGATAGACATATCATACAAGATGATAGGCTTAAATCAAAAATTCTCAACCGCGAGATTAAGTTAGGCAAGTTTTTATTTTTAGAGATTTGGTCTGATCATCATGGACGATACATGTATCATCTTAGACGATCCATTACAATCATGCCTAAATTAGTTTGATGATTAAGGAAAGTAATTAAGGTTTAATTGATTCAATCATATCGTCCTGGATAATTGCAAGATCGTACGGGACGATATGTTAAAAATCCTGACCGTCCAGTGCCTTCCACCTGTACGTCCAGAGTTGTGTGTAGGACGATATTGTCATTTTTAAACTAATCGTACAAGATGATGGACATATCATCCTAGACGATCAAGTCATTTTGAAATTATCTAGCATGTTCTAACCTATATGTCCAGAGCTGTGTGCAGGACGATTTTGTCATTTTTGAACTAATCATATGAGACGATACATATATCATCCTGGACGATCAAGTCATTTTGAGATTGTCCAGCATAAGTTCCCCTGGATGACCATAGCTGTCTTCTGGATGAAATTCCTGATTTACACTAATCGTCTCGGACGATCGCAGAATCGTACGGGACGATATGAATAAATTTTGTATACTAATTATCCAGAGGAACCAAATTGTCCAGGCTGATACATGTGATTTTAAACTGATCGTCCTGGACAATCTTTGACGACCAATTAAGATTTAGGGCAATTTTTGAGCCCTCCTATTTAAAATCTTGTTCTTTCAATAAGGCAAATTTTTTTGCCACTTTGCTTTCCAGAGAAACCTTATGAGAGAGAGAGAGAGAGCATGGGAGAGAGAGAGGATCTTGTGAGGGGGAGTTTGTGAGGGATTCACAAAGGTTGCTCCAAGCAAGGATCTGAGTCGTCTTCTCCATTCATCTTCTCTTTTCTTGTAGGTGTCTCTGTGGGAGGATCGTTCGTGAGAAGATCTGGGTTCTCTGCTTGCTTCAGGAGGAAGCGAAAGGAATCCAGGTTCTCTGCCTGCTTCAGGAGGAAGCAAAAGGAGTCTAGGTTCTCTGCCTGCTTCAGGAGAAAGTGAAAGGAGCTTAGGTTCTCTGCCTCACCGGGTTGGTGGAAAGGAGTTTTTATACAGTCTTCTCTGCCTTGCTGTGGGAGCAGAAGGAGAGTCACTTAGTGTTAGTGCAATACCCGGAGGGGAGGCTCCGGGGAGTGAACGTAGGTCAAGTTGACCGAACCATTATAAAATCTGGTATGTTCTTTCTGATTATTTTCTACACTTTATTTTTCTGTTATTATCTGCTTGGGTGAAATCTGTGATTAATCTGTTTATTACTGTGTTTACTCGTTTCCGCTGCAAATTATCAAAAGATCTTTCCTGTTGCTCATGAATTTTTAAAACTACCAATTCACTCCCCCCCCCCTCTTAGTTAGCCTCGGGACAAGTTCATAAGGGCTTAACACCCCTATTGAACTTTCAGCGTTGACTTCTCCGATGTTGTGGCGCTACCAAATAGAGACTGGATGCCGCCATGTCCATATTCGAGTGCTCCGGTGGTATCAATGATGGTGCCATGACAGTATTATGTTTGACACCGTGGCGATGCACCATACTTAAAATTTTTTTTCATTTCCTATATTTTCCTGCACAAACATAACTAAAATAACCTATTTTTATTGATAAATTAACACATAAAATATAACGTTATTTACACTTATCACCAACTCATTCTCTGAATTAGTACTATCTAGGGTCTTCATTATAACCCACCGTGGGTTTCGTTCGATTTTATACCCCCTCCTCACAACGGGTGTGGTTAATGGATGTAAAACTCAGTTCAAAAGTTGTGTGGGAAGCACTGACTTGATTGCCTGAAGCTCCATGTGCATTTTAGTATACAACCTGAAACGCTCTGTGATCACATCATTCAAATATTGAGCTAAGCTATTTTGTGCCACCCATGAGGAATCTAAGGTGTGATTTTTGTCACCCCCTGCCCAGTCACTATAATCCGCCATTGCCCTGGAGCCCTAAGCTCTAATACCAATCTAATGTAGTAGTCTCGTGCGAAGGGAAGCATAACTGAAAACAAGCTACGAGAAAACAAGGTTCACCCTGAAATATGAAATATCTGTGTGTATATTCATTCCCCTCTATTACAGTTTGTATATATTTGTTTTAGACTTTTCTCTATTTATTTTGGTTAATCAAATAAAAAGGTGCAAAAGGGTACCTGTAACCGAAAAAAAGGGAATAAAGTAGCAGAGATAGTGGCTGCATAACTAGTAAAATAGGGAATACATAAATAAGTATCAAAGTAGATAAGTATTAGAGTTGGCATGATGTGCCACATCAATTATGAGTACAGTTTGTGAAATATTTGAGTGGTAAGTATGATATTTTTGTTTTTCTATCTATGTGGTTGGTTTAGCCTTCTATTTGAAGGTTATTCTATCCTATTGTTAAGACTTTGAACAATATAGGTAAATACCTACATTAGAAATAATTTTTTAAACTGCAAAATTTTACATCATAATATCATCAGCAATATTTTTTTAATCAAAACTTCAAAAAAAATATGTAGGTGGCAATTAGAATAATTAATATAGATCTTGAAAGCTATTATTAATACCCTATAATCTTAGTGAAAATACTAGAGAAAGAGTGAGGGATGTTGGATGTTAGTGGAGGGTGATGGCCAAGGAAGGCAGACGTACGATGGTTATCATTGATGTTGGCTAACATCAGGTCATGGTTGTCGAAAGAAGGTTTTTAAGTGATGATCGGCATCAGCTTTGGGAGAAAACAATTAAGCTATCAGGGGAAAGCTATGAAACGGTTTATAATAATCCCTTTGATAAGTTGATATTTTCTTAATATTTAAGAGCCTTAAAAAGTACAGGATCATACGATCTTGAGCTCATTGAATTCATCTTATTCAAATGCTTATTTCGGCTATACATTTGCTAAAAATATTGTTCATAAAGCCAAACAGTAAAATTTGCTTCAACTAAAAACACGAGTAAAGCTAACTAGTTTGAACTTCGAAATAAATGTGGAAAAATCCTTTCATAATTATGTAAAACTTACTTCTATGTCACTATGAGGATTGAACTATACTAATTTCAACATAAAAATATTTATTTTTAAAGTCTTCATGGACCCTAAATTTTCAAATCAACATAGGTTTTGATACAATAAAATAAGCAATGTATGGTCACGTGTAAGCAACTTTAAGCACTTACTTGACTTGGTAAAAGTTGACCTATAGACTTTCCCCATCCCAAATTATATAAATTTTGAGATATATTTAATTAATTTTCATTATATATTTAAATATAAATCTCCTTTTATAAAAATTTTTAAGTATAAATTTCAATATAAAACATATAATAAATAGATTATAATTTATTTATATTACAAAAACTCTTATGAAATTAGGGTATGGTTAATAATAAGAAAATCAATGACTTTTCTTACATTAACTTCTTTGAGTGTGACAATTCAATTGTCACGTGCAATAGGGTTGATGAGTCATCATAATCATAATGAGTAGGTAATGATATGTTTGAAATAAAATTAAAATATTATTGCATTTCTTAAATAAATCTATATAAATTTATTTGAAGTCAACTTTTTAGTTAGTCTAAAAATGAAAAAAAAATTTCTTCATGACATTTTTTATTGATAAGCCCAATCACATTAAATTTGTCTATTTGTGCATTTTACGATAAATTTATTAAGAATTCGGCAAATTTGAAAAATATGAATTGGAGTTTTATTGTAAATTAAAATTTCTTCATGACATTTTTTATTGATAAGCCCAATCACATTAAATTTGTCTATCTGTGCATTTTACAATTATTTTATTGAGAATTCGGCAAAATTGGAAAATATGAATTGGGGTTTTATTGTAAATTTTGATGTTTGGATGAAAATTTCAAAAAAGGGTGTAAGAGTGTGTATTTCGTAAGTAGCAAAATTTTAAGGTTTTTATGCACTTATGTCCATAATTTCCTCTTTTTTTATAGTAAATTATTCTCACAAAATAAATGGAGCTATTAATAATTGAATAATAGGAGAAATAAAAATATTTAAAACAATTTTAATAAATATTAAATAAGAAATGGATGTATTTATCATTATTTTCATTTCTATGCTTTATCCCATATAAAACATACTACTATTGAGTTTTTATCCCATATAAATTTAATAATAAGTCTTCTATCTTTTGATTTGAGGGATATGAATTTAAATTTCATTTTAGCCATGTATTTTGAATTTCTACTATCTAAGAACTATACTTCAACACTAGTTTTGTTATAAACATATTTCTATAAAAAATAATAAAATTCTTAATTTTAGGGGCTATTTGGTTGGAAAAATTATTCTATGCAGTCAACGGACTGTCCGGAGGCGAATTAGAATGCGCCACGTCACCTGTTACATAGCAAAAAAGTGATGTGACACGTCATAATTCGCCTCCAGACGGCGTCCAGCAACCGCAAAGAATAATTAATCGTTTGGTTGCCTGCAAAAGGAGTGTAAGTATTCCAAATGTAAGGGTTTTGAGAATATTGGTATTTGGTTTAAAGTAAAATGAATGTAATGTAAAAATTTTGAGCATTTGGAATTCACTCTCTAGTTGATTTTTTATGTATGTAGAATTCCTCGGATTTGGACGAATTCCAATAAGCAGGGTCAGGAAGAGTCAGATCCAGCTGTGGTTGAGTACCACCCATTCCTGGGTACTTCCCTCCGACTACGTCTAAAAAAATTAAATTAAATTTTGCATAATTACACTCACAAACTATCACTAAATGAAAAACTAAAATGTAAATAAAAAATAGAAACCTTACAAAGAACCTGATTATTATACACTCCTAATCAGCCTACTAAGGATTTAGCTTTTGGCTTACATGTTTTGGGAGGATTTAACCCTTGTTGGGAAGTCATCGCAACACAGATCGTTTGGGCAAGCATCACACACTTTGGAGCTTGCTTGGGAAAGCATCGAGGGATTATGGCATCGATAGACCATATTGTGTGACAAAGCTCGTTGGGAAAGATAACGACACGACCAGTTGCATGTGAGGAGTAGAGGAGTTTGTGTTATATGTTATGTTTTTCAAAGAAAATTTTAGCCCCACATTGATTTGGCAATCATTGACACATGTTTAGTAATGAAAATATTTATTACTCGTGTCTAATTAATGAGAATTATTATTTCATAACGGAAATATTTATTGTCGTTTATGATTTAATTTGAAAATGTTTAAATTAATTATCATAATAGTTGTAATTAATTATTTTAACATTCATAATATTTGAGATAAATTATCATAATGTTTAAAAATTAATTTTATAATATTTTAAACTAAAACGACTATCGATTTCTGGTCTATATAAGACCTTCCCGGGCTTGATGAAAAAAAAAAAATTCTTCATCCTTCACTACACCTTATATTTATTCAGAGCAAATATCTATATCATTATTACTACTTAGTGTTGTGATTAGTACAGATCACCATGAAGAGTCTATTGAATTATAGGAGTTAAATCGTTGTGTACATTTGCACCTGAGAGGAGCGAAAATCTAACTTTAAGAACAATACTTCACACACCTCAGTCTACTTACTTGATAAGGTTTCTAATTACAATTGTCTTTCTGCTCTTCTGTTTTTACAACAATATTAAAGTTAGATCATATGGATTCTGCAATGATTAATATGGCTGGAATAATTCTCGACTTAACAAAAATCGACCCTTTTTCGATGCAGAATTTTAATTGATAGCAAGCAAAGGTTAAGTTTATCATTGATATTGTTAAAGTTGAGATGTACTTACTTCATTGCCACCCTTCTATGAGAATAGAAAAATTATGATATCATTCAAGCTGATTGGAATAATGCAAATAAGATTTGTAAGACAATTATTCTTTCTGCTTTATCAAATGAGTTATTTGATGTCTACTACAAAATTGAGTATGCTCTGAAATTTGAAAAATATTAGAGAATAAATATGTTCTAAAAATGCAGGAACCAAAAAGTATATTGTAGGAAATTTCTTAGCCTCTCAGATGAATTACTTTAAAGAAATTTTGCTCATATTATAGGTATTCTTATATTTCTTATGAATTATATTAGGCCTGATATTATTTATGTTATAAATAGACTTAGTAGATATACCCATAATCCTAATAAAAATCATCGAACTGCTTTAGTAAGAATACTTAAATATTTAAAAGGAACTTCTAATTTGGGACTCATTTACTGTAGTTATCCTTCTATTCTTGAAGGCTATATTGATACTAACTAGATCTCTGATTCTGATGAAACAAAATTCACTAGTGGATCTATTTATACTTTGGGTGGTAGAGCTATATCTTGAAAGTCTTCTAAATAGACTTGTACAGCTCGATTTACTACAAAATCAAAATTCATTGCTTTTAAAAAAAAACAGGAGGAGAAACAGAATGGCTTAGAAATCTCTAAGCTAATATTCTAATTTTTGAGGGACCTATCTTATTGGCGTCCCTACATTGTGATTGTCAAGCTGCAATAGCTAAAGATAAAAGTAAAATATATAATGGGAAGAGTAGTCATATTTTCTTAAGACATAATATTGTGAAGCAATTATTTAGTGATGGAATAATATCCCTAAATTTTGTGAGGTCGGAGATGAACTTAGCATATCATAAAATAAAACCACTTAGAAGGAAACAAGTGATGGACACATTGAGGGGAATGAGACTTTTGCCTATAAATAAAGGTTGATATTGATGGTAACCCAACCTATTTTTATGGAGATCCCATAAAATAGGTTCATATGGGAAGAACAAGTCATTAGTCAACTTGATAGATTATTCAAAGCAGACATTATGATCAATTCCTATAATATTGAATAATCTGATTTACAGTGATATAGATGTTGAGTTTTTTACTCTTAATGAATTCATAATTCTTTTAAGTTATTGTGTTACTTTGAGACACAACTAATGAATTCATCTATATGAGTGTAAAGGTTGGCCGCTTCTTATGAGAATATAAGGAATTCTCTAGAGTACTCATGAAACTCAGATTCAAACAGATGGCCATAAAGCATCAAATTGAGATGAACAACTATCATTTATTTGATGTAAT
This sequence comes from Dendrobium chrysotoxum, assembly GCA_019925795.1. Taxonomy (NCBI): domain Eukaryota; kingdom Viridiplantae; phylum Streptophyta; class Magnoliopsida; order Asparagales; family Orchidaceae; genus Dendrobium; species Dendrobium chrysotoxum. Next base: position 28,638,894 of record CM034301.1, on the reverse strand, counting down.
ATGGGTAGATAATCTTGCTTATATTTGAGAAATCAAGTTCATAGAAAATATTAAATTTCACTCAGTTCCTATAATTAAAGATTTTATTATCATAAATATTTGTTCATAGTCCAAAAGACACTGATGTCTATGCATTATATCTTTTGCTCTAAATAGACTCTTATTCAAGATTTTACTTTTCTTTGAAAATGTGGGGATTGTTATATATGCTTTTCAAAGAAAATTTTAGCCCCACATTTATTTGGCAATAAATGACTCATGTTTAGTAATGGAAATATTTATTATTGTTTTATGACTTGATTTGGAAATATTTAAATTAATTATCATAATATTTGTAATTCATTATTTTAACATTCAGAATATTTGAGATTACTTATCATAAAGTTTAAAAACTAATTCTATAATATTTTAAATTAAAATGACTATCTATTTCTGGTCTATATAAATCATTATCGGATTTGATGAAAAAATAATTTTTTTCTTCATCCTTCACTCCATCTTACATCTATTCAGAGCAAATATCTATATCATTATTTCTGCTTCCCATTGTGATTAGTGCAGATCATCGTGAAGAGTTCGTTGAATTCTAGGAGTTAGACCGTTGTGTACATTTGCTCCTAAGAAGAGTAGACATCTAACTTAAGAACAATGCTTTGCCCACCTCGGTCTACCTATTCGATATGTTTTCTATTTGCAATTGTCTTACTGGTCTTCTATTTTTACAACAGTTCGCATAATAGAGCTCCTAAAAAAGGAATCATGAGACCAACATCATACGATGAAGCTCACTAGAGAAGGCATAGCGAGAGCGATAGAGGTTCGAATGATTGAGTTCAAACAAATTCAAATAAGGCTTGAACTATGTTCAAACCAGACTCAAACTAAAGTTTGAATTAAAGCTAGTTAAGACAAATGACAGGTTTTAATAAGCAATCCTTGATACAAGAGACCATTTTATTCGAAATGAATTTTCAGATATATTTTTTTAGAAAATAAATAGCCGTGGTAGTTCTCAAATTATGTGTGCATATAAAGTTAAATATCTCGAATTATATGTATTATGAGACATAAAATTAAATATCTAGAATTATATGTACTATGAGGCATATAAATTCGTGAGTTATTGGGTTCTGTCTAGCTATTGTTCTGCCATATCGGGTGCAGAAAAATAGGTGAAGGTGAAATGGCTCCAACAACATGCTTCACTTTCCTCTGCAAACCGGTGCTCTTATGGCTCCCTCCATGAAAGATGCTTGAAAGAAGGGACTTGGATCCTTGGAATGGCATCATAAGTAAATAGAGTGAAGTTTATAAGGCCCATTTAATGAAAACATAATATATCATTTCACATAAAAAATATTTTCAATTCAAAATCAAAAGCAAATTTTACATGTATAAAATAATTCTAGATTTAATAATTTAATTAATCTTTAAAAAAACTTTGACTTTTGAGGAAATAATTACAATAATTTTATATATATATATATATATATATAATTTTTGTCGATGACCCAATATTTAGAAATTAGCTAAATTAGTCAAATCCTGAAAACTATGTCACATCCGATTAAATTTTAATGAACGGTTTTAGCCATACATCTATCTCATCAGGTTGTCTTCTTTGCTCTCTGTTTTTCAAGAAGGCCAACATCCGCAGCTTCGGAGTAATGGCGCTCGAGCTTGTCTTGGGCTGACTGCCCGTCGAGCTTAAGCAGAAGACAGAAAATAGGTTGTTGCCGCACCTTCCTCCTGCTCTTCATGTCCCTTAAATCCTGTCAATATGCCAAACGCCCTTAAATCCTGCATCCAAACAGCCCCTAAACTTGGACTTTTTGATCTTAGTACTTTTCACAGGCAATACCACATCCAACACAAACTGAAAATGTATACAGATCAAAGCATAACATAGATAATTATTACAGAAACACGCCTGCTTAGAGGCTTCAACCTCGACCAAAAATCTTTTTTTACAGAAAAAATCATAAAAGAACCTTTGCAAGCCATCCCAACACTTCAGGAAGCATCAGTAGGAGAGAGGCAGAGTCTTTCCTTCCAGGTTTTGCTCACGAGTGTAACGATAAACAGCTGAAAGAAGATGACCAATCCATCATCTTCGCAGTTGAACCCGAGCTCCCTTCTGTAATAAAAACCGACTATTTCGATTCTGCTCAGTTTTCTTCAGTTATTACAGCAATCAAAGGAATAAAAAGGTCAGTTTGGCTGATAATCGGCAAAAAGAAAATTACAGCAGAAACAAAGGCCAGCTTCTGAGTAAATGATAATATGTGGAAGTTTGATTAATGATCGTAACTGGTTACATAGACAAGGAAACATATTTACAGTAGAAGCACCATTTCTGTGTGCCTATATCCTAAAGCAACAAGTTTGCCAAAAGCCTTTTTCTTTGGAAGAAAGTGAAAAACTTATTGAAAAAAAATTGGAAAAATAAAAAAATAAACTCATCAATTTGTGTCGGAAGGAGAAGCCTCAATGTCAAAGGAGGGCAGACTTGCACCCGTGTATGAAAAAAAATCAACTGTCATGTAAAGCTGCCTAATTCATGAACTTCCGGCAGTTAGAAGAATTGCAAAGGCATGGAACTTTGCATTCTTCAGCTTCATCGGGATCAAACAGATAATCATACCTGCAGCAGAGAAAAAAGGTATCAAAGCAAAGAATGGGTGAAATGGAAATAGATTTTTGGTATAAACAGTCAGCATCTAGATAATATAAAAGAAGTTGAATCGTACAGGCAGAGGTAGCAAAATATTACTGGTAGCTTTTGTTACAGTGGAGACCGAGAAGCAATTTTTCATTCCATTTTCCATAATAAACTACTAAAATAGTGTATATGTACAGTGTAACACTGTATTCTATTACAGTGTGCTGACGCGGTTAGAGAGAAAAAGGAGAGATTGATTTGGAGATTGCAGAAAATGGTGGAGATCCTAGAGGAGTGCTAGTGGTGGCATATTCAGTTCGCAGTGGCAGCTTTTCGGCTGTTCGCATCTTCCCTCTGTTTTTTTTTTTTTTTTGGGGGGGGGGGGGGGGGGGGATATTTAGGTCAATTAAGGCAAACTCACACACACAACGCATACACAAAGACTCGAATCCAAGACCTCTTAATTGGAAGCCTAAGCTCTCAACCAACAAGCCAAGATGAGCTGTGTATTCCCTCTGTTGGCATCTCCCCTCAAGTTGATTGTCATAGGTTGGAGCGTGGACGTATTGCAAATCAGTAGAAATCGAGAAATGGTTAATACTTTTGTCAGAATGTCAGCCAACTGGTCTTATAAGATGGGACCATCAGAGTATTTGTTTGTTTCAGGTTCTAAATTTTGTAACTAGCAACATCAAAAATTATGGAGCAACATGAGTTGTCAGATGTTAGGAAAATTGACAAAGCTGAGACTGTGAGAGCGTTTCAGTATATGATAAATTTGAGGGAGAGATGACTTACTAGTGAGGAACAAAAGGATTTCATTGCTAATATGGGAGATAGAGAAAGACTGACCATTTCCACTATCACCTATTGTCGTCCATTATATGATGTCAAGTTGGATAGCTGAGTGGCATTGATCGTGAGATGATACGTTTCCCCTGAATCTAGGTTAAGGTATCATTCGGCTAAGGAGTTTGGAGCAGCAAGCTTAACTCGGGAAGGGGTTGGCGGAGTTTAGTGAAGATCAGCACAATACTAACATTTGGCGGCTAAGTGACCCAACTTGCCACAGATTTGACATTTGATCATGCAAGTGGCTGATATGCTGCCTCTGTAGGATAGCGGTGAGTTACGGCTCAGTCTGTGAAATGATGAGGAAGGCTAACCCTATGTGAAGGAGAAGTGTGAGAAATGGCCACAACCATGAGGCTGCCAGAGCAAGTTGGGTGTCAAGTGCAGGAACTGAATGCAAGTCACGAGATGCTTCATAGGCTAGGTTGGTTTCTTCGAAGCATAGCAGGGGAGTACAAACCATCTAGACTACTTGGTTGAATGTATTCCGGATTGCTGTTTTGAATGCTTAATAGCTTGGGGGTAAGTCATTTAAGGTGTATAGGATTATATCCTCAGGGTCAATGCGTCAATAAGTGATGATTATAGTGTCCACTTTTGCTTTGATATCTGATAGATATTTTGCCATTGATTGGCCCTTCATGAGAGATGGTGCACATCATTATTTAATAGGATAACACGTGAACGATTGCTTGATTATAGGAGTCTTTCAATCATGGACCAAATGTCTATGTAAGTGTCCAAATTCCAAGACATATGGGAGGTGGCCGATCGATCCATGGGAGAACAAAATGTGGGTTGAGGATGATAAGAATGATTTTTAATAAGAAAGAGATGGCCTTGGGGCCTATGTCAGCATCAACCAAGTATAAGCAAGAGAGGTCATCGTTTGGCTTTAGTACTCTAATACCATGAAAGCTGCTAGAGGTTAAAGGATAAGGCATAGCAGAAATAGAGTAGAGAAGATGAAACAAAGTGTGACAATAGAGAAACGGTGGAGATCGAGAAGCAATTTTTCAATCCATTTTCCATAATTAACTATTTCAATGAAGGTGTGTGTGTGTGTGAATCAAGGTTTAAAATTACACAATTGAGTATTGAGGCATTTTTTATTCCTGAGACAAGGCGTAAGCCTTAAAATCCAAAAATTGTGTAAAATAAAAGTAAAGGTTAAAAGTGATTTTTTATATAATACCCAAATAATATGTTAAAGGATGACATATTAACTTTCTATTAACTATCAAGTAATAAACTGACATACATATAAAACAAAAAAATTGCACAAGACGTAAAATAGTAAGTGATAAACTATTCGAAATGGAATTGAAATTCAAATATTACAAGAACAAAAAAAATATAACTACAGAATTACATAAAAGTATCATATAACATCAAATTCAACTCCAAATTTTTTTTTTCCAATTCCCTACTCATCCGCATTTAATTCCTAAACAAAAGCTGAAATAGTTGTCAACAAATGAAAAATCATTTGCACTATCATCACTAGGGGGGGTTGTTCATTGGAGTCATCGTCATAACAAATTGGTCTCTACCCTGCCTCATCCTGTGAAATCCAATACCTCCTAATTTGCTTATTCTTCATTTATTTAAGTCATCTTTATCTTCCATAATGTTTGTCATCAATATAAAGATGAGAGTAATACTCCAAAATTTTTAGAGGAGGTGGTAGTAGTGGTGTGTAGTGACCGCTATGATGGTGGTGGGTACAATAAAGGCGATGGGCTAGAGGTCGAGGCAATCGAGAGGAAGTTGCTACGTCCCGAGGTTACAAGAATGCATGATTTGTTCGGGGCTTTATTTATGATTTAAGTTATATATTATATATATATATATATATATATATATATAATATATATATATATATATATATATATATATATACCTACGCCTCTGTTAGACCGATCCATCGGATCGGTCCAGCCAGTCCACGCAGGACCGGCCCAGGTGCAACTGAGGCGGAACTTCTCCGCCTCCTGCGTATGCCGATCAAGCTGCCAAGTTCCAAGGAACTTTTTAGGATAGATTTTTTAGGATTTTGGAAGGGAAATTTGAATGCAGGGACTGTTTAGAGATTTTCTTTTGAATTGTATGCATTAAATAGTTTGATTTCCTAGGGTTATGGCATCTTGAATTTGGCAGAAATTTGAGATCTCTTAGATTTAGGTTATCTTTTGGGCTCTAGCGGTCTCTAGAGATTTAGGAGAGATCGATCCTCCTCTCAAATAGAGGATCAATAGTATCTTGAGGTTTTTCTTCTTCTACTAGTGAATTTCAAGTGTTTTCCCTCACATTTTTCATTGTTTCTACTATTTTTCTTGAATTTTTTGCTCTGTTATTGCTTTTTTTCTCTGGAAACAACAGTTTTCATTGTTGTGGTTGAGTGTTTCCTATTAAATTGGTATCATAGCGCTTTCTTGGGCGAAAAAATAAGATATCTTGACTGTTTTTGCAATTGGAGCATATATCCAATTAATGGCAGTAAAGAAGATGGTGGGGTGGCCGATCCCTATGACAGGTCTTTTGGGCAAGGGAAGTGGACGACCGAAGGAGGGGGCTGGGCCGAATCATAGGGATCAGGTCATGTGAGGCGAAGAGAAGGAAGGTGGGATTCCCACCCAGGATACATGGGGTAAATATGGAATGTTCACGACAACCGCTACACTGGAGGAGGAAGAAGCTATTGGGGCTGTAGTGATCCTAGGGTGAGGAAGTTGGGCATGCCAATATTTGAAAGGGATGATGCTTATGGGTGGGTGTACCAGGTGGAGATGTATCTCATGTGAATGGGGTGACAGAGGAGGAGAGACTGACGACATTGGCCCTATGTTTGGAATGGAAAGCTTTAGCTTGGTTCCAATGGACGATAGCATGACCACTAACAGAGCAGCTAAAGAAAGCTATCAACAACGTCCCATCCTTCCACCTTGAGGACAAGGTGGATCTTTGAGAGGGGAGTATTGTTAGACCGGTCCATTGGACTGATCCAGTCAGTCCACGCAGGACCAGCCCAGGAGCAACTGAGGCGGAACTTCTCCGCCTCCTACGTATGCCAATCAAGCCGCCAGGTTCCAATGAGCTTTTTGGGAAAGATTTTTGAGGGTTTTTGGAGGGAAATTTGAATGTAGGGACTATTTAGAGATTTCCTTTTGAATTGTATGCATTAAATAGTTTGATTTCCTAGGGTTAGGGCACTTTGAATTTGGCTGAAATTTGAGATCTCTTTGATTTAGGTGTCCTTTTGGGCTCTAGTGGCGTCTAGAGATTTGGGAGATCGATCCTCCTCTCGAATAAAGGATCAATTGTATCTTGCTGTTTTTCTTCTTCTACTAATGAATTTCAAATGTTTTCCCTCAGATTTTCCACTGCTTCTACTGTTTTTCTTGAGTTTTCTACTCTGTTATTGTTGTTTTTCTCTGGAAACAACAGTTTTCACTGTTGTGGTTGAGTGTTTCCTATCAACCTCACACCAACAAGGCAAGGCGAGGCGCGCCTGTCTCAAGGCAAGCCTCATATTACGCAACTTTAAATAATGATATATATATATATATATATATATATATATATATATATATAGTGTTACACTATATTCCTTTAGAGCATGCAAAGGAAGTTAGGAAGGAATGGCTGAGATTGGCTTGGAGAAGCACCACAATGGTCGAGATCTTACAGGTGTGGTGGTAGTGGAAGCATATTTAGTTTGCAATGATATCTTTTGGGATGTTATCACTACAGTTATCAGTAGCTTCATTCTCATTTTTTTGGTTTGGCTTTATGAACTCTCTTTCTCTATTTATGCTTATTAATAGGATTGCAATTTTGAATTGAGGATCGAAGATCGCTTAGAAGCCAGAATGAATTTGATTAAGAACAAATCAACTAATGAGCCAAAGATGGCTCAGATTGAACTTAAATTGAGACAAGCCTAGATTGGATCGACTTAACACAAGATAGATCGAAATGTATTGCACGTTTGTATAAATGAGTATACATATGTTTTTGTCCGTATTGTAATTTGATATAATGTATATATGCATATGTCTACATTTATATGTATGAATCTATATATATAGGTGTATGTATATATGAAGTAATAATTATCTTTGTCAATGAAAAATCATTCAAAATTAAATCATATTTTGGCTTGAATCGAGCTCGGATTGAAGTTGATGAGTCATGTTGATTTCCTAGCTCGTGACAACAACAAACCAACACATAATTATGCTCGGCTTCACTTGAAATCAAGTTAAATTACTTTGAGCCAAACTTATGCTGGAATCATATCATCTCTAGATTGAATCACTAAGAGCCCCAACTGCTAAGTGCTACATGAGGTGCTAAACCATTGTTATGTAAATCTGTTTCTACATCTTCCATCCAAATTACATTTGGTCTACACCATATTTTCTTAATCCTTCTACAACTATTATATCTACTAGTCCAAAGATGCATATTTTTCCTATCGCTGCATATGACCAAACCACCAAAAGTCCATTTTCCATTACCTTTTA
>CM034301.1:28565056-28630351 GCA_019925795.1 Dendrobium chrysotoxum | reverse complement strand
ATTTTAGCTTTATCCATATGCCTAATTGGTGCATCTTCTTCTATCCATTGCATAAGCTAAAAGCATCCAATCCATTTTTCATTATCACATCGTTAGAAATTGTTACTCTATTTGCTTTTGTAATATAAAAATTTTTCTCTATCCTTCTTGAACTTGCACACACCAATATTCATATAATACAACTAGTATAAGTATAATTTTATAAACAATTTTGATTTTCCATGATATTGTCTTATTGTGGGTTGAGTAACCTACCGATAATATAAGGCTTAATATGTTTTGAGTGGTATTCACTTGAGACAAGTGCCTAATAATACGAAGAGTGCATGACTTGGGATTCTATTAGATTGGATGGAAAAGAGGCTCAAGCTTTTAACAATTGATTGCAACTGCTAAACCATCTGACCAGATAATCCATCCTTACAGGTTTAAACCATCTTATCTAGTAAACTTAATCATCTTAAACAATTAAATCATGCAAACCCAATCCTAGCTAGCGAATTTAATCATCCCAGGAACCCCTAAGAGAAAAAGATAAAACAAAAACGCAAATGCAAATGCAAACGTGTGCAACCATACAAATGCAAACTCATCTAATGAGGCTTGTTAGCCCGCTTTTGTTGATTATAATTTGCAGATCAGTGTAGATGAAACAAACTCAAGTCAGTAACTTATATTAGGAAAGAAAATAAGACCTTAAAAAATTAACATAAAATAGAGAGTGGTACAAGACAACTCACGTAGCAATCCTTCCCTTCTAATCGGTAGTGAGCCTCTCTCAGATCAGCAACACTACCCCGCACTTGCTCACCACGATACTCGAGAACCTGCAAATAAACATAAGATAACAAGTGCATATTTGTAAATTGTTTTTAAAATTGATTGATCAAATGAATATTAGAAATAGAAGCTAACACAAAATATTGATAAGCAGTGAGTAATACGAAGCAGCTCTTGAGGAATCTATGAAATTAGGAAGGACAATATGAAATGAAACTGCTCATGGAGAAAGAAAAAAACAGAGTAATGCTTCTATGGCAAAGAAACCAACAATCATAGGTAAATGTAAAGATAAAATACTAAAGAAACCTAAATATTCTCATTTGATAAAAGGTACTGTACAATAAAACCTACTTATACATTTGTTCATGATTATGTTGGACAAACCCATTTAAACAGGTACATCAACAAGTTCCAAGGTGATTGAATAGGATGATAGGAAGTGTCTATTTCAAAGCATAACCACCGTAGAAATAGGGAGTCTCCTTCTAATTAATACATAGCAACTGCAACGATAGAACTAGAAATTATGTTCAATTCGTAAAAGTACCATTTCTCCTTCTTGAATATTCCTGCGCGCAAGCAAACCCCATCCATGTATTCCAGATCTTCCAAAGCAGACCCTGCTATTTCCGTTGACTGAAGCATTCAAAGTAAATGTCAAAACATTGCCCAAATTATAATATACGGGTAAAATATAGAAAGGAAAGACATGCCTGTAAGTAGTAAAGACGCTCTCTGAATGAAGAAAATGAATTAGGATCCTCTCCTCCTGTTTATCATTGACAAAAAAATGTTATAAAGAAGATTTTTTTTCATTTCCTTAATAACCATAATTAAAGCCATAAAAACATTGCACATAAAGTTTCACCTTAGGTGCATTCAATCTCTGAATTTCATTTAAGGGATGATGGCGAGGTCCCATAAGACGATGAGCGATGGGTTCTTTCTGCTTCCTCTGAAAAACAGTTAAAGGTAAAAGAAAATCAACTTCTGCAAGATTAATGCAGGTTGAAATTTTACATTAGAAGGCACAACCAGAACGTTAAGTTTTCAGAATAAGTATGTTTCCAGTACAAAATGTTTCAATGATCCTTAAAAGGTGCTGATTTTAATCGTGCTTCATTATAAAGAAACCTTGTTTGAGTCCATAAAAAATTTAAAAAAATCGAAAGTATAACATGTGTTTGAATTTAAGGGTAAGCGTGAAGCCAAATAAAAAAGAAGAAAAACAAGCTAAAAAATCAAACTACTCATATCCAAACAAATATCATTACAAATAAAGTTAAAGGGAAATAAATATTAATTAGAACATACTCTGGAAAACCCAATGAAATGAGCTAACCCAGCAGCAAATACCAATCATCTTAAGGTCACTCGAGCATTTTAGTTCAAGACTAATCTTGTTTTCAGATGCTAAAAACACTCAAAGGGAAAGACTCACCAAACTAATGAGTGCATGGAGTGTCATGAGACACTAGTAAAATCTATGACTAGTTCTTTGAGAATAAAAAGCAAGGAATCATGAGTTATTATTGTTTGCATGGATGGAAAATTGGATCATTTTCAAAAACTAAATCTCCCAAGATTTTCATTACAATTTACCTTAGAATCAACCTTCTTATAGATCCGGCACCTAGCAGCAGAAGAAGCTTCAGAAATAAGAGTATGCACAATGTTGCATCCTCATTGGTGTCTTTCCTAATCAGTCTTGAACCATTTTTCTTGTCTTTTTTTCGGAGCAAGCCTCTGGCTGAGAAGACTCCGTTAGGAGTGAGTGTGATGATTAATACATTATCTGGATTTGGGGGCCTGCACAAAAATAATTTAAAATTTGCAGCAAAGAAACAGACCAAGGATATTCAGACAGAATTATGAAAAACAGTAATTAAAATTAAGAAAGCAACGGACACAGGTTTACCTGTGCTGCAAGCAGTATGAGACCATTTTGGTTACTTGTTTCCTATTTTTCTCCAGGCAGTGCAACTGGAAACATTATAAGATGTTAAATTGAGCCTTCAATTCAAAGTAGTGGAGTAAGAATAAAATCCATTGACTGTTATACCAACATAAAGCATTTGGGACTAAAATTAGATAAAAATGGTAAAGTTCAAACATATGGATTACCTGTTTTACTTACTATAAAAACAAAAAAACAAAAGCATTGCATATTTATAGCAGGTAAAAAATAAATGAAAATCAGTAAATTGTGACCACAAAAAACATGCGTATAAATGTGATACAAGAACATCAAATTATCCATAGATTCAGAATATTTTTTAAAGAAAATCAAGCTCAAGAAATTTTGTCACTGTGGCTTGCCGTACTATGGCACTTGTGCTGCTAAAGAACAGAGGCCCAAGCATCACTACTTGATCATTTGACAAGATTTTACCAAAGAAAAATGTAATCTAACACAATGAAACAACTTGTAACAAATGGTAACAACTTTACAGGTAAATGCAACTTTAACAAAAAAAAAAAGGATAAATATCTAAATGGTGAAGACAACAATTTTATCTTAAATGTTCAATTTTGACAATGGTATAATAATGTTGGCTACAAACTAAAATGGCCATCATTATCAATCAAATGAGGATAATCCACTATAAGATAATTCGTTCGTTGCATAATTGCTTATTTTATTAGTATTGTGTTAGCTTCGGCACTGTCCTACAAGGCTTGAAATCCAGCTTACCTAAAATTTACATGGGATATAATATCAGTTTCTATGATATTATTCTGATGGTAAAATTTTACCATATGCCACATTAATTCCGCAAAAACCACAATTAAAGCAGTATATTAGCATGGAATATATCATTCGTATATTATCAACCTAGAAAGACTAATATCATGTTTACATCCATACCTCCATTTGATATCCTGCTCTGGATGCACACATAGCATGATAATAAGTAGAACATTTGTAGCACTGTGTACAAGAACCATGCATCTGCTTACATATCGAACATGTCTGATGGGATAAAAAACAAGCCAGTTACTAATTTGTGACGTGAAAAGAATGCAGTCATAATAAAAGCATTGTGAAAATCAACCGATATAAGCCTTTCATAAAATTCATTGTATTGACCTTTGCCAAAGACTGCAATGGGACATTCAAAATACCAACAGCAGGCTCCATCTTTTCACCACTCGAGAAAGATACTTCAGGTTGAAACCCAGGCACACGTTACATGAACCCAGAGTTCTTCAATCTCTGTCGGCTTAAGAGCACCACCTGCAAGAAATTTGATAAACACAGCATTACCAAATTTAACGTTGCAGCATACAAAATTATTTGCATGGCAGTGAAATCAAATATGCAGAGAATATTAATCCCACATTTGGTGATGTGAGACTTGATTTATGTAGCGAAAAAGAACGTGGATCATTTATTAAAAAAATGATCGTAGGTTTGAAGTATTTTAAATCTCATTAAAAAAATTAATTGTAATGCCAAAGATCAAAAAACTTCCATTTCATAAGCCAAAAATATGGAAGTACCTTTTACAGGGCAAAGACAACATTCCCGTGTATACTGAGGCGTTTCACAGGCTCTGCAAACCCAAGAAGTGAAATCCCGAATGTTTCTTGCTCCATAGCATTCTTGGTGGACAGCTATTTGGCACCTAGAAATAACATCAAACTATATGAATTGTAAGTGTCTATAACAATTTAGGAGAAACTTCTAAGTACCAATGAGTAGCACCTATGACATCAAATAAATAAGAAGATTAATCACTCCTGAGTATTTAAAAAATGGGAAAGAACCCAGAACTACCTATTACAGATAATAATTTTATTGTAGTCCCAGTCCTCAACCCATCTGCAGATTGCACATCGCTCTGTTGTCCATTTAGCATATATTGGTTCATATTCTTCTGTTTAAAAGAAATGACAATCATAAACAACTCATTTACAAGGCTTTTCAGAAGATAAACGGAGCAACATTGCCAAAACTGTCCAAAAAAAAAGAAAAAAGAACAAAAATGATCAAATTTATATACCTTGTAAGAAATCAAGTAGTTTCTGTTTTCTCACTTTTGGAGATGGGCGCTTCGCATTGTTTGGAAAGAGTGCATTGTATTGATCCAACTGTAGAACAACATTAAAATGGTTAAAATTTGTAGTGTTCTGCTAAGTGTATCAGAATATCAATAACTGTGAACAAGAAGACTTTCTTTTACAAGAAAAGGTTTGAGAATAGCATCTGATGATCATAAAAAAAACAATGAGTTGATTGAGTACCCATTTTCCAAGTGATAGCATTTACTTTTGACCTTGACACTACTCTTCCAGTTTTTCGTTTTGCAACCAGTATGCCGCTCCCATTCTGTTATGTTATCTTCTGTGACTTGCAAAGGCCACAGTGGCATGATACCCTACCAAAGAGAAAATGCCAGTACCATTATTAAAGCACACTCGGTGATGATAAGCAACTCAAAAAGAAAATTAAATAATGAATAAGAAAATCTCTATCCATAGTTGTTACCATAAAAGAAAAAGCAAATAAAAAATAAAAAAACAGCTATATACTGAGCATAAATCCCCTTGCAATCTTTTTCAGTCTACTCTCCAACTTGTCCTTAATCCACATTACATCCACACCACAACTTTAATTAGTGATATCCGGTTAAAAAGAATCGATATGCAACCTGGTTATGCAAGTAGTATTAGCCAAATTCTTTATGGTGATCAATTAAACCAGCTAGATTACAAAAGTAAGCAGGAGCTATCCTACATTCATGGCAATACAAAGCTGAACCACATTTATTATTAAACTTATTTTCCCTGAAGAAGACACAATTTTAAACCAATAACTGCTGACAAACATAGTGGTTCTGGTCACATTGGCAGGACTAGTTAGGATTTGATGTCTCAAATCTCAAACATGAGTTGTAGCCTCTCAAATGTTGAAGTATCCGACTTAATGCTTCTTATAGGCTTTTTATAAAATGTATCTTTGGATAGAAGAAATAAAAATGCCTGAATTAAACTAGCAGATTTTTAGACCAACAAATATTAAATAGCTTAACATCTTGACATCTATATGTTATGATTGAACAACCTCTAAGCAACATAAGGGAAGTCGTCACCCTTCTCAGGCCTTGCATTGTCAAGAAGCATCATACATTCGTTACACCCTTTTAATAACTTCTTAGTACTGCAACATGCCCTTCATTCATTCATTTTTTTGGTGCCGTTTCATTCAGGAAATTCACCAATAAGTCAATTATAGAAATAATAATCATTCAATTTGAAAAACTTCAAATATAGTTGTGCAAGTGGATGGGGATAGAATTTTGATATTCAAATTTCAAAGCCCATTGCAATTACTGCCATTGGAAGATGGCTCATCGAGGAGTTTTTGGTGTTTAATTTACAAAATGTAAGGAGTGGTAGTTAAAAGCTTGTGAAAATGGTTAGGCAGAAGCAACTTGCTGATTAGATGAGAAAATAGAAAGAATTGCAAAATATAAATATTAATTTATTGCATCATGTAAGGTTTAGACAGGATACATGATCAGTTGGGGCTTACATGTGCTGCTCTGGGAAGTATGTCCCTTCCACACCAGAACAAATTACAGCTACCTGGCCAGGTTTCATCTCTACCCGACCATTGTTATCATATCTGCTAGGAAGAAAGCACAGTTTAATAATTATATGAAATCATAAATCAGATGTGAACCCAAATCATTAACGAGAGAAAAAATACAAACAAAAAGTAATAACCTGACTTGCGAGATCTTCTTATGAGCATTTGCTGATTCATAGTTAAATTTTGGCTTGCACTCCGGACAATAGTAGTTAGTATTTTCAATATCCTTTAAAATATCAAGATGATTTAAATCAATGCACACATAAAAGGAAGATGATTGCTATAGTAAATCCCATGATAATAAAACGCCAAAAGGATTACATGAAGCAGACCTTAAGATTGCTAGACATTTTGTCACATTCCGCATGAACCCAGACTTGGCATCCATCACAGCAAACCTACAATATCTAGAATATTTCAGATAAAACCATTGATAATTTGCACATCCATACATTTTGAAGAATTAAAGATCAAACCTTTATGATAGTGAGATATATCAACTTACCCAACTCCCACTATCTGAGTGACGCCAAATCTTCTTGCAAATGCCACAGTATTGTTTTAACCTCAATAGCTTCAAAGTATAAAAGCGACAATAAAACATCAGCAATACTTGAAAAATGGTCATACCTGGCAACAGGATTCTAGGAAATTCATTCAATGATCTCAATGATATAGAGATTAATACCTTTTCACAGTGTCTACAGATCAACTGTTCTGATATCTGCTTCATATTCTTTGTGTTTTTTAATGGAACAGTCAATCCACAACTTTCACATCTAAGCCCCAATTTGTCTCCTGACTGATAATAAAACCAAATCAGGTAAAACCAAACAACTCAGCAGACACTACTTATAATGCTAGCACGAGTCAAAGAACAATGAACTATGCCATATTCTGCTGCAATGAAAAAATACAGGTATTGGTCAGTAATCCAAATATGTGATGAAAAAACTTGTGTGGTCTCCTGCTGGGTGATTCTCAAATACACCATTAGGCCCTGGCTAGGGACCTGATAAAAACCTGATATTTACTTGAATAACATTAAGGACAAAATTCTACAATTACCAGAATTAATCATATCCATCTTGCTTCAAGTAAATTTCTCGTTAGCACTATATACAGACAAAATCAGTAGGAACTATAATAGTCATTTGGAGATGAACTCCAAAACTAAATTTTATTGTCCCTCTTATGTTTCAACCAAACTTCATGACTGGATTCAGCTGCGAATATCTCATGGATAACTGCTCATTCTCATATATCTTTTCATGTCACAGAAAGCTAACTTTATCCATATGTTGGTATAAAAACAAGTATAAACAAAAGAAATAAAATTTTGGCTCAAGATATTTAATTAAAAATTTTTATATTCTTAAATTTATTTTGAAATGAGTGCAAAAAATTCATATTGCACTGATCTCAAAATAAGAATAATGACTTTAAGATCCATCTAATCGAAATTTTTCCAAAAAAAATGATTGCAACCATCTTGCCTGCATCTGTGACTGGCATTCCAAGTCATGGTTTGAATCGGTAGCTTCTTGGATTCCTCTGGGCATGGATTGGCTGTTTTCCATTTGTCCACCCAAACTCATTTCATCAACCTCAGCTCCTAGGAAACCATGCTCAGCTAAGAAAGCCTCCTCGATAGCCATGCGAAATTCAGAGGGATTGCTTCTGTAAAGCTGTGTCTGGCCTTGAAACCTGCCACAAGAAACTGATGGTCCGAAACAGAACTACTAAAGCAAGAACAATGCAATAGTTTCAGAGCTCAGGTCACAAACCTATCTAAATATTCTATGAATGGAAATAGCATCCCTTGTTTAACCCATCCATAATCCTGCCCATAAAGTTGAAGAGAAACACAAAAAAAGAGTTAAGGCTAAAATTAGTATGAAACAAAATTTTAAATAAACTAATAAAATATTGTTCGTTTCATTATCTCCTTATTTGACTATATATTGTCTTAATTCCTTATAATTATTAAATAAAAATATCTAAATAATGTCCAATCTTATTTATTATCATCAAATTATAGTCTAAATAGTCTAAACCATAAGATATTTAAGCAACTAATTACACAATAAACTAAACATTATTAAGATAATAAAGCAAGAGAGGAAAAAATTGGGAAATACTTGGCTGCAAATTAAAGCCCAAAATAAATTTTGATAATTATTAAATAAATAACATATAATATGTAAATATTTGTGCATGCATATAATGATCTGGAGATATGTTTAAGCTCTAAATTGAAGCATGGCAAAACTAAAAGAATTTATAAGAAAATTCTTGAATAAAGAAAACGATGGATCACTTTCAATGTGTGATCAACGGCAATCCGTCGTTCTCGTGTTCAGGAATTTTCTTAGTAATTTTGTCTTTCCACCGTGATCAAGAATTAGATCCGAAAGAGATACAGGAAGGTCACGTAGTTATAATATACCCTTTCTTTACCAGAGAACCCAAAAAACATCACACAAAGAGCTCCAGAAATGCGGGAATTGAGGACCATAGCAGGAGCTTGCTGAATTGGATTGATGACAATGGCAGGCCAAGCAGGATACTTCTTCCCCGACTTCGCCCAAAGTACATCCCCCAAATGAAAATCCTCTGGGAAAAAATAATCCTGCTTCGTTCAGCTCTGTCTGCGGGCAAACTACGCTCCTCAGTCGCTCGTTCAGGATAAAAGCCCGTAGGAGCTTCAGCACAAGCGATTGGAGACGGAAAACGCTCCTCCAAACATACAAAAGCTTCATAGAGGGATGTGAGAGTGCTTCGCGATGTCGAATACTTCCTCACTCTGAAGTTTCTGCACGCCCTATAGCACTCCTCTTCCCTAATCAATGCGAGGGAGTTTACTTCCACGGGGTTTATAAAACCGTTTCCTTTATAACCAAAGCTCTCTTTTTTACGCTCCACCGGTTTAGCGGCTGTATCTAATTCAGAATCCGGTGCTTTGAACTTGGGTTTCTCTTTCTTACATGGGTCAGTGAGGACTGAGTCATTGAATCGGGAAGGGAGCACCAGCATCCGTCCCCGGGACGTTCGTACAACCGGCGTTGACGGAGCAGGCGGCGCCGTCGCCGAATCGGAACCAACCGCAAGGCTTCCGCTGCCTCAAGCTCCGCCTCGCCGGGAAAGAATGACACCTCTCTGCAGAAACTCCGCCGGAACTCTTCGGGCAGATAAGGCAGCCCCACTGAAATGCCGATTTCGGCTAAAATCTCGAGCGGAAAGAAGCTATCAACCCTCCGCTTTTTCCGTCGGCTTACGGCCGCCCCATCGCCATCGCCCTCGCCGCCGCCATCCGCCTTGCACCGCTTCAGGCTCGGCATTTGCCCCTGCAGGCTCCGCTTGATATCATCTTGCTCCCGTAACCCAGAAACCAACCCTAAATTCCGGCAAGGATCCAAACTGAGATCTTGATCACGGAGAGAGAGATATAGCGAATTCCAAGGATCGAAACGAAGCAAGAAAACCCTAATTTGCACCGAAAGAACTCGCGGAGGATAATTGGGCCAGATTGGATCGCAGAGAAGGCGACCCCTGCACCTGGAGCCGGAGCCACCGCTTCTCCCTTTTTTTTCTCTTTTTCCTTTTCAGCCTATTGACCTCCAAGGAGAGAGAAGTTTCGTCTGCGTTCCGCCTGGAAATCGAGAGAGACAGAGAGAGATAGAGAGAGAGAGAGCGCGCGCGCGCAGAGAGAGAAAGAAAGAAAGATGGGGGTGAACAGTAACGTTAACGTGTCGTGGGCAGTGAAGCGAGTCCAAGGGGCTATACCGCTTCGCCCAACTCGGAGCTAGAGATGGGCTCAAACTCAAAGTCACCGGTGAACGGATCCACCTTCCATGGTTTTTTAATCGATCCGGCGGGAAATGGAAAACGTAATCGAGGAGGGAAGGCCAATTTGCAGCTTCGGATATGCAATTCCTTTTCACTTCAAAACCTTTCCTTTTTATTATTTTTTGGCCTTTCTTTCTATTCTTTATCGTTTGGGCTCAGATGGGTGCGGCAAACTCGCAATGGCGGACTCCTCTGAGTAAATTAATGGCGGTGGCGAAGATAAATGACTAATTTTGTTCCCTCGACTCGTAACTATGTATTGCTACCTACTTCGATTTGGTGTGTCAATTAATCCAATTTGATTCACAGTTGTTCACTTGAGATTTTTGAAGTGCTTTATTGCCGCGTGATGAAGCTCGATTAATGGTGATAAGCAGGGTTTCGATGTCCCATGCATGGGCAGCTCATCGCCGTGGGAGAAGACGACTCGAAAGACGATACCTTTAGCCTCAGTGAAAGTAAGATGACCCAGATGGCCAGATCCAAGGTGCTTGCGGTTTGTAACAGAAACTTATCTAATTCTTAGCCTTAATTTTGGGTTTAACCATTTTGGCGTGAGCGTATTAGGCGCATCGGTATTTTAGGCTGCAGCCTTTGCTTGATGAAGCAAGCGCGAGCGCGCGCGCGCGAGAGAGAGAGAGAGAGAGAGAGAGAGGGAGGATTTTCCATATTTGACCACAATGGTTGAATATATAAGTTTTGATGTTAGGTTGTCAAATGAGAATCTGTAAAAGATAATGCAAAGCCTGTTCTCTCTCTCTCTCTCTTTATATGGGCAATGATATTTGGATCTGCGAACATAAAAATTCCTTTTTTTTTAATATCCTGATATGGATGCCTGTGATTCTCTCGTTTAAATCTTCTATAAAGGACTTTGAGATTGGAGGGCTTTATTATAGCGATCATGGGTTGTTGCAGTAGGCATGAAACGCAGTGTTCTTTTTTGTTTGATTAGTTTTTGATTCGGTCAGCTAGCGTAGCTAATCTGCTAATGGAAGCACGCGTTGTATGGTAGATGCAGAGTGTTGGATTTAGAGTTGCTTGGTGAAATTTGATTGTAATCTTATTTTGAATCTGGTTAGCCAGTATTATACTGAGTTTGAGAGGAGTTTAATGGGTCGCTATGTGAGAAGGAGAAAGCTCTCAAACAAGAAAGAAGAGATTGAGGGTGTGGGGTGATAGGAAAATTAATTATGGGCATCAGAGTGTGAGTTGATGAGCTTAGAATTCCATGAAGAATGTGATATGTTGTAGCATTTCGTGCGTGTGTGCTTGTTCAAGACTTTGTCTTCTTATTTATAAATTAGATTTAGGCTTTCTTTGGGACCGTTTTTTTTATTGCTTTCTAAAAAAAATTTTAATATAAAAAATTTGTACTAAAAAATTGATTTAAGAAGTAGTAAGAAAATCGTCCCAAACGTAGCCTTAAAGTTAATAATACATGATAAAATACATGTGATGGAATCCTAGCTTTGACTTTGAATCGGTATTTATGTATGATTCAATCGTATACTTGTTGTGTATTGAAAAAGTCATGATGATAGGGAGAGATTTTTGCCTCTTTGCTTGGCATGAATATCTAACTAATGGGTTAAAATAAAAAAATATATGAGACACTAAAATTTTTATGTGAAAAATTGACAAAGGTAAAAAATTTGTAAGCCTTGATCGAATTGAAATAATCAACTATGTATTTGAAGTTATATAATCTATTTTTATCTACAATTAGAGAAGATGAGATTATAAAATTAGAAGTACTTATTTGGTCTCTCATAATTAGTGTAGAGATTATGAGAGTAGTGGAGAAATACTGATAACAAAAGATTATATCAATCAAACAACGATGGTCTGCTGATTAGGCAACAGTAGTTGGACCACAACATTTGGATGATGGAGAATGGACTATGACAATCAGGTGACAATAGTCATGTGATATCAACTAGTCAACGGCGATAACTAGCAGTGATCATTGGCATTGAATATCAAGAAGATATCTAGAGTTCTTCTAATATGTAATCATTGTCCAATATTAAGTCTAGCTCTGATTTGCATCTATTTCATGTAGAGAATGATGCTCTATTTATAACTATTGAGAGTATCATCTTGGTAATTTTAGCTAGAAATTTATAACTCTTCATCAAACTATTCATATTATCATTTATTCAACATTTAAGTGTCTTAATGACTTCAAAATTTAATGATCATGAGTCTTTGGACTCATCACGTCGAGACGTTCAATTTGACTTGAAGCATGTACGATTCGGAGACCATTTGATCCTCCAATTAATGTCTATAAGTTTTCAACCATACATCATGTGCTTGATTTCGACTCTTTTGGACTCAGATCAAACAATATTTATTGTCATTAGCATTGTCTTATTGAGACATTCAATTTGATTATAAAGTTACTAAAATCAAAGCTAATTATTCTAAACTAAACTTCAAAAACTTTCAACACAAATAATGCGTCAAGATCTATGCCAGTGCAGCTAATTTTTTTAAGACATCATATACCCTCTATTTTTTACTACCAAACTATATATCTTCTAAAAATATATATTCAAATTTCAAAAAATTTGTGGTATAAAATAAGAATTTTAAAAAATGTATATATTTTTGGACATCATATATCCCTTAATAAACTTTTAATGAAAATAACGCCTCAATCAAGCAAAAATTATTGAAAAACTTTGTTATAAACACTTCAAAATTTCTCAAAATTAATATTAGAGGCTCCATTAAGCTCTTGAGAGTATCAAAATTGAGATGGAAACTTCCAAATATAGCCTTCGATAACTTTAAAATGCTATAATAAGTCTGTTCGGGCAGCAGGTTGGCCGATTGTCATCGCTGGTGTAGTAACAAAACTAAACGCTACCGCATTCACTTTCAGTCAAAAATTCTTGAGCCGAACACTCTCCCACATGTGTTTTGCTTGATCGCCGCCTTAGCCTATGATTTTTGCCAAAATCCTAGCTCTCATTGCCTCAACTCTTGATTTATGGAAAGAAATCTCTAGGACATCAAAACCCTTCTCCTTATTGTAGTCGCTACTCACTGGCCCCATCAACCAGGCCCTTTCGTCTCCTCCTTTCTCCTTCGATCGAACAGTAAAGAAACTCATCAATCTCCTCCTTTTTTTTCTCGCCTCCGAGCTTCAAGCCTTCCTCCTTCATTCGAGAGTCACTGACCACATCTTCTCTGACTACATCGCTTACTCCAGCAACAAACCGTAAGTCTCTTCTTCTTCTCCTCCCTTATCATGTTTTCTTCTTCTCCTATAATAACCATCCAAAGCCTATGATTTTGTTTGAGACAGCCTTTGATTATTTTTTTTTTGCTGCATTGATTTTTTGTATTAAAAAATTGCTTTTAAAAAGCCGTCTTAAGTGAAGCCTAATTCTAACTTATAAATAGTCCTTTTGATGTAAAAGTTTTTTTCAGAGTAATTTCATTAAATTTTATTCAGATGTATGGAATTACTTTATTGGTTCAATATTAAAATGGAATAAAAAATATAATAGAACATATTCAAGGGTGACTTTTAGTTTTATTAATGTTAATATTTAAAAAAAAAAATTTTACAAATTTTACTTTAAAATGGTTTGCTAATATTTAAACCTTTTTTTATGTATTTGCTGTGTATTTGTTAATATTTAAACCTATGTGATCATGTAGGACGTAAATTAGGTCTTTGTGATAGTTTTTAATTAATTTAATGGTGCCTTTGATTTGTTTCCATAGTTAAGATATAATTTAAGTTTCATATTTATAGCATATTTGTGTTGAATTTCGCTTGTTGGATTTTGTGGAATCTAAATAATTTTGAAAATTTTTTATAGGGAGATAATTACCTATTATTTATTATAGGATAAACATGTTATTATTCTTTTTTAGGAGTATTATCCTTGATTTTTATAATATGCTATTAAATATTGTAGGTTTGTGGGTCCTCCCGTTATTCTTCAATTATTTATTTGTTACGTGTATGATTTAGTAAGCCTTTTTGATATTTATGATTTAGAAATAAAATAATTTGCGCCATTTTTTTGTTCAAACTACATACCCTAATGTCTTATCCTTCATACTTTGATAGATTTTAATTATTTATCGGGCTTGGGGTCTCAAGCTTATTAGTTGTTAATATTTCTCATAACAAGTTTCATAAGGGTGCTTGGTGGACCATCTCCATGAGTAAACTTATAAGTACTATGACAACATTTGCTATTTTAATTTTTTGTAATAGTTTATTTATATTTTTTATTTTAATAATTTTATTTCTATATATAGTTGTTACTTTATTTTCTCCTTTATCTTTTTTTTTTTTTGCTTCATTGATGTACTCTTATCATGATTTATATTAATAAAATGAAATATTAGTTTATACTATATTGCTAACTCTTATATGTTATGTTTATATTATTTGTATAAGATTTTTTTAATACAAAATATGATTTGTATCTCTTCATTACATACCCCAATGTCTTCGTTACATCACGACTCATGCTTTTCTAGCACAAAAAACTAAAGAAAGTTTTTTTAAAATATAGTAGTCTTTATTTTTTTAGTTTTTGTGCATTTTAATGTTTTTTGGCACATTTTTTATTTATTTCTAATTTTTGTGATCTCTTAAGTTTTTTTTTAATGTAAAGATATATTTTTGAACTTAAATATAGTCATTAAATCCTAAAAAAATTGTTAAAAAATTGCAAACAAATCTCATGAATTTTAAGAAATTTGAAAAAAAATATTGTAACTCATTTTCTCCTTTAAAGTATAAATATACCCTATAGGAGAGGGGAAAATCACTCCTTCGAATCTCTTTTAAGACATCAAGTTCGTTTTCTTTAAAGAGATCAAATATCTCCCTTGTAACACCCCAGGGTTTAATTTTAGAAGTATTATCTATTTATCTATTAATTAATCAATTAGAATTTCTATAAATTCATCAATATAAATCGATACAATTGAAACAAAAAAGAATCATATGCACCAAAATATTGTGTGCTCTTTTTCACATATATATATCCACAATAGCTATATTATAACAAGTATGCATGTTATATACGTATATAAAAAAAATTTAACAATTATTTCTCAAATTTTAAAATTTATCCAAATTACCTAAATTAAGATATTTCCCCCAAAATATAAAAATACTTGGTGAAAATTTAATATATTCCAGTCAAAATGCTCTTATTGATCACATCTATCACATATCAAAAATTATAGAGTGAAAGTTTATTAAAAATCAAGATATCATAATTTTTGTACATTCTAACCAAATTAAAATGGATAAAACATAACATACACAAAATTATTAAAATCAGAGGAAGAGTAATCCTTAAACGAACAAATTTTATAATAAAATTAACTAGCAAAAATTGCTCTACTACCTTCAAATCCTAACTTCTTTCTTCTCTCTCCTCTCTTTTCTCTTTATTTTTTATTTTCTATTCTCTAATAAGTCGAGTGAGCAGGGAAAGGGATTAAGTAAACTTTTTTTAATGTTTAAAGATATTTTTATAATAAAATATCATAAGGATATAAATTTAATTATATAATTTATTTAATTTTAAATGTAAAGATCGTATAAATTCTTTTTTATCTTTACATGGCTCTAAAAATTATATAAAAATATTCATAAAATTGCAAAGTATGTCTAGAAAAATTTGATAAAATCAGTTTGCAAAACGGACACCTAACGATCGTAAAACTCTCATTGTATTGACATGTGTCAATTTTCTACACCACCCTTAAAATTAAAAGAAAATTATTATAATTAAAGTATAATAATATCTATATTATGACAAAGATGATTTATAAATTTGACTTATAATTACTCTTGAAAAAAATAATTTGACTGTGTCTAGAGGCGGAACTGCCTACTGCGCAGGGGGGCAATTGCCCCCCCCCCCCCCCCCCCCCCCCCGCCCCACAGAAAAATTAAAATCCTATTTAGAATAAGAGTTATTGAATAATTTGCCCCCTTAAATATTATTTTTTGCCCTAAGACTTTTTTCACGCTTTCTATTTCTATATTCTTGCTGTTCGCTAACTCCATTGGAGATAATTGCTCTTCTTGACAAAATAGTTACTTTCTTTAGTTATTACTTATTTAAGCATAAAGTCATAAATTGGAATGTATGAAACAAAAAAGAGCACACAAAATAGGTACGTCTTGCTCTTTTTGTTTCAATTGTATCGATTTATATTGATGAATTTATAGGTACGTCTTGCTCTTGTTATAATATAGCTATTGTGGATATATATATGTGAAAAAGAGCACACAATATTTTGGTGCATATGATTCTTTTTTGTTTCAATTGTATCGATTTATATTGATGAATTTATAGGTACGTATCTATTCTATTTGGAATAGGTACGTCTTGCTCTTTTTTTTTTCTTTCATATTTTAATGGCTCCTATGGCAGAAGCTCCACAATGGTTAATAATTTTGCGTATATTAGTGCTTCTATCTGCAAAAAAATGAAAAATCCAGATAGAAAAAATGTAAGTGGTTTGAATGGATGGCAGATATTAATCTCTTTGATTGTGAATCATTTACTGGTCATTTTCCTTAATGAGATCAGAATTTAGTGATTTTGGGCTCGTTGGATTCATCTCGTTGAGCCGCTCGATTTGACTATAAGCATGTCATGTTTGGAAGCCGTTTGATAATTCACATTATGATTTGAACCCTCCGAATGCGCTTTGGGTCTTTGATTTGGACTCATTTGGGATCAGATTGAATCGAATTTGGTGTCGTTGGGCTCGTATTTTTGAGACGTTCACTTTGACTGTAAGTTTGCTAAAATCAAAGTTCATATGGTCTTCGATTTAATTTTTAAAATTTTTAATTTGATTTTGCCTCAAGATTTGTGCCGGATCAAGATATTTTTTTCCTAACATATCAATATTTTTATTTTTTTGCCCCCCTAAAAACTAAGGCCGGTTCCGCTCCTGACTGTGTCAAAATACAGGCTATTACAACCCTATACAAGCATATTATATTCCTCCCTGTAAGCTACAATGTATCTCTCCTAACAGTAACAAACTACCCTTCATATGTAGAATTAAGGGGAAAATATACATCTCTTAAATCTCCATTCATAGGTTTTAGTTTCATTTATTAAAAGAAGCACTATATTATTATGTTTATGCAAAATATTCTCATTTTACATACTCGGGCGTTTTCTCTACTAGGAGTATATATAGAATCATCACACACTAGTAGAAGTGTGAGTGACATCAAATATTTGCAATCCCTACAATGGAGCTCTGATCTTTATCTTGAAGAGGGGTTGACTGTCTCTATTTAAATGAATTAGGATCTCAAATAAATAAATATTTCACCACATTTGAATGCTCTATTTTTTTCGCAATTGAGAGATACTAATGATCAAATTTTGATACATCTCATTTAAAAGATGTCAGTTGATGTAACAATATATTATTAGCTTGATGATATAAAGATGATGCTAAAAAAGCTCCCCAAAAAATATTCAAAATTTTTTATATGTTATTTTCTTATTTTTAAAATATTTGTAAATCTATATTCTAATCTAATACTTATGTATACATTTATTTTAGGTACTATTAAAGATAAAGTTTAATTTCAGTTTGATATCGCATTCAATGTTGATGAGTTTTTGTGGAGGGGTTTAGATTACTAATGTGATCAAATTGTGAATGGGATACTCTTCTAATATAATTAGAAGAGTTATGATTAATTTGGATAAGTTAATTTGAAGGTGATATTTAAGGAGTTTGGATGATATGCCAATATTTATGTAATCTGTTGTGAAATAAAACTCCAACTTCCACTCAATGAAAATTTCTCTTCATATATCTAAATCAAGTGAACTTAGACTTGATTTGAAGGTGAGGATATCTCCCTTAATTCTAGAGAGTTCGATAAGAATTGGACAAGATTCGGTGGGTCAACTGTGCTCTGGAAGTAATGTTGGTCAATTTTATCCAGAATTGACCAAGGTTGGGGATTTAGTTGAGGATTTCTATTGATCAAGTTGAATTCTGAAATACAACTTGGAATGGCTCACAGAAATCCTCTATATGGGATCTAAAGGTTTTTTAAAATTTTGGTGGAGCTATATATATATATATATATATATATATATATATATATATATATATATATATATATATATATATATATATATATATATAGGGTTGGAAAAAGGTTAATGTGTTGGAACAACAAACATAAATAAGGATTATGGTTGATTTGTTCTCCATGATTTGACAATCATAATCAAATTTAGAGTTATTAAATTATGGTATGTTAGCTAAAGATCTGGATATTTTGATGTAATTTTATGAGGTTTAGGTTGGTCAAATACTAATAGAAACAAAACTAGTCTTTCAAAATAATAGGTGTTGGTTGGCCTTAGCGATGAGGATTAGACTTAGGATTTGAGGGAGAAAATTAGATTTGGGTTTTTATAGGGTGGAATAAAAGCACAAGAACACACTATAGAAGTTTGTAATGAAAATAAGAAAATTAAACTCTACTCACCAACGTAGAGGGTTCAAGAGGATCACCCAATTCTCTTGGGTTGATTGGCCACCAATCCTCTAAACTCTTTAAATTTTCATCTCTAAAATGTATTACACAATCAATAATGCACTTCATTTCAAAAAAAAAAGTCTTATACAACTAGCACAAGTCCAAGAGATACATCTTGACATTCAAACACTAATAAGGAGGGAATGGCGTTCAATGGAAGGGTGGCCCACACTTGCAAACACTCTAATTGCTTCCTCCTTCATGCTTCGCCAGCCACTCCACTCTTCCTATACACTTCTTGACCAACCACTTCACTCAAAAACATGGAAATAATAAATTAAACACTAACAAAGGCAATACAATACTATTTAACTCACGCATCCTTTTAACATGAAATTACATAAAACATAGCACATAAATGAAGCAAATCTTCATGGATGCTTCATAGCTTGAGCTTCATGTGCTCTTGCTCTAGTGATAGGGCCACTTCCATGTGCAACATCAAGTGTCAATGTTAGAGATGCCAGATATTGCATTAGTTTTGATGCCGTTGAAATCATTTTAAATATGTTGAAAATGAAATAAAATATGCTTCATTATGTCAAACTTCAATAGGAAAGAATTTGCTTATTGAAAGCTGATTCACGAATTTGGAGATATGAAAGTCATATAAGGTTGTATGTTAACACATGTAAGCCAAATAGTTTCATATGTGGTATTGAAATGTATATTTCTACATATATGAATATACAAACTTGATTGATGTTGACAATTAATTTGTTAGAAGTAATAAACTATCTATTTTCATATAAAAGTAATTCACAATAATGAGAACTTCCCCCCCATAAAAGAATAATTCCTTTATACATTTTTGAGATAACTCAAAATCTCCAAGTCATGTTAGAAATTCAATATGTCGTAGCTGATTCTTTTGAGTTAGCAATAAAAAAAACCTCATGGTTGGAATATAATGACCTCGATTTCTTAGTTAATAAGGAACTTTGAGGCTTATACGTTTTTATATTTTTAGAAGAACATAAATAATGTGTCTTATGAGGCTCAAGTCTTTTAAGATTTTTGAATAAGAGATTAATCTATATCAAGAACCCGTATATATTCTTAATATAAACGTAAATTATGTACCTTCTAATGTTTATGCCTTATGAGATTTTTTTGGAGAATATGTATTTTCTAATGTTTTAGCCTCTGAAATTTTTTAAGGAAGCAAAGAAACATATGTCTTCTAAGGATTCTATCATTGTTGACCTCATTTTTGTATGAGGTCATTAGAGCCTAATCCAGACTTCAAATCAATCCTGAACTTAAGCCAATCCAAATCTTGATTCACTTCAAAGCTCAATCAAAATCCAGACTCCAGCCTAGTCCAAAATTCAAACTCTAGTTCAAATCTTGATCCTGCCTTTGATCTAGCTCAAATCCTTTTCAATTACTTATGATCACTCCAAATGATCATAAATGATTAAGATGATTCAAATCCAGATATTTAAACCCAAAATCTATATCAAATCCAGATTTCCAAATCCAAAATTCAAGGCCAAAGATCTAAGTCCTAAAAGCCTTTTCCAGGTAATTTTTAAACATTTTAAACCCCACTCAAATGACTTCTGATTCATGATCTATCAGTTACATACTGATGTGATATGTCTCTAGAGATAACCCTCCAAATTTGAGCCCATTTTGGGGTCTCTAACCCCAGACACTAAATTTAAATCCAAAGGCTATAAAACCTTCAAATATTTACGGCCCGTGCCACTGGACCCGTTATCTAGAGAAATTTGACCTTGGAGTTTCCCTCAAACCCTCTAATCACCTCCAGACCCTTGATATTGATGTGTTTAACATTAATCTACATCTTTTTTGACCCACCTTGACCCAGGGTTCATCAGAGGTCAAAATGACCAAAATGCCCTTTAAAGGGGTTTTTGGACTTTTGACCAAAATTTAACATCGTTCAATATTTTTAACTTTTGAAACCCCTCTCAATGAATTTCCTATGATATTTGAGACCCATTGAAATCAAACCCACTCCTTGGTTTGACTTGTTTGGCCAAGTCAACTAAGGTTGACCAAATCTACCTTTAACCCAACCATTATTATTTTCAACATTTGAATCCATCTCAAACCAATCTAATGCTTCAAAATCATTTGTTTGGACACTCATGACATGTACAAAGACTTCCAAGTCAATCCTCCCTAGGTTTGACTTGGTCAACCCATTTGGAGGGGTCAAAACCCTCTCCAATTTCATGTATTTACTCAAAGCTTCAACACCATGGCCCTATATCCCTTAATATTGACTCCTACAGCACATTTGACTCCTCCCATGCACATCCTAGTCACCATTGACTAGTCAACAAGTCAATGGGTCAAGTTTTGTTGAAATAAGGCCAAGTCATGGGCATTTGACCATGCCACATGAACAACCCTTTTCCCTCTCCCAAAACCTACCACAACCTGCTCAAAAGGGATTAATTTCCTTTCCTAAGAAGCCACAAATCATCCCCCTAAACCTTGCTTTGGCTTGGTTTAGCCAAATGGAGAAAAAGAGGTGTGGTCCCCCTCCTCTTGGCTCAAGGCAATCCCTCTCATCCACCAGCCTTCTCCAGGTTTTAGGCTGCTCATGGGACACTTGGCAAGTATCCAAAGCACTCTTGATTGAATCCTAACCATCCATTTCAAATCATGAGAGTTAAGTGGGCAAAACTTGCCCTAATCCTCATCTTGTTCATTTTTTGCCTTAAGTTCCAAACTCCAGCACCTCCAAGACTCTCCAAGAGCTCCCCAAACTCTCCAGCACTCCCCAAGGCCATTCCAAGCCTTTCCCCACCATTTCCACCACTCAAACCATCATTTTAGTGGAAAATGAGAGAGAAAAGAGAGAAACATCATCTCTCTTCGATATCTTCAAATCCAGTCGTCAAAAGCCTCCAATGTCTTCTACAAACTTGAGTGTGGACAGTCAACAAGTTCAGAGAGCCCAAGATCACAAAAATCCACCATGTAGATTGTAAGATATCTCCACTTTTAGTTAAAATTTTAATTTGAAACTGTAGGAATTTTGCAATGCATGGAGCCTCCAAACTCCAGGCATTGCAAGATCATATTGCCCTCTAGCTACAGTTCAAATTTCATCAAATTTCGTTGAGTATTTTGGGAGATATGGGCATTTAAAGATTTCAAATTGAAGGCGCAATCGGACGGCCCAGAATCGGCCACGTGGCCAAGCCCGACCGCGCGCCTTCTCCAGGATTCGAGCGCGGGTCTGCTCAGACCGCGGGATGCCGTGTGGCTCAATTAGAGCCGTCAAATCATCCCACGGTCGATCCGACGTGTTTAAGTGGTCGGCCCTCAGTCCGACACGTGGCAGAGATGCGGCGCCACGCCGCCGTAAGGCCCAATGATTGGTACGGCGGCGACGGCGCCCGATTTGACCAATAATGGTCCAAAATAATTTCAAAATTGCCCAAAATCTTTCAAAATTCACAGAAAATTGAATTTTCCACCAAATTGGACGTTCTTAGGCTCGTTGGAAAGGTAATTGAATGTAGATTTATTAAAATTAATATCAAGTTGTTTTGAGCTCTAAATTAAGAGAAATTTGTATTTGTTTGATTTTAATTTTTCCCAATTTTCTTGCAATCCAGGGATCAAATGAATCCCAAATTTTGGTGGAATGTTCCTGAGCATCTTGTAATTTTTCTAGGGTCAGATGTTCTGTGATTTTCTGTGATGTGAATTTTTAAGGTTATGGGTCTATTTTGGACCCAAAACTTTGAAAATTTATAACTTCAGTTCCCTATAGAATTAGGCTGCATGAATTTTTTGATATGATTGTACATCTGTA
The DNA here is from genome assembly GCA_019925795.1 of Dendrobium chrysotoxum. Taxonomy (NCBI): domain Eukaryota; kingdom Viridiplantae; phylum Streptophyta; class Magnoliopsida; order Asparagales; family Orchidaceae; genus Dendrobium; species Dendrobium chrysotoxum. The sequence continues at coordinate 28,607,725 of CM034301.1, read as the reverse complement.
AGGGTTAGCCATACCAAATTTCAAGCCCATTTGAATAGTAGGGACACCTAAGAAAAATAATTAAAAAAAGTCTAGAAAACTTTAAAAATTTCTAGGGGATTGTACACACACCCAATAGAGGTGAAACTTGAACATAGTATGCCTAGTGAAACCATGTACCTTAGGGTTAAATTTCATTGAATTTGGAGGTCATTAGGTCAGAAAATTAATTACCCAAAGTTTCAGCCCTTTTTAGGAGGCAAAAAATTAAAAAAAAATACAATAAATCCAAATTAAGTCAAAAAATTATAAATAATATCTCAAACTGACCATAACTTAGTCCTCGACCTAGGAAAAATAAAAGCCCCTTGACTAGACTCCTAATTAAACTTTAATTTGACTTTTAATGAAAATCAACAAGTAATTAAATTAATTAATTAAAAATATTTAAAAATCCAAAATAATTTTCAAACACTTGAAAACACTCCCATGGGTCATTCCTGACCTTTGGGATTGATTCCATGTAGTTTGGCATGGGTTTGGATCAAAATGATCAAAACCTTCCTAATTAGGCAATTTTAAAAAATTCAATAATTAGTGAAATTTTGAAAATTCATAACTAATTACAGAAAAATCTAAATTGAGCAAACTTAGTGTCAATCAACTCCAATTAAGGTCTAGTATTTTCTAAAAATTTCAAACCTTCAAAATCTGGTCAAAGTCAAAAAGTCAACCTTTTCATCAACCGCAGTTCAAATCTAGGCCCAAACTTTAAAAAATCATAACTTTTCATAGAAAACTCTAAATTGAGTGTGCTAATAGTCTAACTACTCATCATAAGGTCTAATATTTATTAAAAATTGGAAACTTGTAAAATTAACTTTAAATTAAAAAGTCAACTTTTGACCCCTTAGTTAAATGATTAAAATAATCCAAAAAATTCTAAAATTCAATAAATCATTCAAAATTCTAGAAAACATCAATTTTATTTTAAAACTAGCAATCAATTAGTTTAATTAAAAATTAATCAATCTTCAAACCTTAATCAAACTCAATTATATCGGGTAACACTAGGTAACTCATGCCTACGAGGCTATTAAATTAGCCCCAAGGAAGGTGAAATAAACTTCATGGCCTCGGTGTGCAACAAAGGTGGTATTCAACAAATAATTAAAATCAATTTTAAAATCAAATTTAAACTATTAAGACTTAAACTTCAATTAAAATCTCCCTTAAGCCTTTCAACCAATCAGAACGTCAAACAACTTCAATCAAGTACCCTATTCAGGATCTACCCTAGCCACATGACCTACTACACACATTTTAGATGGTTTGCTATGACAACCGACTCTAGATCTAGGCTAGGCCGGTGCTTACTTTTCTGTTGTGTGCTGGGTTTTCAAAGTTTTCATTGCATGTTGTGATTGAAATTGATTGATGTGTTTATTTACTTTTATTACACTCTGTGGATTGATGTGATAGGCGACTAGACCTTTAGGTTAGGAACGATCTGGATGCTCACTAGATTTTCTGCAGGTGCCCACGCTCGTGCAGGGCAATAAAGGGGGCTAAACAAATAATAAATATAAATGCTACAGTTGCTTCAGCTGCTTAGCCCCCCAAATGAAAAGAGCGTGGCCAAGTGTGTTTAGTTTTATATGCACATATATATAACTGCTTAGGATGTATTTTAATATTTAAATGCTTAGGATAACCTTGCAAGATCGAGTCTAAATTTTAATTTTCATGCAATGTAATTTGATGTCATATTTGAATTATAAATTGCCAAGTGACTTGAGAATGGAATATGAATATCCAACTTAGATTCCAAAGAGGAGAAGACATCCCTTAGGGGAGAGTCTTCCTCCATTTGGAAGGCTAAGTTAGGATATCTTTCGAACATCTAATTTGGGATTCAAAGAGGAAGGGACATCCCTTAAGGGAGAGTCCCTATCCATTTGGAGCTCCAAATTTGGATGACCTTTCAAGTATCCAAAGAGGAAAGATAACACCCCTTTTGAGGGGGAGTTTCTTTCTATTTGGATATCCAGGCTCGACGATCCAAGGAGTTCCAAGAAGACAAAGAAGTGAAGAGCGAGAAGAATCATTCTCAAAGTCACTTGAATTTTAGGAGTAGAATCCGGGTTGTCGTCAGTGGTGCCCGACCACTTTTAATTTATGTAAATCTGAGTTGTAATAAGCAAGGCAATTTGCCTATGGATATTTATTTAATTAATTTGATTATTTAATGTGTTGTAATTTAATTTGATTGCGTATAGAGTTGCCTATTTTTCTTAGTTCTTTGGCGTTTGCATGTCGTTTTATTTTAGCCTGGATTTTGTTAGGCTCTCTATGGATTAAAAATATTTTTACTCATAACTAATATTTAAAATTTTAAGATTTAAATAATATAGAAACTTAACGACCTAGGGAATAGCCAAAATCGTCCGGGGTCGCATGCATATTACTGCACTTCTCTCTCTCCTTGCTATGAGACACTTTCCCGCCTGCGGGTAGAGTCCAGATAATCTGACCTATGAGGATGAGGTGTTGGATCTGGGGAAGTCTAGTCTTTTCAAAAAAATTATTTTATAAGCCTTTTTTAAAATTTTATGCATACCAGATTTGGATACTTTAACCAGCATGCATCGCATTAGAAACTAATTAAATTAAAATTTTAATTGCATTTTAGTCTAAGCATTCCACCGAACATGAGTCAAGGGGTCAATTAGGAATCTGCTCTAGATGTCGACCCTAATTTCTTAAACCAATCTTAAATAACATCCCTAACCACTCTACATTAAAAGACCGGACTCATGGTTTTAAAGCGTTTAGGTGGTTTAGCTAGCTCCTCAATCCAGGCCGGGGTAAGTCCAGATTTTGCACTGCATTAGTTAGGTTCGGACTACTATGGTATAGTGTGCAAATTTAGATCTAGGATCTGGGGCAAGCTTTGAGTTATAAGATCCCAACCTCCGGGAATATAATCCCAAACTTTTAATAAAATGCTCAACTCGAATTAAATATTCTTTCAATCCAAAATTTAAAGCCCAACACTTCGCTTAGGTCGGGGCACTTCTGAATTATTTCAGAATTCTAAAGTGCCTCCTACCCTTCCTCATTTGATTCCAAAATAAGTGTTCAATCTTGCTCCTATCCCATTTGAAATGTTAATTTCATCTCTTTTATATCATTCCTAAAAAATCTCTAAACAAAATTTCTGTCATTATTTTAATCGAAAGTTTTCGTAGGGAACTCCGGTCTCCCACGATGTAATTAACTACGAGGGCTTGCGCTCGTAGGAGATTTAGAACCCACAACTGATTTTTCAAAATGGATTTCTAAAATTCAACATTAGTCTTCTTTGGGAAAATTGAATCAATGACGATCATTATCGTCGCCTTCAAATAATTGATAACAAATGATATCTTCTCCCCTTAGGGTGATATATTATTTGTCGTCATGGTTTTGAATGCGAAAATAATGATCCCTCCCCTAGGCTATTATGATTAGATACTTGATAGAGTATCATGTTAACCCTTCGGGGTTATATGTTGCTCTCTCTTGAATCTGATCGTCATAGATAAGGTGAAATTTTTTTAATCTCATTATCTAAATTCATTAAGGAATGATATCTTCGCCTCTTAAGATGATATATTATTCATAATAACACGTTCGATTTTGAGATTAGAATCCTAAGTTAAAATTCCCAAAGAAAACTAAACTTTTCAAAACCCGCTTTCAAACCACAAACAATCATATAGAGAGTTTTAGAGTATAAGTGAAATATATATTTTCTTAGTTTTTTAGCTTTTTGAAATTTTTGGTGAATACAAGAAATATGTACCTTCTAAGATTTTAAGCTTTATGAGATTGTTGGAGAGATGAAAGAACCTATACCTTATGAGACTTTTGACATTTTGAGATTTTTTAAAAACTAAAGAAACATATTTTTTTAGGCTTTTATACTTCTCAGAATTTTGGAGAACTTAAGAAATTTATAATTTTTTATGTTTTTAGCCTTCTGAGATTTTTGACTGAGCGAAGACCTTATCAACTACTTGCTCTTATAAAGTCTTTCAAATATAGATCTAGTCTACTATTAGCTTCTCATCAAGGTTACCTCATGAGTGTACCTTCTAGGGGTTATTAAAATAAAGCTCCACTAAAACCTTAACCTATGTCGCAAGATACTGAGTGAAATCCACTAGTGACATTTGACATATATAAGGTTGTTTATTAAAGCATTACTCGATGACATAAACTTATACGAAAGAGATTTAGAGAAATCTATAAGTGTGTGCTATCCTATAAACTTAATTATGGGTTATATACACATGTGCACTACTATTTTGATGCAATCTTTTTAATCATTTGTGTTACTCATGGTCTTTATATTATAGCCCTGTAAACTCAATTATTGGGGCTATATAAACTTGAGTATACTTATTTTATTGCAAATCATTCATATTGTACACAAGCATGTGTAATCCTATAAATTCAATTTTTTTTGTTATCCACACATATATATAGCTATTTTAGTGTTAATTCTTCCATCCAATGTGATGTACAAATGTGTGTACAACATTATAAATTCAATTATTAACATGTGCATACTTAAACACATCTATTTTGGGGCAAGTTATTCCACATATTATGTTGTGCATATGTAGTATAAATCAAGACAATCAATTTATTGTATATACACCCTATATTTAACTATTTTAATTTAAATTCTTGATACATCACCAAAAATCATCTTGATCGAGTACAAATCTTGAGGCATATTCAAGTTAGCATCTTCCTGTTTGATTGAAAAAGTGTATTTTTGAAAAGGTTAATTATCTGTAGGAATAATTTAAAAATTGATATTTAAGTTTTAATCCTGAAATTGAACATCTATTAGTGATGATATACTACCTCAAAAGGTAGAGATAAAATCTCCTAATGGGTTCAAATTTAGAATTATAAAACTGATCCTGAATATCGTAGCTAAATTTTGGAGGGAATCACATATGATCCCAAAGGATCAAAATAAAGTTCAGTCAAATATCTGGTTACGATAATCTGGATAAATTACCATAAATTTCATATTCAAAATTATATCAATAAATGATATATCATCCCGAAGGAAGAAAATATCACTCATTGTTAATTACTTTAATGTGACGACAATGATTGCCATTTTTTTGTTTAATTTCCCAAAGATAATTAATTAAGGATTTTAAAAAATTTGATTTTGAAAATCAAGTCTAGGTTTCTAAAACTCCTACAAGCGCAAGCCCTCATAGTTAATTATATCGTATGAAAATAGAGATTTTTCTATGAATACTCTAGATTAAAATAGCAATACAAATTTTATTTGATGAATTTTATTTGGATTTCAAAGTTTGATGTCAAAGGAGGTAGGAACTAGAATTTTTAAATGGGATTGGTTCAAAATTGAACACTTATTCTGGAGTCAAAGGAGGAATGGTATGAGGTGTTTTGAGATTCTGAATTACTTCAAAAATACCCTAGCCTGTCCTAAGCATTGGGCATGAATTTGATGGAAAGAGATTTAAGTTTAAATGATCAATTTTATTAGAAGATTGGTTTTATATTCCCGATCACCAGATTGGGAGAACGCTCAGGAGATGAGGGAGGAGACTAACCTACCAAGTGGGTATGACGTCCCGGTCAAGATCCCATAGTTTTCCATCATTCCGGGTTTGTCGATGTCCTTAGCCTGCTTAGTCGAGTGCCGACCAGAGGGTCCTTGTTAGTAACCATGTGTTACCTTATTCAAGGGGACCTCGTAGGCCAAGGGACTGGGGAAATAATCCTAGGCTGGCAAATATAAAGTGCACAGGTCTGTGGGTAGTGGACCTATATCTATGTTATTTAACCTAGGATGCCACTCTCATTTTGTATGCATATCAATATATCTCAAAAATAGAAAGAAACATCAGTCTAACCTAAAGCTAGAGTTAATATCCTAACAAGTCAATCTAGGTGTGTATAGCAGGCTGTGTGATTTAGATATGTCCTATATCAGGTAATTGGTTAAAGTTGTTTAATGTTCTGGTTGGTTGAAAGGCTTAAGGGAAGATTTTGGTTAAAGTTTAAGTCTTAATAATTGAAATTAATTTTAAGATTGATTCTTAATTATTTATTGGATATCACCTTTGTTGCTCACCGAGGCCATGAAGTTTATTTCACCTTCTTTGGGGCTAATTTAATAGCCTCGTAGGCTTGGGTTACCTAGTGGTACCCGGTATGATTAAATGAATTAGATTTGATTTAAAGTTTGAAATTTGATGAATCTCAATTAAGGTTGATTGATTGCTGGTTTTAAAGTTAGATTGAAATTTTTTAGATTTTTAAATCAAGTATTTAATTTTTTTTGAAGTTATTTGAATTATTTAATGTATTTAATTAAAGGGGTTTAAATTTAAATTTTAAATTAAGAATGATTTTTGAAAAATTAGTATTTTATTAAAATATTATACCTTAAGATGATCAGTTAGACTATAAGTATATTGGATTTGAATTTTTTTCATATTTTATTATGAATGTTTGAAGTTTTGACTTGATTTGAACTAAGTTTGACCAAAAATTGACTTTTTCAAATTTCATTGATTTCTAAAAACTTGATATTTTTGATAAATATTAGACCTTAATGTGAGTTGAATGTCTTTGAGTTTGCTCAATTTGGAGTTTATTTGAATTAGTTATGAATTTTTGAAGTTTTGAGTATTTATCAAATTTTCAAAATTTGCTTAATTAAGGGCCTTTTATTAATTTGAATCCAAATGACCTCCAAACTCCTTGGAATCAACTCCAAAGGTCAGGAATGACCTAAGAACAGATTCCTAAGTATTTGAGAGAGTTTTGGAATTTTAATTATTTTAATTATTTTAATTAATTAAATTAATTAAATATTAAATTTCAATTAAAATTAAATTAAGCTCAAATTTGATGTCCAGTCAAGGGGCTTTTATTTTTCATTGATTAAGGGTTCAATTTTGGTCAGTTTGAGGTATTATTTGTAATTTTTGGATTTAAAATTGATTTATTAAATTTTCTAGAAGGTTTTAAGGCTTAATTAAGGTTTAATTTTGATTAAATAAGTTAGAGGGCTTAATGACTTCAAAATTCAATGGCAAAATTTCTTAAGGTTGTATGTGTCACTAAGTTTGTATGTTCAAAGTTTCAAGTCAAAAGAATATGAATTCTAATTATTAAAATTTCTCTAAATTTTTTAATCCAAGGTCCTTAATTATTATCCTTTATGACATTAAGTTGTATAGGATTGAAATCAAGTTCTTCTAACCCTATGAACACTAATTACAATCACACCATAACAATCAATCATGAAACAAATATACTAGATCTACATGAAGAAAGATGGATTCATGAATGCTCAAATATTATCCTTAAAGCATGCTCCAAATACTTGAAGGCTCATCCGTTAAACAATCATATGTTTGATTTGATTCAAAGGCACTATATGATGATTGATGAAATATAATGCATTCAAAACCACTTAGAATAAATTCCTTGAAAATTTAGAGAGCAATAAAAAAGAACTGGGAAATTAATGATTGGAATGATCATTCTCTAAATACTCAAAATAAATTGAGTGTTTTTAGATATAATTGTTTGCTGATTTCTTAGAATCTTTTTATGTAATCATTGTAATATCATTTGATTAATAATGAACTTCATTCAAACATCCTAGATTAAGTAATAATCTAATGCTTTTGAATGGAAATTCAAAACATAAATCAAATGAAATTCCAATAATTATATATAACGCATTCAACGTTCATATAAACCTTTTCATTATGCCACTTAAAATTAGACTTGAACAGATATTTAATTAAACTATAATTAAGGGGATTTGAAAATACCTAAGATTTAAATAATAATAATAATAATAATAATAAAATGAAATTAGACTTTGATTTTATTTTTAGACAATAGTAGATTTTATTTCGAGAAAAATGAGTATTTATACAAAAATTTTGGTAAAGTATTTTATTTTCTGTGATTGTTCAAAGTTCTGGAATTAAAATAATTTAAAATAATAGGTTTAATTAGGATTTACACAGCTGGCGTCGAACGAGTGGTCTATGTGAATGGCGGCGGTTAGCTGTGTAGATCACTTAAGTGTGTCAGCAGTGCATGAGAACCATCCGATTCCGAGGCTTCCATCCAACGGTAGATGTTCAGCGCCATACTTGATCTCGTCTGAGAATAATCGGACGGTCATAAATGAATCCCACGGTTTGCAATGGATGGACTAGATCAAGTTGGATGAAACTTCATCTGTCTAGTAGCTAGATTCAACAGGATTAAACAAACAGGAGACGAAATCAAGACTATTAAAATCAGATAGAACGAATGAACGGTCATGATTTCATCTCTAAGCTCAGCAAACTGAAAAAATCCTAAACCTACAATCAAACTTAAACTTCATTTACAGTGAATTAAATGGCATAATCACTAAGATTCATATAACAGATGGGAAGAGAAGTAGTGGGGATTAATTTACATGCTCTGGAGTACCCTATGTGGATGCCTATTTAAAAACTTAGGTAAAACCTAGGGTTAGAGATATACCGCAATAGGGTTGATGGATTCGAATGATTTAAAATGGGTTGAGCTTGTGGATTGTCCACGTAAAATTCTTCAGAAGAGTTCAAGCTCTGAGAAGGAATGGATGGCAAGATCGATCAACTTAGATGGAGTATGGCTTGGTCTTCCTTAGCTCTCATCTCTGGCAGCCTCGAAACAGTAGGAAATCATCAGGGAGGAGTGGAGGAGGCTCTAGGGAAGAAAAATGAAATCCTAGAGCTCCCGAAATATGACTGAAGTAGGAGTTAGCTTCCTTTTCAATGGTTTCGTCCCTCCCATCCTATTCTAAGCGTTGGAGGGAAAGAGGAGGGCTAGGATCACATTAGCACCTTGCTTGGATGATGTACAGCTGTCCCAGGCCATTAGTACAGGTGAAAACATCTCTAGGTCATTCCACATGGAGGGGACCACTAGGGACGTTAGGGTTGAGCTTGGAGCGTGGGTTCAAGTTGGGTTAAGTCTAGAAAGGGTCTAGAACTTTCCTGAAATGTATTTGAATGGCTGGATAGGTCTGGATTCAAGTAAGGGAGTTGAATGGAGGAGCTTGACCATTTTAAGGGATTTCAAGTTTTCATTGACTGTTTGACTACTCAAACAGTCAATGGGGGCTGATGTGGATTTGAGGGGTAACTGGTTTGCTATAGGAGTGATATAGAATATGTTATGAGTTAGAGATTGAAGATTAAAATAGGATGTTGACTAAGTGAAGTCATTTGAAGTTTTGTTGACTAGATTTTGATTAGTCAAATGGTCAAATTAAATGATATGGCATGTGGGAGGACTTGAGGAGATGCTTGAGTTGATTTGAAAGGGCTTGAAGGTCAAGGATGAAAATTTAAAATCAAAGTGCGAGCTTAAGATAGTTTGACCAAGCCTTATTGACTTGACTTGGTCAAATCAAACACAACCTAATTCATGATGACTTTGGAAACACTTGAGCCATGAATTGAATGTGTTTAAGAGTTTGATGAGGTTTAAAATGGATTAATTTAGTTGAGTACATTGAACTGAGTTGTATGGGTCAATTTTGACCAAATATAAACTTAGTTGACCAAGTCAACTATTGACTAGGTCAAAGGGTCTAATCCAATCCAAATCACTAATGGATATAATCGTAGAAGTTCAACAAAGTTTGAATGGATTTGAAGCTTGATTCAAAGTGTAAAAGCTTAAAGGTTGATCTGGTCAACCCAAGTTGACTTGGTCAACTAGGTTGACCTAGGGCCAAGGTTTGGACTTGACAAGTTTGATTTGATATTTTAAGTCTGATGGAGGTGATCTCAGAGGTTGAAATGGCCATTTGAGTTGAAATGACTATTCAAACCCTCAAAGGGTATTTTGGTCATTTTGACCCCTGGTCAACTGGGGGTCAAAGTGAGTCCAACAAAATACACTTTAATATTAAATGAGTCATAATCAAGGGTTTGGAAGTGATTGGAAGCTTTGGAGAAAGCTCCAAGGTCAGGATCCACTAGGTAGTAGGTCTAGTGGCATAGGCCGTAAATATTTGAAGGTTTTACATCCTTTGGAAAACAATTCAATTTCTAGGGTAAGAAATCTTAGAATGAGCTCAAATTTGGAGGGTTACTTCTAGAGACATGTCATATAAATGTGAAATTGATAGACTCTGAATCGGAAGTCACTTGATTGGGATTTGAAGTGTTTAAAAAAATTACTAGAAAAGGCCTTTAGGATAGGGTCCTCTTGGCTTGGATTTGGGTCTAGATTTCTGGATTTGAATTGGAATTTAGGTTTCAAAGTTTAAATTTGAATCATCCTAATTATTTATAATCATTTGAATGATTATTGTTGATTGAATAGGAATTAGGGTTTAATAGTAGGTTGAATAGACTAGAGCCTAGGATAGAGTCTAGTTAGGTTTGAGGATTGAATTGATTTAAGGTATGGACTGACTTGAGGTTTAAGTTGATTTAAAATTTGAATTAGTCTAGAGTTTAGATAGATCTAAGATCTGGGTAGATCTAAGGTCTAGGTAGATTTAGGACCTAGGTAGATCTAGAACCTGGGTAAATCTTAAAGCTTAATGTTTAGGAGGATTCTAAAATATAGAAGTCCTAAAGTCTGGAGTCTAGGGGCATCCTAGGATCTGGTAAGATCTTATGGTTTAGATAGACCTAGGGTCTAGAATGATCTAGGTCCTAGATTAATCCTAGGGTTAAGATATATCTGGAGTCTGGGTTGGGTCCTTATGACCTCATATAAAAATGAGATCAATAAATGGACCCCCAATATGTGTAATAGAATGAAGTTCTATTGCACATATTGATGTTGACAGAATAAAATGGTTAAGTCTAAAATTTTGATCCTATGGGAATAAAAAGTCTATCATAGGGGAATTAAGTTTGAATTGATACTAGGATAGTGCTAAGGAAAGCGTACTCTACTACTAGTGGATCTGGTCCTAAGGGAAAGGAAGAGTCTATCCCTAAAGGAGAAGAAAGTTTAGGGTATCGTATAGGAAGGAAGAACTCCTAACTATAGAGGATTGAATCTAGATTTGATTCCAAGGTAAGGGAAAAAACCTAATCCTAGAAGATTGAGTTTGAAATTGAAATTAGGGTAGTGCCATAAAGGGCGTACTCTACCACTAGTAGATCTAATCCTAAGGAAGGGAAGAAAACTTATTCTTACAGGAAAAGAAGACCTGGGTATTCCTATAGGAAGAAGGAACTTCTAACTATAAAGGATCAAATTTAGATTTGATATTAGGGTAGTGCCATGAAGGGTGTACTCTGCCACTAGTAGATCTAATCCTAAGGGAAGGAAGAAAAGCCTAACCTTAAGAAAAAGAAAGCTTGATTTTAGAATTTGAAATTGAATCTAAGATGGTGCCACATAGGACTTATTCCATCACTGGGGAGTCTAACCTAAGGGAAGGAGAATACTTAACCCTAAGGAAAAGAAAACATGGATGATCCTATAGGAAGAATGAACTTCTAACTATAGAGGATCGAGTTTGAATTTGATACTAGGGTAGTGCCACGAAGGGCATACTCTACCACTAGTGGATCTGATCCTAATGAGAGAAAGCACGATGACTCACATCTGTCCTTAAGAAAACAAAACTAGAGGACCATGTAGGAAAGAAGTATTACTTCTCACAGAAAGTCAGGTCTGGATTTTGAGGACTAGGATGGTGCCATAGAGGGCGTGCTCCATCACTAGAAGATCTAATCCTACGGAGAGAACGCATGATGACTTACATCTATCCTTAAGGAAGAGAAAACTGGATGATCTTGTGGGAAGGAAGCATTGCTTCCTACAGAAGGTCAGATCTGGATTCTGGACCTAAGATGGTGCCACAACGGGCGTGCTCCATCACTAAGAGATCTAATCCTAAGGAGAGAAAGCACGATGACTCACATCTATCCATAAGGAAACAAATTGGATAATTATGTGGGAAGGAAGCATTGGGACTCACACCTAATCACAGAGGATCAGATTTGAATTTTAAAACTAGGATGGTTCCATAACGGGCATGCTCCATCACTAGAAAATTTAATCCTAAAGAAAGAAAGCATGATGACTCACATCTGTCCTTAAGAAAAAGAAAACTGGAAGACCATATGGGAAGGAAGCATTAATTTGTATAGAAATAAGTCTGGAATGATCGTATGTGAAGGAAGTTTCCTTCACATAGAGGATCGAGTCTGGATGATCATATATAGAGAAAATTTACTCTACATAGAGGATCGGGTTTGAGATTTAAAATTAGGATGGTGCCACAGAGGGTGTGCTCCATCACTAGTGAATGATCTTGTGGAGAGGAAACTTGCTCTACATAAAAGATTAGGTCTGGATGATCATGTGTAGAGGAAACTTGCTCTATACAGAGGATCGAGTCAGGATAATCGTATATAGAGGAAACTTGCTCTATACAAAGGATCGAGTCTAGATGATCGTATATAGAGGAAACTTGCTCTATATAGAGGATCGAGTCTGGATGATCGTATATAGAGAAATCTTGCTCTATTCAGAGGATCAAGTCTGGATGATCGTATATAGAGAAAATTTGTTCTATACAGAGGATCGAGTCTGGATGATCGTATATAGAAGAAACTTACTCTATATAGAGGATCGAGTCTGGATGATCGTATATAAAGAAAACTTGCTCTATACAGAGGATCGAGTCTGGATAATCGTATATAGAGAAAACTTGCTCTATACAGAGGATCAGATCTGGAATGATCATATGTAAAGGAAACTTATTTCATATAGAGGATCGAGATTTGAATGATCATGTGTAGAGAAAACTTTTTCTACACAGAGAATTGGATCTAGAATGATCATGTGCAGAGGAAACTTACTCTGCACAGAGGATCGAGTCTGGATGATCATGTATTGAGAAAATTTGCTATATTTAGAGGATCGAGTCTGGAATGATCATATGTGAAGAAAACTTGCTTCACATAGAGGATCAAGTCTGGAGTGATCATGTGCAGAGAAAACTTGCTCTATACAGAGGATTAGGTATGGAATGATCATGTATAGAGAAAACTTGCTCCACATAAAGGATCAAATCTAGATTCTGGAATTTGAAATTTGAATGATTTTTGAATTTGAATTGGTTTAGTTTTGAATTTAAAGATATTTAAATTTGAAATTTGATTTGACAAATTTAAATTTAAAGGGTTTTAAATCTATGGTGTGTTTTGAATTTGATTTGAATTGGTTTTGAAATTCAAAAGTTTTTGAATTTTGATCTTAAATTTGATTTTAAGTTTGACACTCATCTGGCATGGTATTTTCTGAAGAGCCTCCCCAATGTTTGAAAATATCAGGTAGCATTCATCAGGGTTGATCAGTTGATGGGAATAACCCCTCATAGATCGTCATTAGAATGAACGATCCAGTCAACGTTGATTCATACTTTACATTGATTTTTTAATTGAGTAGAAGTGGTCTCCAAAAGACTACAACCAAGTCTCCTACGTGGAGAGTTCTAAAGTGACATAATTTATCACAATCTTGAATTACCCGTGACTTGTAAACCTTCAAACTTTGTTGAGCTTAATTTAATTTTTATTTGAGGTCCTCAAGCTCCTCGAATCGGAGTCGGGGACTTCGCTCAATTAGAGTTTGATTTTGAACAAGAAGTCTCAGCAAAGGAAACTACGCTCCTAGATTAGAATGATCTAGAACCTAATACAAGGTGTGGTTCAATTTTGAAAGATAATTTCCAGCATTATAAAATACTTCTCTAATGGGATTTATCTTGGACCCAGCATATAGTGTAATTTTATAGAGAAGGCCTCAAAGGAAAGATACCTATGTGGAAAAACTCATACACATTTCTCAAGGATTAAATTTAAATTTTCATCAAGAATAGAAGATTTATTCTTCTTATTAAAAAACTTCTTCTAGCTATTTGGACCCTGTCAAAATGATAAATAGGAACAAATTTAGAAGTATAGTGAAAAATTGAGTGACTCCAACAAACCTGAAAAGGTTTAAGGATTTAAGTTTTGTTGGCCCAGACCAAGTTTCGTAGAAACTAAACTGGAGTTTCTCTTGAATCCTTTGAATTAAAATCAATTTCAAATAGTTTAAGTTGAGTAATAAAATTTGATCTCTTCAATTCTCTTACATGAGAGAGTTTTGTATCTTGATAGATTATCGATGCATGATGATTAATCTAATTTCAAGATTTTTAAAATCAAGTAATTTAAAGTTGACTGGGTCTCCTTAAATTTAAAGATTAAAAGGAAGGGAGGCCTCTTACTCTTATTCTCTTTTCTTGATGGCGCACTTTATGCATCTTTTAATTTCTGGTACACTTTATGCATTTCTTGATGGTTAGCATGCTTTGCGCATCTTTTGATTTCAATTAAATTTGAGAAGAGGCTGCAACTTCTTTATTTTGATGCCGGAATTACATCTCAAGTATAAGAGAAAAAAATTCATTATCTTATACAAGAACGGATACTTCTCAAGGTAGGACCCAAACTTTTGGTAAAGGTGATAGCTTGACTTTAAAAATCATTGAATAGATTCAAAGCATGCAAATGACATCTATCTAAGATAAAAAATTGCAAGAACATTAAGAAGATTTTCATTTCAGAGGTCAACTTAGGTTTGATACAGATTTTAATTCAACAGTTAAATCAATTCCCATAAAAAAGGTGAGAGGGAGGGACATTTAAACATCTGGTGGAGTCAACTACAATTTTCTCCTGCTTAAGGCTTAAAATAGAGTTCAATTTCTATTAAAAAGATTAATCAACTATCTTGAAAACTCAGATCGAGTATATTTGAGAAATTGGAAGTTTTCCTCAGAAGTTGTAAATTTAGGTGGCAAAATCCCAACAGTATGGAATTGAATTCCTATGATCTCCTTTAGAGGGAGAAACTGTTATAGAATCTATACTATCCTAGTGGCATCATTTTAATCAAAAGATTTATCATGATAGGACCCCATTGAAAGTTAAATTTCGACAGTATCTCTATCTGATATAATTTTAAGGTTATTTCCCCTCTCTTTACTAGTGGCCTAGTAGTTAGGAGAGTGGCACCCCGAGTGGTTTCTACACCTCCTCCTCTGTAGGTGATGTAGTGGGACATGTATAGAAACGTGACCTAACTTCTTATAGTAGAGTGGATGGGTCATAACCTTCAACTGGGGGCCTAGGGCCTAGTGCTGGTGTTTGTTCAGTTTTGGCTTGATTTATTCTTGTTGTATAGTAGTTAAGAAGGTGTATTAAAGATTATGCTCTCATTTCTATAATCTCCCTCCTTTGAGTAACAGGAGAATGGTGGAAATGATTTCCACCAAGGAAGGGGTACGTAGAAGGAGCAATGAACTCTTGATTGACCTCAGACATGCCTTGCTTTAAGGCTTCCGACTCAGCAGTCTTTCTGGCCTTAACAACTTTCTTTCTAAGTCTTCAAAGGTAGTTCTTCATTTTATTCTTGTTGACCAAAGGAGTGCTAGAACTTGATCCGATCTCAGACTGAGATGGACAGTTATTAGTCATTTCTAACTTTTGTTTGTCATGTACATGAGTAGAAGGTATAGTGGGTAAAGGGGTGACAGCGACCTCCATCTTAGAGATGGGGGAGTCAACTCCTGAACCTACAGTAGTCTCAACTAAGGGGACATCCCTTTGTATTTCGACAGATAGATCAATCATTTCTTCTCTGTTAACTGATAACTTGAAGTTTTAGAATTCCACTTCAAACTGAATGAAATTACCAAAGTGATTCTTTCTACTATCAAGTTTCTATCCATGGAGAAGATAAGTTTCCCAGCCATTTGAGTGGTTGATTTCCTGGAATTAAAAGAATATGATTTGAATTAGTTTGATATCGAATTTGAATTTTGAACTTAACTGGTTATTTTTTTAAATGTGAATCCCAACATGCGAAATTTTCACCCAACATAAGGGTTTAGAAAAATTGGTGGGGAAAATCCAGGGGACCTATCTCGACTCTTTCACTTTGGAAATTGATTTGAAGGTGAAATGTTAGAATTTATGTGTGAAATTGAAGTTGAGGTTGAATTTGAACTTAAGGTTGGAATTGAATTTGAACTTGTAGTAGAGATTGAGGTTGAATGGGTTTTCTTCAAATTTTGCAACTCAACATGTTAACATTCGCTTAATCATGTAGGTTCACAAAATTGATATGAAAATCCCAAAGATTGGGCTCGACTCTTTTCATTTCACCAATTGACTTGGGTTGAAATGTCAAAGCCTCGATTTGAATTTAAAATCAAAATTGAATTGACTTTAAAGTGGAAATTAAATTCAAATTTTAGGTTGAAATTATATTTGGACTCAAAATTAGATTTGAATTTGAACTTGAGGCTTAAGTCAAATGGATTTTTCTTCAAATTTTATGACTCAATACGTTAAGTTTTACTCAATTATGTAGGTTCACAAAATTGATATGAAAAATTCAAGGATCGGGCTTGACTCTTTTCATTTCACCAATTAACTTAGGTCGAAATGTCAAAACCTGGATTTGATTTTGAAATTAAATTTAAAGTTGAATCTGGAGTTAAAATCAAATTTGAATTCAATATGGAAATTGAATTTAGAGTTAATATTGAATTTGAATTTGAATCTTGAGGTTTAAATTAGATTTGACTTTGAGGTTAAGGTTGATTTTTAACTGAGATTAAGGTTGGAACTAAACAGATCTTCTTCAAACTTTACAAAAGTAACCTGAAGATCTTAAGAAATTAATCTTGACTCTTTTCATCCCACCAAGTGATTTGGGGGTGAAATGTCAAAGCCCAGATTTGACAGGAATTTTGAAGTTGCGTTGCATACGTTCAACTACAACAGACTGTTATAGAAGACACATGGCAATGGCAATTGAAGTTGATTTGAAAGATTTTTCTTTACTTTTGAAACTCAAAATATTGAGTTTTATTTTCAACATGATGGTTAACAAAAATTAAGAGAAAATCTAGAGACCTTCAATTGACTCTTTCACTGCACTAGCTAGCTTAGAGTGAAATATCAAAATCTGGATTTGATTAAAGGTTTTAAATATGGGTTTTGAGATTGAAGGATTTTTGGTAAACTGTAAAACTTAGCATGTAGAGATTTATTCACATGTGAATTTGCAACATATACAGGATGATTTTGAAAAGCTTGGCTTAACTCTTTTGCTCTACTAATGAACTTGGAGGCAAAATATCAAAGCCAGACTTGGAGGGAGGTTTCCTACACTCACCTATCTTTTTACATGTCTTAATTGAATTGGTCACACTCACCCAAGGAAGAAATGGGAGAGGGACCAATGGAAGAATGGTAGTCTGCAATAAAATTTATATCGCTATTAAAGATGGAGAGAGAGGTTTTCCCCAACAGAGTCGTCATTTTTTGTTTGATTGAAAAAGTGTATTTTTGAAAAGGTTAAATATCTTTGGGAATAATTAAAAAATTAATATTTAAATTTTAATCCTGAATTTGAATATCCATTAGTGATGATATGCTACCTCGAAAGGTAGAGATAAAATCTCCTAATGGGTTCAAATTTAGAATTATAAATCTGATCATGAATGTCGTAGCTAGATTTAGGAGGGAACCACATATGATCCCAAATTATCAAAATGAAGTTCAGTCAAATATCTCATTACGATAATCTGGATAAATTATCATTGATTTTATATTCAAAATTATATCAAAAAATGATATATCATCCCGAAGGAAGAAGATATCACTCATTGTTAATTACTTGAATGTGACGATAATGATCACTATTTTTTTGCTTGATTTCCCAAAGATAATTAATTAAGGGTTTTGAAAATTTTAATTTTGAAAATCAAGTCTGGGTTTCTAAATCTCCTATGAGTGCAAGCCCTCATAGTTAATTATATCGTAGGAAAATAGAGATTTTCCTACAAATACCCTCGATTAAAATAGTAATACGAATTTCATTTGGATTTTAAATTTTGATGTCAAATGAGGTAGGGACTAGAATTTTCAAACAAAATTGGTTCAAAATTGAACACTTATTTCGTAGTCAAAAGAGGAATGGTAGGAGGTGTTTTGAGATTCTGAATTACTTTAAAAACACCCCAGCCTACCCTAAGTGTTGGGCTTGACTTTGATGGAAGGAGATTTAAGTTTAAATGATCAATTTTATTAGAAGATTGGGTTTATATTCCCGATCACCAGATAGGGAGAACGCTCAGGAGATGAGGGAGGAGACTAACATACTAAGTGGGTATGAAGTCCACAGTCAAGATCCCATGATTTTCCATCGTCCCGAGTTCGTCGATGTCCTTAGCCTACTTAGTCGAGTGCTGACCAGAGGGTCCTTATTAGCAACCATGGGTTACCTCATTCAAGGGGACCTCATAGGTCAAGGGGCGGGGGACCTATTCCTAGGCTGATAAATATGAAGTGCACAGGTCTATGGGTAGTGGACCTATGTCTATGTTATCAAACCTAGAATGTCACTCTCATTTTATGTGCATATCAACATATCTCAAAAATAGAAAGTAATATCGGCCTAACCTAAAGCTAAAGTTCATGTCATAACAAGTCAATCTAGGTGTGTGTAGCAGGCTGTGTGGTTTAGATATATCCTGTATTGGGTAATTGGTTAAAGTTATTTAATGTTCTGATTGGTTGAAAGGCTTAAGGGAAGATTTTGGTTAAAGTTTAAGTCTTAATGATTTAAAATTAATTTTAAGATCGATTCTTAATTATTTATTGGATATCACCTTTATTTCTCACCGAGGCCATGAAGTTTATTTCACCTTCCTTGGGGCTAATTTAATAGCATCGTAAGCCTTGGTTACCTAGTGGTACCTGGTATGATTAAATGAATTAGATTTGATTTAAGATTTAAAATTTGATGAATCTCAATTAAGGTTGATTGATTGCTAGTTTTAAAGTTAGATTGAAGTTTTCTAGATTTTTAAATCAAGTATTTAATTTTTTTGAAGTTATTTGAATTATTTAATGTATTTAATTAAAGGGGTTAAAATTTAAATTTTAAATTAAGAATGATTTTTGAAAAATTAGTATTTTATTAAAATATTAGACCTTAAGATAATCAGTTATACTCTAAGTTCACTGGATTTGGATTTTTCTATATTTTATTAAGAATGTTTGAAGTTTTGACTTGATTCGAACTAAGTTTGACCAAAAGTTGACTTTTTCAAATTTGATTGATTTCAAGAAACTTGATATTTTTTATAAATATTAGACCATAATGTGAGTTGAATGCCTTTGAGTTTGCTCAATTTGGAGTTTATTTAAATTAGTTATGAATTTTTGAAGTTTTCGGTATTTATCGAATTTTCAAAATTTTCTTAATTAAGGGCCTTTTATTGATTTGAATCCAAATAACCTCCAAACTCCTTGGAATCAACTCCAAAGGTCATGAATGACCTAAGAAAAGATTCCTAAGTATTTGAGAGAGTTTTGAAATTTTTAATTATTTTTAATTAATTAAATTAATTAAATATTAAATTTCAATTAAAATTAAATTAAGCTCAAATTTGATGTCTAGTCAAGGGGCTTTTATTTAATGATTAATGGTTCAATTCTGGTCAGTTTGAGGTATTATTTATAATTTTTGGATTTCAAATTAATTTATTAAATTTTTTAGAAGGTTTTAAGGCTTAATTAAGGTTTAATTTTGATTAAATAAGTTAGATGGCTTAATAACTTCAAAATTCAATGGGAAAATTTCTTAAGGCTGTATGTGTCACTAAATTTGTATGTTCAAAGTTTTAAGTCAAAAGAATATGAATTCTAATTATCAAAATTTCTCTAAGTTTTTTAATCGAAGGTCCTTAATTATTGTCTTTATTGACATTAAGTTATATAGGATTGAAATCAAGTTTTTCTAACCCTGTGAAGACTAATTACAATCACACCATAACAATCAATCATGAACCAAGTATACTAGATCTCCATGAAGAAAGATGGATTCATGAATATTCAAATATTATCCTTAAAGCAAGCTCCAAATACTTAAAGGCTCATCCGATAAACAATCATATGTTTGATTTGATTCAAAGGCATGTTGACCTCATTTTTGTATGAGGTCAGTAGGACCAATCTAGACCTTAGGATCTTTCTAATCCTTAGGATTAATCTTGACCCTAGGATCAAGCTGATCTTAGATCAACCCAGGCTTCAAATATCAATCCAGATTTAAATTGATTTAACCCCATATTGATTTTAAAACTCAACTCAATCAAACTCCAGACTAACCTAGACTCTAGGATCCTCCTAGACTTCAGACCCTAGGATCTATTCTAAACCCTAGGATCTACCCAGACTCTAGATCAGTCTAGGTCTTAGGATTCTCCTAGACCTCAGATCTATCTAGACCCTAGGATCTTCCTAGAATCTAGACTTTATGATCTATTCTAGATCCTAAGAATCTTCTAGATCTCAGACTTTAGGGTTTCCTAGACTCTAAGATCTTCCTAGACTTCAATCCCTAGGATCTACTCTGGACCCTAGGATTTCACTAGATCTTAGATCTATCCAGACCTCAAATCTATTCAAACTCCAGACCAAACCAGACTTTAAATTAACCCATTCAAGACTCAAATCAATCTAGAGTTCAAGTCAATTCCAATCCATGACCAATCCTGACCTTTAAATAACCTAGATTTAGCTGTCACAACCTCTGACCTGACTTTAATCCTATCTAATCATCTACAATCACCCAAATAATTATAAATGATTTAGATAATTCAAACCCTATCATTCAAAATTAAAATTCAGCTCAAAACCAGAAATCCAGATCAAATTCCAAGGCCAAAGGTTTAAGTCCTAAAAGCCTTTTTCAGTGAATCTTTGAATAATTCAAAACCCTATCAAATAACCTCTGATTCAGAGTCTGTTAGTTCCACACTGATATGACATGTCTCTAGAGGAAACCCTCCAAATTTGAGCTCATTATGAGGTCTCTAACCCCAGAAACTGATTTGAAATCCAAAGGCTGTAAAAACCTCAAATATTTACAGTCTATGCCACTGAACCTGCCACCCAGTGGATTTTGATCCTGGAGCTTTCTACAAAGCTCCAAATCACTTCCAAACCCTTGATTATGACTCATTGAGCAATAAACTATATTTTGTTGGATTCAATTTGACCCCCAGTTGACCAAGGGTCAAAATGACCAAAATACCCCTTAAGTGTTCAAATGCACTTTTCAAACCATATAACCTCCAAATTGCTTGGAACCACTTCCAACAATTTTCAAACATCAAACCAAACCCATTCAACCCAAAACCAGCCCCTGGGTCAATCTGGTTGACCAAGTCAACCAGGTTGACCAAACATACCCTTTAGGGTCAAAATAGGTCATTTTGACCAAATGACCTCCTCAGATCTTGGGACCACCTCCATTGGTCTTCAAATATCATTTCAAATCTGTTGAATCCATTCCCAGACCCTGGACCCACCTGATTGACCAAGTCAACCAGGGTTGACCTAAAAGGCCCATTAAGGGCCCAAACAGGTCATTTTGACCAAATGACTTCCCCAGACCTTGAGACCATCACCAGTAGACTCAGAATGTCATTCTAAACTGGTTGGACCCAATCCCTGACCCTGGATCAACCTTGTTGACCAAGTCAACATAGTTGACCCATTAGGCCCATTAAGGGCTAAATAGGTCATTTGATCTAGATGATCTATTTAACCCCCAAAAATACTTCTACCAGACTCCAGATACCTAATCAAACCTGTCAAGCCCAAACCCTGACCCTGGGTCAACCTGGTTGACCAAGTCAACCTAGGTTGACCAGTTCAACCCTTAAGCTTCCCTACTTTGAATCAAGCTCCAAATCAATTTCAAACCCATTCAAACTTCTCTGATCACTTCCCTTAGTGATTCAGACTTGATTGAAATTTTGACCCAATCAATAGTTGACTTGGTCAACTGAACCCAAGTTCAACCTAATGTGGTCTATTTGAGTCAAGCCACTTCAAACATTCAATTCAAGCTACCTAAATTCATTTCAAACCATCAAATCAACTTCAATATATAGCTCAAATATTCCTTAATTATTGGTGAGTCTAATCCAAGATGATTTGACCAAGTCAACTTATTAAAATTTGGTCAAATCAATTTGTATACTCACTAATTTGCTCATTTTATTCAATCTACTTCTTTAAACTTCCTTGAATTAATTCCACTAGCTCAAGGTATCCTCTCATGCCACCTCACCAGTCAACATAGTAAGTTAACTGGTCAAACAGTCAAACCAAGCAATTAAATGGGTCAAACTTGGTCAAATTTCATTGATTTGCTCATGCATTGAACCCATCCCCTAAAAAACCCTTTTTGAATCCATTCCACTAGTAATTCCAACCTCCCTCCATGCCATATCAGTACCCCTTGACTGTTGACTAGTCAATTTGGTCAACAAAAGGGTAAGGAAGGAGTTTAAATGGTCAAATTATCTCAAACGCCTCTCCAAACCCTTTCTATTCTACTCCTGGCCATTCCAGCAATTTCAAATAGCTTCTAGAGTATTCTTAAGCTAATCCTAATCTCTGTATTAGGTTCAAATCAATCCTTTAATCAAACCCATGTGCATGCAAGGACAAAGGTTACTTTACACCTAATGTCCTTTTATTCTCTCATTCCCTTTGCTCCTAACTGCCTAAGGACACATGGAGATCGTCAGGGGAAGTTTCCAAGTGCATCAGGACCGTCCATATTGACCAAAAGCTTTTGAATAGGGCAAAACATCAAAAAAGAGCCTCATTCTCAATCTCTCAATCTCTCTCCACTCAAGCCCTCTCAAGTCCCAATCTTAGTCGTTCGAGCTTCCCAGAACTCCCTCTACCTATTTCCAACACAAACCAGCTGGTCAAACCTCGCCGGAGACCAGATTCTGACGAGCAAAAAGCTAAATCCGTCCAACCCAAGTACCAGACGATGGAAAGCTTTTCAGGTCTCGATTTCTGAAGAGGAATTAATCTTGGACATACTACAAGTTCAGAGACACCTTAAACACCAAAATCGGACGGTTAGATTTTTCTAAAACCCAAACCCTAGCTCACATCATTTAGGTTTATTTAACTTTTGATTAAGTGTGTTCAAAAAAATTTAATCACTTCCACAAATCTTCTGTTCATGCGCTCAATTAATGTTTAAAATTTCATCAAATTTTATCCAGCCGATTTTGAGAATGAGGCATTTTTCTAATTAGGGCTCGGTTTACGTTCCGGTTGAATGGTACAACATCTCAACCGTTGATTTTGTGATCAACGGCTACGATATTGTCCCTCCGCGGTCCATCCAACCACTTGTTTAAATCTGTTGTGCGGAAAGATCATACGGCTCGATCAGAGCCATCAGTTCTTTACGATGGAGAATCGGACGGCGGAGCATCCGAGCTAACTCGGATAAGTAAACTGCGTTTGCGGTTTTAATCTTCTCGTAATGATTGCCGGCGGCGAGCAATCATTGCCCTGCGGTTTCGAGCAGCGAATCAGACGCCGCCACCTGTCTCACTCAGCCGCCGCGCCGCCAGAATAGTTAAAATGATTTAAATTTAATTTTAAATCATTTTTTTAATTCTAGTTTTCTTTAAAAAATTATATAAAATTAATTATAAATTTAAATAATCTATATAATACATCAAAATGTTCATAATTTTAATTTCTTTTAAATAAAATTTGACATTTAAATTTATTTAAATTATTTAATATATTTTAAATGTTTTTGTATTTAATTAAATACTTAATCATTTAATCAATATTTAAATACTTTAATTGAGATTAAAACTTAAATAATTCAAATAATTTTTTTTTAGTAATTTAATTTAACATTTATTTCAGAAATAAAAAATCTAATTTAGTTTGATTAATATTAAACATCTAATTATGTTAATACTTAATTACTATTTAACTAAGTATTAAAGCAATTATTTTCAAAATTAAAAATATATTTTCAAATTACTTTGAAAGGTTATAGGATCTCTGAATCCTTTGAATTTTTTTAATAATACTTTTAAGGTATTTTATTTAAAAAACTTATATATATATATATATATATATATATATTCGTATATATATGTATACATATTTTAAAACTATACATATTTAAATCTTTAAATTTTAAGAGATCCATTGAAATTTCAAATCTAGATTGAGCTTGATTGAATTGAATTTATGTGGAGTGATGATTTATCAATAAATAATTACTTGGTTTAATGATTCATTGATTAATCTTTCAATTAATCAAATTTTAACTTGATTTACATGCTTAGGGTGCACACACCACTTAGGTTTAGGGCTCTCGTAGATCTAGGATTGATTGTTTGATATCTGTATTTATATGTATTTGTTTAAGGGTTAGTTGAAACCTTGATTCAAATCCATTTAAATTTAGTGACATCATTAAGGACAATAATTAAGGATCTTAATTAGAAAACTTAGAAATTTCCAATAATTAGAATGCACATTCTATTGACTTGAAACTCAAACCATTTGAACTTAGTGACATGCTCAGCCCATAGAAAATATCTTACTGAATTTTGAAGTCATTTACCCTTTAATTAACCTAATCAAGTTTAAACCTCAATTAAGCCCTTAAACCTTACCGAAATTATAATAAATCAAATTTAAACCTAAAAATTACACATAATACCTCAAACTGACCAGAATCGAACCCTTAATCAATGAAAAATAAAATCCCCTTGACTGGACTTTAAAATCAAGTTTAATTTAAGTTTAATTAAAATTTAATATTTAATTAATTTAATTACTTAAAAATAATTAAAAATTCCAAAAATTTTCCAAATACTTGAAGATCACTCATTAGGTCATTCCTGACCTTTGGAGTTGATTTCAAGGAGTTTGGAGGTCATTTGAAATCAAATCACAAAAAGGGCCTTAATTAAACCAATTTTAAAAAATTCAATAATTGTCAAAACTTCAAAAATTCATAACTAATTCAAATAAACTCCAAATTAAGCAAACTCAAAGGCATTCAACTCATGTTAAGGTCTAATATTTATCAAAAATATCAAATTTCCAGAAATCAATCAATTTTGAAAAAGTCAACTTTTGGTCAAACTTAGTTCAAATTCAAGTCAAAATTTCAAACCTTCATAATAAAATCTAGAAAAATCCAATTTCAGTGTACTTATTGTTTAACTAATCGTATTAAGGTCTAGTATTTTAATAAAATATTAACATTCCAGAAAACACCTTAAATCAAAAAGTCAAATTTTGACCCTTGAATTAAATCATTAAAATAATCCAGAAAATATTAAAATTTAATAAATCCTCAAAAATTCCAGAAAACATTTATCTAAACTTAAAACCAGCAACCAATTAATTTGAATAAAATTTATCAACTCTCAAACCCTTAATTAAACTTAAAGCACTTAATTATACCGGATACCACTGGGTAACCCAGGCCTACGAGGCTATTAAATTAGCCCCAAGGAAGGTGAAATAAACTTCACGGCCTCGGTGTGCAACAAAGGTGGCATCCAAAAAACAATCAAAATCAAATTTAAAATCAAATTCAAATCATTAAGATTTAAATTTTAATTAAAATCCCTTAAGCCTTCAACCAACTAGAACATCAAGCAACTTCAATCAAGTACCCTATTTAGGACATATCAAAATCACACAGCCTACCTCATACACTTTAGATGGTTTGCTAGGACAACTAACTCTAGTCTTAGGCTAGGCCGATGTTTACCTTTCTGCTACTTGCGTGTGCCGAGTTTTCCGTGGTTTTCATTGCATGCTGGTTGCTAAATTTAAGTAATTGATACTGATGTGATTGTTTATTTATTTATTTAACTCTGTGATGTGATTGATTGTACATTAGATCTACCCCTAGGTTAGGAACGATCTGTACTAATTCAATCTTATGCAGGTGGTCATGCTCGCATAGGGCATTTAAAATTAAATGGGGCAATCAAATAATTAAGCTTTAAAGTAATGTTGTTTTGTGCAGGTGCTAAGCATGCTAAGATCCCCTTTAAATCAAAAAGTGCATGGCCAAGTGTGGCTGGTTTGAGTATTTTAAATTTTTAATATATTAACTACTTGAGATGAATTATAACTGCTTGGGATGCCATTTTTAAATTGCTGATTATTAGGATAACCTTGCAGAATCAAGTCTAGATTTTTCAATTTTGATTAATGTAATTTGATATGAATTTGAGTTGTAATGTGTTAAGTACTTTGAGACTAAGATGTGTAAACATCCAATTTGGAATCCAAAGCGGAAGGAACATCCCTTAGGGGAGAGTTCCTATCCATTTGGAGATCCAAATTAGGATGAATTTCAAATATCCAAAGAGAAAGGATAACACCCCTATTCAGGGGGAGTTTCTTTTCATTTGGATATCCAGACCCGATGATCCAAGGAGTTCCAAGAAGACGAAGAAGTGAAGAACGAGAAGACTCTCAAATCTCAAAGTCACTTGAGTCTTAGGAGTAGAATCCGGGCTGTAGTCAGTGGTACCCGGCCACTTTACTTTACTACAGACCCTGGGTTGTACTATTAAAAGGCACTTGCCTATGGACTTTCAATTTGAGCATTTATTTAATTGATTTAATTATTTAATTAATTTGATTACCTGATGTTGATTGCGATTAAGGACCCATATGCTTTTAGTAGTTTTTTTTTTGCGCTCTTGCATGTCGATTTTGATTTAGCTTGGAACCCGATCGGAGGCTCGTGAGGGTATGGTCATGAACTATTTCTACTTAAACAAAATTTAAAAACTTTAAGCTCAGATAGTAATTCTAACGCTTTTAAGAAGTAAGCCCAGACTCACTGGGGGTTTTTCATGCATCATATTAAATCTTCTCTACCTTGTTAGGCACCTCCCCGCCTGCGGGTTTTGGCAGACCACCTGACCTATTACGGTGCAGTTCTGTCCAAGGGGATGTTGTGCAATCTCTAGGATAAAACCTATTTTTTAAGCCTGATTTTAAAACTGCTATATTTTGATTTAAGCATTTCATCGAGTCAACTAGCATGCATTGCATTAGATACAAATTAAATTTGAGTCTAAATCTTAATTGCATTTTTAGCTTAAGCATTTAACCCAACAAGTGTTAAAGGGCTAATTAGGAATCTGCTCTAGATGTCAGCCCCGCTTTCCTTAAACTAATCTTAAATAACATCCTCAACCACTCTTTCATAAAGACTTTGACTCATGGTTTTGAAGCGTTTAGGTGGTTTAGCTGGCTCCCCAATCCAGGCCGGGGTAAGTCCAAGATTGCATTGCATTAGCTAGGATTCGAGTCACTGATTCTCAGTACCCATTTTAGACTTAGGTTCTGAGGCAGATGTCCAATCTTAAGACCTCAACCTTCCGGGAATCTAATTCCCACTTTCTAATAAAATTGACCACTTAAACCTAAATCTCTTTCAATCAAATTCAAGCCCAACACTTAGGATAGTTTGAGGTGTTTCTGAAGTAATTCAGAATCTCAAAACATCTCCTACTCTTCTTCCTTTGACTCCAGAAATAAGTGTTCAACCTCGAACCAATCCCTATTAAATTTCCAGTCCCTACCTCCTTTGACATCAATCGTTTAAATCTTAAATAAAATTCGTATCGCTATTTTAATCGAGAGTATTCGTAGGAAGATTTCTATTTTCCTATGATGTAATTAACTACGAGGTTTTGCGCTCGTAGGAGATTTAGAAACCCAGACCAGATTTTTCAAAATTAAGTTTTTCAAAATTTTAATTAGTTATCTTTGGGAAATTCAAAAGTTGAAGATCATTATCGTCATTTTCAAATGATCGATAACAGACAATATCCTCTTTCCTTGGAAAGATATATCGTACTATCATCGTGATTTTGATTATGAAATTAATGATCTATTTACTAGATTATTGTAGTTAAGCATTGGATTTAACATCATTTTGATCTTTTGAGATCATATGTTGTTTCTCCTTGAGTTTGATTATGATAATCAGATAAATCCAAAGATTTGTAACCTGAACCTATTAGGGAACGATATGTTTACCTTTCGAGGTGATATATCATTCATAATAAGTGTTCGATTTCAAATATTCAAATTCCAGAAATTTAATATTTCCCAAAGAAAATTAAACCCCTTTTTCAACTAATATTTTTCAATCACATCAAGGCACTATATTAGATGATTGATGAAATATAATGCATTCAAATCCACTTAGAATAAATTCCTTGAAAATTTAAAGAGCAATAAAAAAGAATTGGCAAATTAATGATTGGAATTAGCGTTATCTAAATACTCAAAAGAAATTGAGTGTTTTTAGATATAATTGTTTACTAATTTCTTAGAATCTTTATATGTAATCGTTATAATATCATTTGATTAATAATGAACTTCATTCAAACATCCTAGATTAAGTAATAATCTAATGCTTTTGAATGAAAATTCAAAACATAAATCAAATGAAATTCCAATAATTATATATAACGCATTCAATGTTCATATAAACCTTTTCATTATGCCACTTAAAATTAGACTTGAACAGATATTTAATTAAACTATAATTAAGGGGACTCAAACGAGTGGTCCACGCGAATGGCAACGGTCAGCCGCGTGGATCACTTAAGTGAGTCAGCAGCACATAAGAACCGTCCGATTCCGAGGCTTCCAGCCAACGGTAGATGTTCAGTGCCATACTTGATCTCGTCTGAGAATAATCAGACGGTCATAAATGAATCTCATGATTTACAATGGACGGACTAGATCAAGCTGGATGAAACTTCATCCGTCTAGTAGTTAGATCTGTCCGGATAAAACGAACAGGAGACAAAATCATGACAGTTAAAATCAGATAGAACGAATGAACGATCATGATTTTATCTCTAAGCACAACAAACCGAAAACCCTAAACCTAAAATCAAACTTAAACTTCATTTATAGTGAATTAAATGGCATAATCACTAAGATTCATATAACATATGGGAAGAGAAATAGTGGGGATTAATTTACATGCTCTCGAGTACCCTATGTGGATGCCTATTTAAAAACTTAAGTAAAACCTAAGGTTAGAGATATGGATTGTCCGCGTAAAATTCTTCAGAAGAGTTCAAGCTCTGAGAAGGAATGGATGGCAAGCTCGATCAACTTAGATGGAGTATGGCTTGGTCTGCCTTAGCTCTCATCTCCGACAACCTCGAAATGGCAGGAAATCATCAGGGAGGAGTGGAGGAGGCTCTAGGGAAGCAAAACGAAATCCTAGAGCTCTCGGAATACGACTGAAGTAGGAGTTAGCTTCCTTTTCAATGGTTTTGTCCCTCCCATCCTATTCTAAGCACTGGACGGAAAGAGGACAGTTAGGATAACATTAGCACCTTGCTTGGATGCTCTACAGCTGTCACAGGCCGTTAGTATGTCAGTGAGCACAATACCTCAGGTGAAAACATCTCTAGGTCATTCCACATGGAGGGGACCACTAGGGACGTTAGGGTCGAGCTGGGAGCTTGGGTTAAAGTTGGGTTGGGTCTAGAACTTTCTTGGAATGTATTTGAATGGCTGGATAGGCATGGATTCAAGTAAGGGAGTTGAATGGAGGAGCTTGACCATTTTAGGGGATTTTAAGTTTCCATTGACTGTTTGACTAGTCAAACAGTCAATGGGGGTTGATGTGGATTTGAGGGGTAACTGATTTTCTATAGGAGTGATATAGAATAGGTTATGAGCAAGAGTTTGAAGATTAAAATGGGATGTTGACTAAGTTAAGTCAATTGAAGTTTTGTTGACTAGACTTAGATTAGTCAAATGGTCAAATTAAATGATATGACTTGTGGGAGGACTTGAGGAGATGCTTGAGTTGATTTGAAAGGGCTTGAAGGTCAAGGATGAAAATTTAAAATCAAAGTGTGAGCTTAAGATAGTTTGACCAAGCCTTGTTGACTTGACTTGGTCAAATCAAACACAACCTAATTCATGATGACTTTGGAAACAATTGAGCCATGAGTTGAATGTGTTTGAGATTTTGATGAGGTTTAAAATGGATGAATTTAGTTGAGTACATTGAACTGAGTTATATGGGTCAATTTTGACCAAATATAGACTCAATTGACCAAGTCAGCTGTTGACTAGGTCAAAGGGTCTAATCTAGTCCAAATCACTAATTGATATGATCACAGAAGTTCAACAAAGTTTTGAATGGATTTGAAGCTTGGTTCAAAGTGTAAAAGCTTAAAGGTTGATCTGGTCAACCCAAGTTGACTTGGTCAACTAGGTTAACCTAGGGCCATGGTTTGGACTTGGCAACTTTGATTTGATATTTTAAGTCTGATGGAGGTGATCTTAGAGGTTGAAATGACCATTTGAGTTGAAATGACTATTCAAACCCTCAAGGGGTATTTGGGTCATTTTGACCCCTGGTCAATTAGGGGTCAAAGTGAGTCCAAAAAAATATAGTTTAATGTTAAATGAGTCATAATCAAGGGTCTGGAAGTGATTGGAAGCTTTGAAGAAATCTCCAAGGTCAGGAACCACTGGGTGGTAGGTCCAGTGGCATAGGCCGTAAATATTTGAAGGTTTTATAGCCTTTGGAAATCATTTCAATTTCTAGGGTTAGAAACCTCAGAATGAGCTCAAATTTAGAGAGTTACATCTAGAGATATGTCATGTCAATGTGAAATTGATAGACTCTAAATCGGAAGTCACTTGACTGGGATTTGAAGTGTTTAAAAAATTACTGGAAAAGGCCTTTAGGACAGGGTCCCTAGGCTTGGATTTGGGTCTAGATTTCTAGATTTGAATTGGAATTTGGGTTTTAAAGTTTAAATTTGAATCATCCTAATCATTTATAATCATTTGAATGATTATTATTGATTGAATAGGAATTGGGGTTTAACAGTAGGTTGAATAGACTAGAGCCTAGGCTAGAGTATAGTTAGGTTTGAGGCTTGAATTGATTTGAGGTATGGACTGACTTGAGGTTTAAGTTGATTTAAAATTTGAATTATTCTGGAGCTTAGATAGATCTAAGATCTGGGTAGTTCTAGGGTCTAGGTAGATTTAGGACCTAGGTAGATCTAGAACCTAGGTAAATCTTAAAGCTTAAAGTTTAGAAGGATTCTAGAATATAGAAGTCCTAAAGTTTGGAGTCTAGGGGCATCCTAGGATCTAGGTAGATCTTATGATTTGGATAGACCAAGGGTCTGGAATGATCTAGGATTTAAATTAATCCTAGGGTCAAAATAGATCTGGAATATGGGTTGGGTCCTTATGACCTCATATAAAAATGAGGTCAACACTTCCAAGATTAAATTTAGTACCTTCCAAACTTTGATTTTAGCAAACTTACAATCAAATTAACCATCTTAGTAAGACAAATCCGATGATACCAAAATCGGTCTAATCCAATCAAGAGCTTAAAGCATGTTGGGAAGCTTTAGAACATTAGTTAGATAATTAAATTATATTCAAATATGGTATGCTTTAGATGAATCCAACGAGTTCAGGCTCAGTTAAGTTGGACATCATTAAGGTAATTTAATGTTAAATGAATGCTCTATGATCGAGGAAATCGATAGGGGTCATCGATGGAGTACTTCAAATTTGCCCTGGATCTTCTCCATAGATGAGAGAGAGCTCTAAGGCTTCAAGGATCTAGAGCTCCACCAAAGCACCATCGCAGCCGAACTTTCATTGGATGACCAGACCATTGCCTAACCTTTCACCATGGCCCAATGTCTGCCCGGACCACCTCCTGACCTCCAATCATCGTCGAATCTCTGCTCGGCCACCTACCACTATCTTTCCTCCACCCAATCACCAATCGTCGCCAGACCACCACACGGTAGCCTGACCTCCACCAGACCTCCGCCCAACAACCTAACCAAGGCCGTACCTCTGCCTGGCTGCCGACCGTCGTCGGACTACTGCCCGACTTGTAATAGCTTGTATTTTAACTCAGTTAAATAAATTTAAGTCCAAATCACAAACCGTCTTTGCTATAATATAAATATTGTAGTGATTTATTTACATTAATATTTTCATAATTTTGGACACTGATGCAAATCCTTTAAAAAATTGATATATGTCGGTACAAGTGATTTCACCAAGTGATGCATATTCATAATTTTTGAAATCGTTAGGTGTTTGTTTTGTAAACTGATTTAACTAAATTTTTTTAAATATGATGGACTATTTTATAGATACTTTTTTTATAATTTTTGGAGCTTCGAATTTGAAGATATAAAAGAATTTATTTAAATTTGATACTGAAAACTAAACAAATTATATAATTACATTTGTATTATAATCTTATTTTATTCAAAATATCATAAGCCATTATCTTTAAATCATTAAATCTTTTTTTCTTCCTATTTATTCATTTAACGGAGAACATAAATGAAAAAATAGGGAGAAAAGTAAGGAGAGAGAAAAAGAAACCTAGGGTATGGAGGTCGTGGAGCTATTTTTGTCACTTGGTCCTATTGGAAGATTTTCTCATCTCGTTGTAAGGAACCATTACCCTATTTCTAAATTCAATAATTTCATATTTTTAGAATTTTTTTGATCAAATTTGTATTTTCATTGCCGAAAAATAAGGATACATTTGTATTGGTAAAATTTTCACTGCGTAACTTTTTATATGTTATAGATTGTGATTATGAATATTTTGAGTATTTATTTGAGATTTTTTGGCAGATAATTTTAAAAATAGTAATTTTTATCAATTTAAAATTTTATTTTAACATTTAAAAATAGTTTTTTAATTCAATTAAAGCTTCATAATATTATTATATATGATCTTTAGTAATTTGATTAATTTTAGAAAAAAATATGAATTTCTACTTAGTAAGATTTTGTTTTGCCCGCCGTTAGGACATTTTGACACTTTTTAATTAAGCCAAATTATGCTTTATTTATTACAATATATTAAAAATATCTTATCGTTATTACTGTTATAGTACTGTGATAATAATATATGTGTAAAAGATAAGTAAAATTAGTTGACTTGTTGGAGATTGATTGATCTATACATCATGGTGGACTGACATGCTTTCCTTTAAATATTATGGTTGGATGTTATCCTCTATTGATATAGTGATACAATGGTTGGGAGTTATAAGAAGTTATTACTGTGCCGACGAGCAAAGAGTATGATTTTGTATACTGAGTCAACGCTTACCAATTATTGATTATTGAAAAATATCG
Organism: Dendrobium chrysotoxum; assembly: GCA_019925795.1. NCBI lineage: Eukaryota > Viridiplantae > Streptophyta > Magnoliopsida > Asparagales > Orchidaceae > Dendrobium > Dendrobium chrysotoxum. Next base: position 28,574,504 of record CM034301.1, on the reverse strand, counting down.
TGATAGTCAGAACTTCTTATTTGTTTAGTGTGATTACTAAAATACATGTTATTAAGACATTATTCTTATTACTATACAGATTTATTATTATTGTACAAATATATTATTATTAGATTATTTTACTACTCTTGCCACTGATTTTACTATTCTCGATGCAGACACCGATATTGTTTGATATCATTGATTCACTTTACTAATACTGAGTATGTGATATACTGAGCATGTAATATACTGAACATATGACGTATTTGATAGTATGTGTAGACTATTCCAGTGTTTTACTGTATTGATATAATTCTAACAATTTTCATTGAGGTGTTGGTTTTACCGATTATATAATTTCTTTATTTATTGATAATATTAATTTGTTGACTGCTTTATAAATCTGACACCCATTATTTACTGATTTCTCCACTATATTATTTTATGATTTATAGACTTTACTATTATTGCCTACTGCATGTGAGTTTTACTATTTCTTCACAGATTCATGATCATATAAATATCACTACAATGATTTAACTGTTGACATACATATTGCTCTTTTGTCATGCTTTGAGTTCAGTTGTAGGATTTGGTTACTTGTTAGACTCTTGAGCTCAATATATGTAGCTAAATCATTTCAAGTTTTAGTAATGGAGCAACAATATGAGATTGATCAAGATCCTTATGATCAGGTTCTTATTATTTTAGCTATTCTTTCATACTCAAGATAAAATAGTTGTGATATAATTATATAGATTCTGAGTAGTGTACATGATTTTTAGAAATATATATATATATATATATATATATATATATATATATATATATATATATATATATATATATATATATATATATATATATATATATATATATATATATCGATAATTTCACTTCCACTGATATTTATATTGATAAAATAAATTAGGTATATCTGGTTGTTATTTATTAAATGAATAATACTTCTAAATTAGATTTTGGGGCATCACACCATTGCTGACCACCACCAGACCACCGCCCAACCGCCAATTGACGTTGAACCTCCTCTATACCGCTGACTTCTACCAGACCATCGCCTGGCCACCGACTGACTCTAGACCTTCACCCGGGCTCCTATCATCGTCGAACCTCCACCCGGTTGCCTATCATTATTGGACCTCCGCCCGACTGCCGACCTCGTCGAACCTTTGCCCGATCGTCGTCGGATCTCTGCCCGGCCGCCAAAACTTGTTGGATCTTTTCCCAACTGTTGCTACTAGACTCTTGACTTCTATCGTCTAACCACAGTCATTACAAGTTCTCGAGTACTATACAAAGTTCGACCAACTCTCCAAACTTTTATAATTTCACCGTCTCTAAGTTAAAGGATGGGTTAAGCTTTATAACTCACTCAAATATAGTGGAATCTTCTTCCCTGAGCAAGGCCCCGTGGCTTTTCCCTTTTTGGGTTTTCCATGTAAAAAAGGTTCTGCTTGTGTGCTAAATATCCATGCATCACTAGGACAAAATATTTTCTCACTCTACCATTACAAATATACTAGCCCACAATAATTTTTAAATAATTTTAATATACATTTGTCTTTACATATATATAAAATCAATTTATGGGTTATATACACCTATAAATAATCATTATGATGCAAGTTCTTTAAACAATTGGGTTTTACAAATATTGACATTAGTATACAAATTATGTGCATAATTCATAGATAACACCTTATAACAAATATTACCATTAATGTGCACATAAAATTAATTTATGATTGTACATATCAAATACTTAAAAGAGCTTATAAAATTTTGTTACATTAACCTGCAATTTAATTTACAGTTGATTACTTATTTAATGGATGATAACTATGACAAAATATTTGATGAATAACTTTTTCCCTTACTTTTGCCAATCTTGGCACTTGGATCAATAAATTTCTTTTGCTCTTATCATTACTTCAAAGTATTACAATACAAACATTCCATAGTCCAGGTTGTCATATTAGAAAGATTAATATTTATCAAATAAGTTTATATAAATTATGAGTTTATTCATAATAATGAATAAATGATTACTTCATAGTTTTCATTCTAAGTAGTTGGCAGATCGCCACAAAGCGACTCCTACCTAGCGGGCCCAACAAATGCACTCACCCAAGGACTCTCGGATCTCACTCGTATGAAAATGCAGAGGGAAGTCACTCCTCATGGGGGCAATCAAAGATCTTGCAAGGTCAAGTGACTCAGCACTTGCCTCACAAAGGAAGAGGTCGTCAAAGGTACTTATCCTCAACCAGGGCAAGTATCTTCATTCATGCTCACCAATCTTATTTACAAGTGAGTGTTTAGTCATGGGCTCTTACCTCGCTGTACTGTGACCATCCGACTGCAAAGCTTGTCCTCCTTGAAATAACCACTCACTCGCCTTCATTTCCAAAGTGATCCAAGGCTTTAGGATAGGCCGTCGACTACTCCAAGGTATCTACTAGTCACAAGACCCTTTGGCTCGACACCTGCCAATGGAGTCACTCACGTACACTCACCCATATCCTACTTGACACTATTGAACTCACCCAAAGGCAGATCATCAAGGATATACGATGTCATTCCCCTTTCAACAAGCCTCAAGGCAACACATGTTTAGGATAGTTTATATTGAGAATCATTAAATCATTTTCATTTTTATACTTTCGAATGTAGCTTTTTTGTAGCCCTCAGATCTCTGTAAATAAAATGTGAAGAGTAACATGTAGGATCTTTTAACCTTTTGAGAACCTTTGGCATCTTCATCATTTGAACTACAAATATTCAATAGTGGATTCTTCTTTGCATTCCTGCACAAGTTCCCATGTTATTTTCTTAGAATTAGTCTGCTTGTAGGGTCGGTATCATTCATGAACATATTTGAATTCAATACACTATATATATACATATATATATAATATTGGTTCAAAATTCTTATGACCTATTTTTTTTAATGCAGTAAAACATGTCAACATCATTAAATAACACATGTTTCATAATCACTATCACAATGGAATCTTATTTGTTTGGGTATAATGGTTTTATTTAAATTTATAACCACCGCTACCAGCTACATCAATGGCAACACCACATGCATCTCACTTATTTTGTACATATTGTCATATAGCTTCCTTCTTGGTTATATAACTTATATATATATACCTATCGGCTATCTATGAAACATTTAGAGATTTAAGTGAATTTTATTTTCTATTTCTTCATCCCTCATGCGGAAAGGTCCTCTTCACGTTGTTGATCGCTGCATCTCCTGCCAGATCAAGAACTCCCAGGCGAGGTACTCGAGAACCTGTGTGTGTTATTCTAGCTTCTGCTGCGCCAAAGAACCTTTCACGTTCGATCAGCCCACCCAGGCCACGAAGCCCTGTCAGCGTTCTTGATACCTGTGTGTGATCCAACCTCAAACGGCTTCAATCTCTCAATCACTGCACCAAATCTAATAATCTCGTTCGCCTCTTTAGGATATTTGAGATCTAATCTCTGTGGTTTTCACCGAGAAAGCACCTATGGATCTAATTCTTAGAAAATGCCTTAGATATATGGAACAATCTTAAAGATCAGTTTCAACAAACCAATGGCCCCAAGATCTTTCAACTAAGGCATGAACTAATCAACCTAAAACAAGAACATAATTCTGTCAGCATTTACTTCACAAAACTTTAAAACAATTCGAGAAGAATTGCATAACTATAAACCCATATGCACTTGTGGTGTGTGTTCTTGCGGGGGAATTAAGCAAATCACTTCTCATTATCAAAATGAGTACATCATGCCATTCCTCATGGGACTCAATGAATCTTTCATAGAAATAAAAGGGCAAATCCTTTTAATGGATCCCCTTCCACCAATTAACAAGGTTTTCTATTTAATTTCTCAAGAAGAGAACCAAAGTAATATTTCTCAAATGAATCTTCTTCACACCCCAAATGGAGAAAAGGGTCAAGTATTCATCATAAAAAACTTCAAATAGCGTCAAAGCAAATAACTGTAATTACGAAAATAAGAAACTTAGAGCTACAACCTTTGATCACTCCTGCTAATAAAGGGCCCAAGAGAAATGGTCATTATATACATTCTACAATATCCACGGTCATACAAGAGAAAGGTGTTATAAGATACATGGATATCCCCCTGGTTATTAAAGCTGAAGGTCTGAAGCATCCAAGGAGGCACCCGAAACTATTAATCGGATTTCAGCAAAAGAAGTTCAAGAACCACTTAGCGATCTAAAGTTCTTCCTATCATTGAACAAGGTCCAATATCAATATTTACTAGCAATGATCTCCAACAACTTAGCACCACCACACTAGGTAGTGAAACCAACACACAAAGCATTGTTACATGCCTTTCTTCTTCATTTAATTTATAAACATATTCCAATATGAAATAATCTGCAATGCAATGGTTAGAAAAGCAGAGGAAATCGCAAAGGGAGATTTAGAGTAGAAAGTATTTCTGGATGAAATGTATTTTCATTTCAGCTGAACTGCTACAGCTCCATACATCTGTATATGTATAGCTAGAGGAGAAAAGTTAGTTACAGAGAATCAAGTAGAGGAATTGGAGAGTGGTCCACGTGGAAAGTGGATGGCAGAGGAATTAGGAACGAAGCTGTAAGTCGCCGCGAGTGATCGGTAGACCGAACTGATGTGTTCCCTAAATATAGCGTAGAAGTCTTTTTAAGACTTGAAAGTCATGCTCCGATGGATGACGCATGTGCTGGCAAACTATATTAGTCGCGTAAGCTATATCTGGTCTCGTGATAGTGAGATGCTGCAAGGAGCCAATGATTTTCCTGTAGAGCGTTAGGTCAGAACAGAGGAGAGTGCTTGCTGCTAGTGCAGGTTTGACCGCAATGGGAGTCTGAGAGGGCTTGCTATTTGCGAAACATGCGGTCTGTAGAATATCTTGAGCATATTGTGATTGGTTGAGGAAATAGCCATGGGGTGTATGTAAAACTTGAATTCCCAGAAAGAATGAGATTGGACCAAGTTCTTTGAGAGAAAACTTGGACTTTAACTTAGTAATCAGATCGTGGATGCTGCTGCTGTGATTTCCCGTAATTAAAATGTCATCTACATACAGGAGTATGTAGATTTGTATATGGCTGTGTTGATAGAGCAGAAGTGACATGTCTGATTTGTTGAATTTGAACCCGAGTGTTTGAAGAAAATTAGTAAATGTATAGAACCATTGCCTAAGAGGTTGTTTAAGCCCATATATAGTCTTGTGTTATTTGCAAACATAATCGGGATGGTTTTGATCAATAAAACCTTGGGGTTGTTTCATATAGACTTCTTCTTGTAATTTGCCATGTAAGAACGCATTGGAGACATCAAGTTGTAGTACTGGCCATTCCCTATGGAGTGTGATGGTAAGCAAGATGTGAACGGACGACATTTTGGCTACAGGACTAAAAGTTTCCTTGTAATCAATGCCAAACTCTTGATGGAAACCTTGAGCAACTAATCTGGCTTTATGTCTGTCGATTGTACCATCTGGTTTTAGCTTAGTGTGAAATGTCCATTTGCTGCCTAGTATAGTGCGGTTGATAGGTGGAGGAACAAGAGACCAAGTTCCTTGTTTTTATAGAGCTATAAATTCTTCGGACATGGCAGTTCTCCAGAAAATGGACTTGTTAGCTTGAGTAAAGCAAGTTGGGGTCAAGGTGGCTTGTGGAATGGCTAGCAGATCAAACTGTTGTTTGAGTTGTAGTTTTCCAGTTTTGTATCTAGTGAGCATTGGATGGTGAGGTGGAGATGGAGTAGTGGTGGGTGGTTGTGGCAAGGTTGGGGAGTTTGGTGGCTGAGATGAAGAGGATACAGGGATGTCGGTGTAGGAATTGGATTGCTGAGGGGAAAGAGAATTATGAGAAGAGGGTAAGGGAACTGGAGGAGTAGTGGTTATGGTGGAGATGGGTTTGAGTGTAAGAGGAGATGGAATGGAATTAGTTTGAGTAGTGGGAGCAGGCGGAGTAGAAGAGGGGTATGGGAATGTGTCTTTATAGAAGACAATATGTCTAGAGATATGTATTTTGTTGGTTTGGAGATTGACACAACGATACCCTTTGTGTGAGGAGGAATATCCAACAAAGATACAAGCTGCTGATTGTGGGTGGAGTTTGTTAGGTGAGAGGGGCCTAAGCCAAGGGTAACATAGGCATCCAAAGGTTTTAAGGTGAGTATAAGATGGTTAATGACCGTGTAACAAATGAAAAGGATTATCAAGCTGTAGAGCTTTGGAGGGAAGTCGATTAAGAAGGTAATTTGTTGTGAGAGTGGATTCCATCCAAAACTTGGTAGGTAAATGAGAAGCATGAAGAAGTGTACGAGTTGTTTCAATGAGATGACGATGTTTTCGTTCAGCAATGTTGTTTTGCTCTGGTGTGTAAGGGCAACTCATTTGGTGATGAATCCCATGTTGAGATAAGGAAGCTTGAAAGTTGTGAGATGTATATTCACCTCCACTATCTAATCGTAGGATTTTGATTTTAGTATTGAAGTGAGTCTGAACCAAGTGTAGAAAGTGTTGAAATTTTAGAAACGTTTCATCTTTTGTATGCTTAGGGTATAGCCAAGTGAAACGAGAATAATCATCCACAAAAATGACATAGTAATTGTAACCATTTAAATATAATGTGGGTGCAGGACCCCAGACATCAGAATGAACAAGTACAAATGGAGCTGAAGTTTTCATTTCATTAGGGGTGAAAGATAGTTTGTGGCTTTTAGCCACATTACAAGAGTCACATAAAAAGGAAGAAGAAGTACTGGCAATACATATAGCAGAGTTTTGCTTAGCTAAGTACTGAAGGAGCTGATAGTGAGGATGTCCCAAACGAGCATGCCAAGTGGAAGTGGAGTTGGACCGAGTCTGAAGAGCTGTAGTGGATGGGGAAGGAATGACATAGAGTCCGTCACGACAACGACCTCTAAGGATTGTTTGATTGGTCTGATTGTCATTTATAGTGAATCCAAAGGTGTCAAAACAAATGGAACAATCATTATCAGTTGTAAGCTTTTGAATGGATAACAGATTGTGAGTTAACAAAGGCACATGTAACAGTTTTGGGAGAAGGAGCTTACGTGAAGTATTGGGTAGTGGTAGCAGACCTTGTCCAGTTGAGTGAATAGGAAGAGATGAACCGTTGGCTATGGATATACTGTCATTGCCTGTATAATGTTGGGAATATTGCAGTTGGAGAGGATCTGAGGTAAGATGTGAAGAAGCTCCTGAATCCAAGTACCAATCAGTTGGAGAGCTGGCTTGCTGCTGCGTGAAGAAACTACGTTGGGTGGTAGCTGGAGAGGATATATACTGAAGATTGGTTCTGTGCCAGCAATTCACCGCAATGTGGCCGAATTTGTTACAGATTTGGCAAGTCACTCTTGAATTGGCTGGATTTCTGGGAGGGCGACCAGCTGTATTGTAAAATTTTGGTGAGGGTGCTCTAGTTAAAGGACGACCGCGATTTGGTCTGTTTGGTTCAGCTAAATTGGGTCGGTAGGGAGGACCTTTGAATGCATTTAGTGCTATAGAGTCGGAAGGTGCAACGGCTGCCTTAGAGTTATCGTTTTGAATGTTTATTTCTTCACTTGATAGCAGAGAGTAGAGTTCATCCAATGGAATAGTGGACGGCCTGGTTCGAATAGTTGTCTTGAATGCATTGTAGGAAGGAGGTAAACCATTTAAGATATGTAGAATAATGTCTTCTTCATCCACGTTTGATCCTGCAGCAGCGATATTGTCCACTAAATTCTTCACATGAGCCAAATATTGATGCACCGTGAGGTCTTTCATTTCAATCCGATACAATTCATTCTTGAGTTGAATAACTCTTGAACGATTAGTGGGTTGAAGTCGTTTTTCAAGGGTATCCCAAATCTCATGAGTGATTTGTAGGGTTAAGACATATGGGAGAATGTTGGGTGAAATGATGGAGAATAGTGCCGCTGCCAAGTTTTGATCGGTTAGTTGCCACATTTGGTAACTTGGTTAAGGGTGATATCCCCGGTGGAGGAAGAAATGTGTTTAGGAGGACAGATTTGAGAACCGGTGAGAAATCCATCAAAGCCGTTTGCAGAGAAAATTTTAAAAACCTGAAGTTTCCATATAGCATGGTTATCACTGTTGAGCTGGATATTGACAATGTGCTTGATGTTGGAGATGATGAACTTCAGAGGAATTGGAATGATGAAATCAGCCGCTGCTGCTATGGTAGATGAGGTTTGGGATGAAGAGGAGACCTGACTATCGGCCATAGAGGAGAGCAGTGGTGGCAGTCACGCCTTGTTTTGCTCTGATAACATGAAATAATCTGCAATGCAATGGTTAGAAAAGCAGAGGAAATTGCAAAGGGAGATTTAGAGTAGAAAGTATTTCTGGATGAAATGTATTTTCATTTCAGCTGAACTGCTACAACTCCATACATCTGTATATGTATAGCTAGAGGAGAAAAGTTAGTTATAGAGAATCAAGTAGAGGAATTGGAGAGTGGTCCACGTGGAAAGTGGATGGCAGAGGAATCATTCCCTGACCGTGGTAGTGGAGAAGGCAACACATAAGGTGGCTAGCTTATATATGTAAGGAAGCATATCATATCTGTTAACACAATAAACACTGGGTTATAGATTCAGGAGCATCTAAAGACATATGTTCGAATGCCAAATTATTCACCAACTTAAAACACATAGCATATTCTACAATCACATTACCAAACCACATGACTATTCTTATTACACATTGTGGTGACGTCAAGTTAGATTCAAATTTAACTTTACATGATGCCTTTTTTTATCTTGGACTTCAAATTCAATTTATTATATGTATGTGCTCTGACAATGAATAAAAAGCTTACAGTCACATTCTCCCATGATTATTTTATCATTCAAGACTGCAAGAACAAGAAGATGACTGTCAAGGGTGAACGGATAGGGGATCTTTACATCCTTGACACTTGAAACATAAATGTCGCATTACCTGTAAATATCATCTCTTTTCAAACTTGGCATTATAGACTTGGGCATCCATCCTATGGAAAAATTGGATTGCCTTAAGGATCATTTAAAATGCAATGCATTTAAATTTAAAAGAAATAAAATTTACTATATTTGTCCTCTTGCTAAACAACATCTTATGCCTTTTAATTCTCATAATCATTCATCCAAAACTATTTTTTGTCTTAATTCATTGCGACATTTGGGGTCCCTATCATATCACATCACACAATGGCAATCACTTCTTTTTAAAATTAGTTGATGACTGTATCAGATTCACATGGGCATACATGCTCAAGCACAAGTCTGATGCCATTAGGGGTGTCAAAATGGGTTGAAGGGTCAAGTTCGGGTCCAACCCGAGGTTACCCGAGTCCAAATGGGTTGACTCTAACCCCACCCAGTTTTGCAAACGGGGCATGATTGTCAACCTG